>OY282586.1:27932363-28214363 GCA_958298965.1 Chrysolina haemoptera | reverse complement strand
TTAATCAATGAACCTCTCTTTTCTATTCGATTATAATTTTTTTTGCATTTCGGATCCCAGCTTAAATTAGATTTTTTATTTCAAATAATTAATCAATGAATATTTCCATTTTTATTTTTCATTTCTAGAATTTTGTTCCGATCCCAGCTTAAAATAGATTTTTTATTTCAAATAATTAATCAATGAAAGTCCGTGAAGGGCCCCTCTACATCGCCCTTCACTGTGTACATCGACCAATTAATATATATGCACTCCTTTCAGAACTTTCATCAACTAATCATTTCCTGAAAAAAAAATTGCATATTAATCATTTCCTGAAAAAAAAATTGCATAGTTTTCCATCATCTGCTTCCTGAATTCTATTGCTTCTTCACGCTTTCCTATCTTATTTTTCAGTTGGTCACGTTGTATCTGAGCTTCCCGAAATTTCTTTTCATACCTATCACATGTACTGTTCAGTTTTTTCAAATTTTCATTGTCTGTATCAGTCGATAAATCAAGTTTCTCCAGTAAAGCAAACATACGCTTGCTTTCCTTGACAAAATTCTCCGTTTCTGTAGACCTTTGTTGTTTGTTGTCTGTCTGTTTTGTGTCTGTATCTGTAGATGAAGTATCTGTGTCTGTAGAAGAACTCCCTGAGTCTGTAGTGTTTTTTGTGTCTTTTGGTTTGTCTGTCTGTTGTTCTGTTGGTTCGTCGTCGTCGCTAAAGTCCTCCACTCTATATTCTTCCCTAACACTCGGTTGTAATGAAAAGTTCGGTTTTCTCCATGCATTCCGGGCATATGGGCTAGCTTTTTTGACGATTTCTTTGAATTTGTCTATTTTCGATATCGGCCTACTACGCTTCCTTGCACTTTTCACAGGCGATTGTTCCACAATTTCGTTTTCTCTAATGGGTGATATGATAGTCGGCACTATATTTTCCATGTCCAACAGTGCCTTAACCGCCGCTTCACTTTCTGATTGAGATTTTGTTACTAACGCCATTACAGATAAAACACAACTGAACTATCGCAAAGAGACGCTATGAAATAAAAATTTACCCAAATGAAATGAATTTACGGTCATCTCAGGTAAAATTCACCCTCACCGGTCAGTTACTAAAATATTAAAGCTATTGTAGACGGCAGGTATCATTGGCGTTTCCATGCGGGGTTGAATCAGTGCATATTGGAATTGCTGTAATGTATTGTATCCGCGATATAATGGATTTTATCGAAATTTGTCATACTTGATAAAAGATTTGAAAGAGTAAATTCAACTAGAAAAAATATTTGAAAATATTTTTTTTGTCATGTTTCTGCACTTTTATTCGAAAATCAAACATTTCTTTTTAGAATCTCTAATATTTTTGTATCCACGTTATAATGGATTTTATCGAAAAATGTCATACTTGATAAAAGATTTGAAAGGATGAATACTAATAGAAAAAAATTTGAAAATATATTTATGTCATGATTCTGCGGTTTCATTCGAAAATCAAATATTTTTTCCTAAGATTTTTTTATCCGCGTTATAATGGATTTTATCGAAATATGTCATACTTGATAAAAGATTTGAATGGGTGGATTCTACTAGAAAAAAAATTGAAGATATATTTTTGTCATGTTTCTGTGGTTTAATTCGAAAATCAAATATTTTTTCCTAAATATCTTCAGTATTTTTGTATCCTCGTTGTTTGCATTTGCGTCACTAATTAGATGACGAGGAAATCTAGGTTAATGGAGGAATTGCTATTCTCAGGAGATGAAGTGTGGGTTTAGTGGAGGTGGTAACCCCCACTCACGATTGTAACATATAAAATCGGTCCAAAATCCTAACATTTCATTCGACTTTTGTATTTTCTGTTAGAAACTGTGTTTGTAAAGCAATTATGGTTGATCAAGTTGGTTTTGCATTGGAAGCCCTCTCCCAATTAGATGCCAACAATCAAGTTGATGTGTTGGCAGGTGACGAGTTTGTTTGGGAACAAGAAGATGAAGTTGTAGTGGGTGAGAATGGTGACAATGGCGAATTCCATGACCTGGTAGATTTTGAAGATGGCCGCCAAGACATACCCGCTGGGGATGACTTCGTCGAAGAAGAGTTCCTAGAAGATGACGGAGAAGAACCAGAAGTAGACGATGGAATTGTACCAGACTGTGAGGATGTCCCCGAAACGATCGTGAGCAATGCCCATCAGATAAATATGACAGAGGTGTTAGAAGACGTTGCAACAAATTTGTACTGTTGCAGCTTTTCATTTGTTACTATCAAAACTTGTGATAATGAAAAACGCTTCCTATGTGATATTTGTTTTGTACGGTATTGCGGCATGAATAATAATGGTGAGTGGTATCAGCATGTTAATTCACATGATACACTCGAGTATGCAAATGTTCCCACTCATAATTGTTATTCTTGTCACTCACCCCTATATCTGCTCTGTCCCGTAGGTGGATGTGTACATTGTAACAAATAACAGAGCTGAAATAGGGGTGGGGTTATGATGGGGTGGGGTTTTCTGGTCTGAGGGATACTGGCTAAAGAAAGAGGTGTGGCTTAAGACATAGTGGGGATTGAAGTGGAAGGTCGGAGTAGGTGGTCGAAGTGGGGACTGGAGTAGGAGGTCGGAGAAGAAGAAGAGGAGTGGGTGGTCGGAGTGGGGATTGGAGTAGGAGGTCGGAGAAGAAGAAGAGGAGTGGGTGGTCGGAGTGGGGATTGGAGTAGGAGGTCGGAGAAGAAGAAGAGGAGTGGGGTGGAGGTCTGAGTGTTTAAAACAAGAACTTCCTCCGAATAATCTTCAGTCACTCTTCTGAACTGACATCAGCTACCACATCATCCACAAGATCACCCGCCAGATCAACCACCAGCCAACTGAATTAGCAGACTATAGCAAGCTGTAATAATTTGAGAGTAAGTTAACAATCTTGTAATCATGAACCCGTTTAATTTTTTTTTGTATGTTTAGCTATGGATTCTCCCGCATTAACTGGTCTTGCAGCAATAACGATCCTGAGTAACATCAGGGTGGATGGCGCCGCACCTCAAATGCCAGACGAAGAGCACTTCAATGACGTTATGGACGTCATCAGGAGAGAGGTCCCCGAAATGCAGTCGCTGACGATGGACCAACGCAGACGGCAAGGTGGGTTCATTAACGGAGTTGCTTCCAAGAGATCCCGTGACGCAGGAGCAAATTCGTCGATGGAAGGTTTGCCTATAATCCAAATTGCTGACAGCGATGATGATTTCCTGCCTCCAAAACCACCGAAGAAATCATCATCGAGGAAGCACGCACACAACAGCAGAAGAAGGGTGTCCAAGAAGACATCCTCAACTGTTGTGACACCGGTTATAGACGCACCTTTACCACCTGTCGTTGAAGTTGCCCCTCCACAACCCACTGCTGAAGAAGTCCACCCTCCAGCACCTATCGTACCTGAGCTGGAGATGAGTGTGCAACGGGCAAAGCATGAGATAGAGGAGGCCCAGCGGGACTATGATGACAGTCAGCTGGCGCGGGCAGAACTCAACCGCCAGCTGGAAGAGCTTGAGCGCCAGCAGGCAGAGCTGATGGCCCGCGATCGGCAGCAAAGTCTCCGGGAGGTCCAGCTAGTCACCAGGCTGGAAGACGCCAAGGCGCAGGGGGTGGCTTTGGTGGCACGGCTCCGAAGCAACCTGGAGCAATTTGCTAATTTTAATTTTTAGATATGTTAAGGTTAAGGTTAAGTTATTTGTAAGTAGATATAAGTTTTGTATATGTAGATTTAGAATAAAAATAGAAAAAAAGATGAAGTGAAATAGGAGTGCACATTTAATGGTCTGGTGCACATTGAACAATGCGGAGGATGGGGCATTTTTCTTCAATTCATCTGAATTATGTTTTTACATATTTTATTTATATTTTATTTATATACATATTTTATTTATATTTTAATTTACATATTTTATAAAATAATATGATGTGTATTTCTCCCATCACCTGATTTCTCTCAGCCTTCAAACCCCCACTCTTTTCTCCCACCCTACACTGCCACCCCCGAACTAGTATAAATTCAATGCCAGCTCAGATTATAGTATCAGTCTTCCAAGATGCCTCTTCCAGACTCCACCTCGTCTCCGAGACATTGTGCCGAATTCGAAGATGATTTGGAACGGGAAGCGATGATAGCAAGATATCAGATCGTCTCTGCCGTACAGGTCCAGCAGGTATACCAGGGTGAGAGGCAGGATCCATTTTACCATCGAGATCCACGGGGTCCGATTCAGGTGAATGAGGTGTCGGACTCCACAGATGTGTGGAACTATCCATCTCCGTCGACTTCGGACGACGAAGATATGGATCAACGCGTCGACGACTTCGATAGCTCCTCGGAGGATGAGTTCGAGGATGATGGCCAAGTGGTCCATATCCGTGTCGAGGACATAAATATGGACCTCGACCCGGACGAGTTCCCCGTAGAGGACGACTCCGATGATGACACCATCATCTTGGTGTCATCGGATGACGAGGATGACGATGTCATCTAAGTCCTCACCCCCCCGTGGTCGTCCCGCATAAATATGCGGGATGGCACCCAGCTCTTCGGAGCACCCAATAGGCCCTTTTCAGGGCCACACAAAGAACATAAACACACGCATCTGCGCCACTCAATGGCAAAAATGTACAAAGTTTCCATAACTTGAATTGATACTTTTCAAAAAGAACTCACCCACTACCAAATTCTATAATATATTTGGTGAGTAAGAAATGAAAAATTTCAACATTGATTTAGAACATTTTATTTGTAATATTTTCATAATACAAATTTATTTTTCAAACAGCGGGTTCTGGATCACTACCTGGAGCCCACAGTTTTGGTCTATGTGTGAGCCAAACATCAGGATGTTTATTCTCCAATTCAGCTAACCTTCTTTCCAAATCATTATATTTCAGCATCACTGCAGATGTGACATTCAATGCATTGGCATCCAAATCATTTTTCAGATTTTTGCTGTTGTAATCGAGTTCAGTTGTCAACTCTGATATTTTTCGTGTCATTGTGGCTGTAGCATCCCATACTTTGATATCCACATCACTTTTTAGATTTTTGTATTTGCGATCTAGATCATCAGTCACCTCCTCTACTTTTTCATTGAATGCTTGACGGGCTTCAGGTACAATCTTAGCCATTGTGGCATGTATGGCAGCCTGCAAGGCTTTAAGGACAAGTGCCTTCGTCTCCGTAATTTGTTCATTGAGATATAATTGAGTTACACAATCACTCTCGTCTATCGGTTCACCAGCATTTTTCAGTCTTTTACCTTGCATATCATATTGGTCGTCAGGCGAAAGCTTGAATCCCATACCTTGAGGACCTTGGGAACCTTGAAGAACTCGAACTTTGACAGTACCCCATTTTCGTCTACGGCCGAATTTATCAATAGCTTTGGACATCTTTCTTCCACCTTGATATCTTTCATACTGATGATTTCAAGACAATTAAAATCTATATATCTCTGTGTAGATATTTATTCTCTTAAATGAAACAATAGGAAATCAGAATAACGTGTATATTTATATATTTTTATATATTTGGTAACTGGACAAGACATTAACTAAAATTGACTAGTATAATTTGACTTTTATATAATAAGCGTAATTACATCTCAAATACAAATAAATAAGTATGGTGGTGAATTTTCCATTTGAAATGATATTTCATTTGTTCAATTCAGCTGTTAATAAATGAAGTAATTGATCCAAAGGACTCTCTTGGGAAAAAGATTGAATAATATTGGAAACCCAACGAATATTCTCTACTGGATCATTCTGGTAGAATTCTATATCGCTATGACCCCAAGGAAGAGTGTGTGTCGTATTGGGAATGATGAACCGTTTATCATCATGGTATGACAATGCAACTTTGTTCTTCAATTCAGTATACATGTCATGCAATATGCTTCTGAACGAGTTCATCTTCCTGAATATTAGACCACCCTGTTCGACAATTTTCTTATAATCTTCACATGTCAATTCATTCTTTATGACGGATCTTTTGACACCTTTTGCTTTTTTGAATTCACTACCTACAGACTGAACATAATATGCTTTGGCACCGGTACCATAAAAGCTAATTATGGGATCATTCGGAAATTCATCTTTGAAATTACCCAGAATTGACTTTGTAATAGGAATATTGAATTGGTTTCCTACGTTGTAATTGGAAGTATCAAACTCGCATATATTGTTGGTCATGAAATCATAAAAATTATCGGTATTTACTTTCAAAATTAAAGAATCCGTGTCAGTGTAGAGTAAGGTGGCATTTTCTGCATAATGACGTTTAATACATCCATAGAAAAAGTTGTACATGACTGTTTTGGATAATTCTAGAATACAAAATCCCAAATATAGCGGTTTATCGTACAATACATTAACTTTGCCCAATTGAATAGCAACAAAATTTTCTGAAAAAATTGAACAGCTTTTGAAATTTGGACGTGATATTAGGGCGCTAGCACCAATTTTCCTCTTGATACTTTCCCAATGCGTAACCAGTCTAACATCAATTCTGTTATCAACGTTTTCCATTGTTTTCCCATAAACTGCATTATTCATGAGTTTATAGAAATCTTTTTCAGCTTTGTTGTTAGATCGATTTCGCATTTCAGTGTTCAAATCAATATAAGGTTTCATCCAACATGACTGCTTGAATCTCAACACTCTATGTGTGTTCATAATAATAAGACCATTGGCCACAGCCTGCTGTAAGTTTTTATAATGTACAATATATTTTCTTTTGTCATTTAAATTTGGAATTAATTTAGGAATTTTTGATTTCGAGTGTGGTGGTATTAAACTTTCAACGAGAAAGGGAAGATCAGCATGTTTGTCATGTAACTCTTGGGGATAATGAACATCTACTTCAAGAACATAACCGTATGGACTATCAGATGCCACTCCCATTACATCCAAATTGATTATTTCATCGGGTGTTAGCCATGCAAAATCGTTGGTGGGTAATGGTTGTGACATACTGTGACCATATAGGTTAGTTGCATCTAAATATGATATGTATGATGAAGGTTCATCTGGGTTATAATCGGGTAAAAATTTATTATTAGCTATATGCTTCCTTTCACTACACTGACTTATTCCGCCCCGTATTCCTTTTTTGAAAAAATTAATCATGTCAATGTCTGTCAATAATTCCAATTCAATATTCGTATACTTCAGCATTGCATCCCACGATAATCCGGGCGCTGTATAATACTGTGCTGGATCTAATTTATATTTATCTAAGCATATATTTCGAAAATTCTCAAATATGTCGCATAATAGAAGAACATCGGACTTCAAATATAAATCCGAGTATTCCCCTAAACTCTTACACTCGAATAAATGCCAAACAAGTTTCGCTCTCATATAATCCTTATCTGATATATGCTCTCCGTTAAGATTGTCATAAAACTGATTTTTAGTGGGTAGAGTTGGATAATTCAACTTGTCAATATGATCAACAAAGTTATATGGAAAAACACCTTTCTGTCTCATCAAATTGAATTTGTCAATTTGTGGAAAATGTTTATGCATCTCAATACACTGATCGGATGTTAAGTTAGCACCTAAGTTCTGCAAAGAATTCGACATGAATTTGAAACTATCTATAAATCTCATTTTCAAAAAATTCTTTTTTTCTTTTCCGTCTTTGTCAGTGTATGTGTGAGTGAATAGATGCTTAGTGAAAGAAATGTATTTTTCCTTAGTTTGTGGAATAACATCCACTTTGTCTTTGTTTCTATACAGTTCTTTTATGAACAAATGACAATCATACCCACTCAGATTATGGAAAATGATTGGAACAAAATTTGGCAATTTGAAATTTAAGTTACATACGGAATGTGCGGCAGGTGATCTTTTTTTTCCAGTGAGGTGGCAATGGTCTCTCACTTTCACATCACCACCCGTGAATGGTTTATCACATATTCCACAAAATTGTGTAGAAGAAAACTCTGCTTCTTCCGCGGGGGTTTGTGCAGCCATAGGAATTGGATACCTCAAATAATTGTGATAAATATTTCTCAAATCATCTTCAAGTTTTGTAACAAATTTCTCGGCTGCATCCTCACCCCTATATGTAACAAATTTCGATAATTTATCATTGTATGAACATTTTATCGAATAAGCAAATGAATAAGGTTCGTGTTTGTATGTTTTATTCGAGAATGAGTGTTTAGGGTTGGGTTGACTAGTTTGAATGGGTTTGAGAACTGATTCAAAATCAGCATAAACTACAAATGGCACCTTCATTTGTTTCTCAAAATTTTCAAACATAAGTGCATTACCCGGTAACATTTTACCATATTTGTTGATTCTGAAATTGACTGATGGTGTTGTAGTACTCAAGTGATTACAGTCATGCAACTGATGACGTAACAGTAATCGCTCGTGAGAGAAATACAATAAACATCCATCACAAAAATATTTTTTATGCTCATGCGCAGATAGTTGACTTGAAACTAACCTAGAAAGGTCTTTAATCCAACAATAATGACTATTGCCAGAATCATCTGTTATAAGTAACAAATTAACATGTCTTCTAAGTCTTCTCTGTGAGTAACGCAACGGACCAACCACTTCATATTTCATTTTACCCTTATCAAGTTTTGACTCTAACCCATACACATTAATTGAAATATCATTCATGTCCTCAAACTTTTTTATAGCTTGAAGTTTAACTGGAAAATCCATACCTGTTACATTCAAGACATTGGCGTAGTGGGGGTATGAGGAAACTTCTGACACTCTACCATTCGCAGGAAACAATGCAGATGTGATGGCCCATGCAAAACAATGTTGATCTTCATTACGAATATTCACAACGCCTTTTCTTGTCTCAATGAACTCGGGCAGCTTCACATACGAACATCCGCTGAGTGGACTATACTTGTTGATGTTCACTTCGAGGAACTTAATTTTTTCACAACTCCATCCTGAAACATAACAATAATTTATTATTCATATAAATAGAAATGAAACTTTAAATAAATACCTGAATCACGTTCTTCAAATTCCGTAGTCTGAGCAATAATGACATCACGGAATCCATCGAATAATGCACCCAAATCCGTAGACTGATCCACAATTTTATTCTGTGAATTGAATGACTTCGTGTCACTCAAATCCCGTGTTTGAACAATGTAGCTGCCAAATACTTCCATATTCACTTTAAAGATCTTGTGAACCTTTATTGCCTCTTCAAGTAATCCAATAACCTTCTCCCTGATCTCATTGAAGAATGGCATATATTCAGTGTAAACATTGGTACTTTCCACTCTATAACTCACAATTCTACACTTGAAAGCATTCCTTATAATCTGTATGCCATCACTCACTTGCACACATGCATTGTTCCTGTGTTGGAGAGTTCTTTTGTGAGAATTAACTTGGGATGTAGGAATTGTCACATTACAACAATTGCATGTGTACATTGGTGTCGATGCAGCCACATCTAACTTAATCCTTTTCACAGAAGGGCCACCTTGGCAACTTTGAAGTTGATGCCGACGGAGATTATCACTACGAGTGAACGATTTACCACAACCACAGGAATACATTTTATCTATGTCGTCTTCTCAGCACAAAACTCAACAAAATACTGATTTCACAATCATTCCCACCTCCTTTATATGTAATATCGATGAGTGGGAGAGAGGGTGAACAAATTCTATCCGCTTCGACTATTCATACAACGTCACAGCAGAACCATCCCCACCATATCAATGAAGAGAGGACGGAGAGTAGTCGATGAGTCACCGCAGTGTATGGGTGTGTGACGCCAGTTCACATATCTGACTGGATATCCGTGGCGTGCAGACGTCTCTATACTTCGGTTTAGATTTTTATGCGTACTCCACACATTAGATCATACACAATGGCAGAGTAAGTATACATGAAAGACATTGAGGTAAGAAAAATATATTAAGTACTTGGCAAAAGGTACTTGTCCGTGTATGAAAAAAAATCAAGTCATCACAATCTCTAGGACAAACACAAACCCTGAACACCTCCCAACAATATACATCATGGTCAAGGCTAAGGGCAAGCCCAAGTCCTAGGTCAAGTCCTAGGTCGAGGTCATAGGTCGAGGTCATAGGTCAAGGTCATAGGTCATAGGTCAAGGTCAAGGTCATAGGTCGAGGTCATAGGTCATAGGTCAAGGTCACTGATGACGTCATAGTGGTGGGGGGAGGCCCAGAACCGGCTCAAATCTCCTACTGCCGGATCTAATTTATATTTATCTAAGCATATATTTCGAAAATTCTCAAATATGTCGCATAATAGAAGAACATCGGACTTCAAATATAAATCCGAGTATTCCCCTAAACTCTTACACTCGAATAAATGCCAAACAAGTTTCGCTCTCATATAATCCTTATCTGATATATGCTCTCCGTTAAGATTGTCATAAAACTGATTTTTAGTGGGTAGAGTTGGATAATTCAACTTGTCAATATGATCAACAAAGTTATATGGAAAAACACCTTTCTGTCTCATCAAATTGAATTTGTCAATTTGTGGAAAATGTTTATGCATCTCAATACACTGATCGGATGTTAAGTTAGCACCTAAGTTCTGCAAAGAATTCGACATGAATTTGAAACTATCTATAAATCTCATTTTCAAAAAATTCTTTTTTTCTTTTCCGTCTTTGTCAGTGTATGTGTGAGTGAATAGATGCTTAGTGAAAGAAATGTATTTTTCCTTAGTTTGTGGAATAACATCCACTTTGTCTTTGTTTCTATACAGTTCTTTTATGAACAAATGACAATCATACCCACTCAGATTATGGAAAATGATTGGAACAAAATTTGGCAATTTGAAATTTAAGTTACATACGGAATGTGCGGCAGGTGATCTTTTTTTTCCAGTGAGGTGGCAATGGTCTCTCACTTTCACATCACCACCCGTGAATGGTTTATCACATATTCCACAAAATTGTGTAGAAGAAAACTCTGCTTCTTCCGCGGGGGTTTGTGCAGCCATAGGAATTGGATACCTCAAATAATTATGATAAATATTTCTCAAATCATCTTCAAGTTTTGTAACAAATTTCTCGGCTGCATCCTCACCCCTATATGTAACAAATTTCGATAATTTATCATTGTATGAACATTTTATCGAATAAGCAAATGAATAAGGTTCGTGTTTGTATGTTTTATTCGAGAATGAGTGTTTAGGGTTGGGTTGACTAGTTTGAATGGGTTTGAGAACTGATTCAAAATCAGCATAAACTACAAATGGCACCTTCATTTGTTTCTCAAAATTTTCAAACATAAGTGCATTACCCGGTAACATTTTACCATATTTGTTGATTCTGAAATTGACTGATGGTGTTGTAGTACTCAAGTGATTACAGTCATGCAACTGATGACGTAACAGTAATCGCTCGTGAGAGAAATACAATAAACATCCATCACAAAAATATTTTTTATGCTCATGCGCAGATAGTTGACTTGAAACTAACCTAGAAAGGTCTTTAATCCAACAATAATGACTATTGCCAGAATCATCTGTTATAAGTAACAAATTAACATGTCTTCTAAGTCTTCTCTGTGAGTAACGCAACGGACCAACCACTTCATATTTCATTTTACCCTTATCAAGTTTTGACTCTAACCCATACACATTAATTGAAATATCATTCATGTCCTCAAACTTTTTTATAGCTTGAAGTTTAACTGGAAAATCCATACCTGTTACATTCAAGACATTGGCGTAGTGGGGGTATGAGGAAACTTCTGACACTCTACCATTCGCAGGAAACAATGCAGATGTGATGGCCCATGCAAAACAATGTTGATCTTCATTACGAATATTCACAACGCCTTTTCTTGTCTCAATGAACTCGGGCAGCTTCACATACGAACATCCGCTGAGTGGACTATACTTGTTGATGTTCACTTCGAGGAACTTAATTTTTTCACAACTCCATCCTGAAACATAACAATAATTTATTATTCATATAAATAGAAATGAAACTTTAAATAAATACCTGAATCACGTTCTTCAAATTCCGTAGTCTGAGCAATAATGACATCACGGAATCCATCGAATAATGCACCCAAATCCGTAGACTGATCCACAATTTTATTCTGTGAATTGAATGACTTCGTGTCACTCAAATCCCGTGTTTGAACAATGTAGCTGCCAAATACTTCCATATTCACTTTAAAGATCTTGTGAACCTTTATTGCCTCTTCAAGTAATCCAATAACCTTCTCCCTGATCTCATTGAAGAATGGCATATATTCAGTGTAAACATTGGTACTTTCCACTCTATAACTCACAATTCTACACTTGAAAGCATTCCTTATAATCTGTATGCCATCACTCACTTGCACACATGCATTGTTCCTGTGTTGGAGAGTTCTTTTGTGAGAATTAACTTGGGATGTAGGAATTGTCACATTACAACAATTGCATGTGTACATTGGTGTCGATGCAGCCACATCTAACTTAATCCTTTTCACAGAAGGGCCACCTTGGCAACTTTGAAGTTGATGCCGACGGAGATTATCACTACGAGTGAACGATTTACCACAACCACAGGAATACATTTTATCGATGTCGTCTTCTCAGCACAAAACTCAACAAAATACTGATTTCACAATCATTCCCACCTCCTTTATATGTAATATCGATGAGTGGGAGAGAGGGTGAACAAATTCTATCCGCTTCGACTATTCATACAACGTCACAGCAGAACCATCCCCACCATATCAATGAAGAGAGGACGGAGAGTAGTCGATGAGTCACCGCAGTGTATGGGTGTGTGACGCCAGTTCACATATCTGACTGGATATCCGTGGCGTGCAGACGTCTCTATACTTCGGTTTAGATTTTTATGCGTACTCCACACATTAGATCATACACAATGGCAGAGTAAGTATACATGAAAGACATTGAGGTAAGAAAAATATATTAAGTACTTGGCAAAAGGTACTTGTCCGTGTATGAAAAAAAATCAAGTCATCACAATCTCTAGGACAAACACAAACCCTGAACACCTCCCAACAATATACATCATGGTCAAGGCTAAGGGCAAGCCCAAGTCCTAGGTCAAGTCCTAGGTCGAGGTCATAGGTCGAGGTCATAGGTCAAGGTCATAGGTCAAGGTCAAGGTCATGGGTCAAGGTCATAGGTCGAGGTCATAGGTCATAGGTCAAGGTCACTGATGACGTCATAGTGGTGGGGGGAGGCCCAGAACCGGCTCAAATCTCCTACTGACAAAAAAATTGAAAGATTTTTTTTCCAGTAGCATTTATCATTTTGAATCTTTTATCTCAAGTTTAGTATTTTCCGATTAAATACATTATAACGTGAATACAAAAACATTTAGTATATTTTTGACCAATGTACAAAAACAAGAGAAAAAAAAGATGCAATGCCTATGTTACCTGGCTTTTTTTCCAGTAGCATTTAACATTTTGAATCTTTTATCAAGTATGGTATTTTCCGATTAAATCCATTATAACGTGAATACAAAAACATTTAGTATATTTTTTGACAAATGTACAAAAACATGACAAAAAAAATGCAACGCCTATGTTACCTGGCTGAGTTAGCTAACCGACTCGTTCGCTCTATACCTGAATTCAAAGATAGGAGCAGCTAGAGTCCCTGTATGCAATTTGACATTTGATCGTATATTAGAGCTAGGACACTCTTTGACATAACATCGAAAAACGCGTTTTAGGTTATGTCTAACAAGTACAGACTATATATTTATACCGTTGATATAAAAACGGTCGAACGATAGTATCGACAGTTCAAAATATATTTCCATCTCTGTCAACAGTGGCGTTTCGTAAAAAGGGCGAGAGAAATGTTATCAAAACTTGCTAGCATAATATCTGCAGAGGGGAGTTTTTTAACGAAGCCATTAGTATATGAACTTTGCCGAACTCGACTTTAGGTGATTTCGACCATAGAACATTCGCACTACTTTCAATTATCAATTCGAATGGATTTCGAAGAACCAATAATTTTTCATATTTGAAACTAGTAATGGAAGAGAGTGATCTATGATCGTATTCACCCCACGGTTTTGGGAAGATTATTTTTATATTCGTATAATAAGCGTTATTTGTTCATTGCGCATAATGTTATTAAGAGCTTGTTAAGAATAAATAAGATACATCTGCATTGATCGAATTCACAACTCTTATATCAAAATAAATAACTCAAAAACTTTCTTCTTTCGGATATAACAAGGTGATTTTTTTTTCTTATTTTTTTTCAGCATTGATACTATTGAAAAATGTCAATTTTATCAGTGACAATTTAATTCATGTATAAAAATCACATATGCCACAGTGCAATTGTCAATTTGACAGCGGCAAAAGTTAGCTTTTGCCGCTGGCAAATACACTAGTGGTGTTTCACTTATTCATTTGTTTATCAATTATCGCGGTGTTGGTTGCCAAAATGAATAGTTTGACATTGATATGTTTCTGAATTTCTCATTCATTAAATTGTCCAGCCGAATTACACCTTCGGTGTCGTGTTTTTAATAGTTGACAGTTATTCTCGTCGAACTGCTAGGAAACAGTTTCTCATTAAACAACCCAAATTTACCCGATAAAATACAAACTACTTGTACAATTATATGTGAAAAGTTTTGTGTAGAATATTCTGCATTTTAAATTCCTATATATCCTCTAAGTATTTCTCGAAAAATAATAGAGACAATTTTTTAAAATCTTTCCTGTGAATTTACTAGTTTTGTTCCATTCATCTAGTAACAAATTATTTTATTGAAAGAGACCATTATTTGATTGATTCTCGTGGAGTGAATCGTTAAGCCCGAGTGAGTTGTGATCATAAATAGTTGTGTAACTATTTCCCTCCAAATCTATTTCTATGTACTATATCACACATACATGTTTCAAAAGATTTCGTACCTTAAGAGGATTTACTGATTGCCTCAACCTCAATACATTTTCTGATCTGTTTTGGAAATGTCGAGATGTAAGTGAAAATTACAATCCTAGAAATACAGGAAATAGTCTTATAAATTAAAAATGGTCTCTGTGGATGGAATAATCTCCGCCTGAATCGATTTCCACTTTATCCCAATTTTAATATTTCTTTACAGTAACGATACGTCATGTAAAAATTCAATAAAATGTTTGTATTCTTCACATTTAACTCTGCTAATAGCTGAAGTTTCATTTCGGGATGCCATGATCTCTTTTCATTTGCTGTTTCAATAAAACGTGCAATGAATGGTTGCAGCGTTTTTATCAAACAGGTTTTCTTGATGTTTCGGAAAGCTTTGCTCTTCAATACTCGAAAATTTTAATTTGTTGTTGATTGACGGATGAATTTGAGGTTCCAATATTCTTGATTATCAGCCAAATCTTTAATGTTATCATAGTTGACAATGAGTAAATAAATTTTTTTGATGAAATAATAAGAACGTTTTTTTTTTTGTAATTTTTTGGTGTAATTGTTAAAATTGTGTTTTCCGTTAACCTGCTGTCGACCCCTTACGAACGGCGAGTCAAGAATAAACGAGAAGCTTAGAAGCTTACCCATTTCAATGGATATTACTTTTAAACTATCTATCATTTTAATTCACCCGACAAATTTGCGCTTTTGATGTGATATTCCATACGGATCTTTCGAGTGCCGAATATCTTTAGCTGAACTGGATCCTCGAGAACATCGTATAAATCATTGGAATCATTGGAATATTCACTTGATATATATTAGATTTTTAAAGTTTCTGGCACAGCTACTCGGGTCTCGGGTTACGTGAACTACAAATCATATTTTCACAAATTTCCTCCCTGACGTTACGCCCTTGTGATCATTTGGCCTCGCAAGACATAACCTGAAACGCATATTTTCGATCTCCTATCAAAGAGTATCCCGACTCTAATATACGATCAAATGTCAAATTGCATACAGGGACTCTAGGAGCAGCTATCAGCGCTCGGCCTGGAGTAGTTTAAGTATACTTTACGATTTCATAATGTATGTACCAAAGCCAATCTTCACCAACAAATAAGAAACTGTGAGAAGCTTCTAAGGGGTGGCATTTAAAATACTGCACCCTTTCTTCATAATGTTTGATGAACAAACTATTTTGAAGCGACACATTTTACGCTTCCATAAAATAGGTATGTGATGTTTGTTACGTGCTAACATTGCTACTTGTGGATTATTCCATACACTTAATTGGAATTGAAGCCCAAGTTCAGTCAACACACTGTGGGTCGTTAGATTTTTTTGAAGTATTGTAAACGTTTTTTGACAGTACGAAATAACTGTAATTTTTATTAGTTTTTCATTGATTAGATAGTTTTGGAAAGTTGTTTCGAGTTATTCAATCAATTCTACTGATTCCACTGGATCTATTGAGTCAATATCCTTCTGATTGTGTACATTTTGGCGACCGTGACAGGACTACGGGACTTCAAGTAGAAGATAATACAACCTGAATAATAGAATTGAACTTTTGGAACTTGAACAAAATGGACAAACAACGTCGGGTGTTGAGATCTGGTTTCACTAAAGAATGTGTGGCTATCGAAGAGATGATGCAGGATAAAAATACGCCGCGAATTGAAGTGAAAAACAGGTTTATGAATCTCACACTAAAGTATGAAAAACTTGGACAAGCAGATCTGACTTATCAAGGAGCGTTATTACAACAGGCTGATCTAAAAGATGAAGATCTTGAGATGGATTACGAAAAATGCAGTGAGTACGACTTAAAATATATTCGTATCAGAAGCTTGGTTGATACTTTTCTTGGGAAAAACAACGAGACAGTTAATCAAACTTGTGATACTTCCGTCGTTTCGGGCGAATCAACGAATAATGATATTGCGGCGTACATTCACCATAAGTTCAAACCAGAAATTACCAGGAAATTTGATGGAAGTATCAGCGGCTGGATCGGATTCTGGACGCAGTTTTCTAAGATACACGAAAGTGATAAATGGAGTGATGATGACAAATTTGACATCCTCCTACGAGCTCTGAAACCTGTAATATTACGTGAGGCAGTTAGTCAATCTCTTATTGTCCAGAACTGAAAGTAGGCCTATCTCAGAACTTTATGACGAGTTGGAAATACAGCTAAACGCACTAGATTCTCTAAAAGTAACTAAAGAAAAATACGCTGCGATGCTGTTTCCTTTAGTAGAATCCGCAATACCTGAAAATATTTTCAAGATCTGGGAGCGTCATCGTGTAACAAAGGAGACCTCCATGAAACAACCAGCTGATTGCTTGACTGAGCTTCTAGAATTTCTACGAATTGAAGTTACTGGGGAGGAAAGACTCAAACTCCGATCAAATAATTTTGACAGCCATCCTAAAACGAAATCTTCTTCATCGAAACCGAAGGTTCCAGAGATGTACACCGCTGCAGCTTTTTTGACGACTGATGATGTGAGGCCTCGTGAGAGTTCTTGTATATTTTGTGAAAAATCTCATGCTTCCCAAGATTGCGCCAAAGCCGTGAACATGACGTTTTCCGAGAAAAATGAAATTTTGAAGAAAAAGGGCGCTTGTTTTAAATGCTTGAGAAAAACAGGTCCTTTGGGTTCCAGATGTAAAATCTTTGTGAAATGTGCTGTTTGTAGAGGACGACATTACCCTATCTTATGTCAAAAAATTCATGAACCCGCAGAAACAAAACATGAAGTGCAAGTAACTACTACAGCCACTACTACGACGAAGGCGATGTCTACTGGAGATAATCAGAATTTTCCGATAACTTATTTACAAAAACTAGTTGCTAAAATAGTAATACGTGACGAGGAGTACCAGGTGCGAGTTTTATTAGATTCTGGCTCGCAAAGGAGCTACATTCTAAAGTCTTGTGTGAAGAAATGTAGATTATCCAGACATAGGAAAATGTTGCTACAACAAGAAGTTTTTGGTGGTAGTAAAACTTCCGTAAGTTCACATGCAGTCTACCACGTTGAATTGAAATCTTTGGACAATAGTTTTGAATCTGAGTTTGAAGTCCTAGATCAGGAACGCATTTGCAATTTCGTTCCTAGAGTGAATGACATAGCTCTGTACAATAAATTGAAGGAAAATGGTATTTTATTGTCTGATTATTCAGCTGACCAAGACAAAAATAGTTATGACGTGCAGATACTACTCGGAGCAGATGCTTGGGCTAAAGTAATTTCTTCTGAACACATTCAATTAGATTCCGGGATGGTAGCCATTGATACAAAACTTGGTTGGACGTTGTTAGACCGTTCTGAGGAGAAAACAACTGTAGTTTCGACTCTCCTCATTACTTTGACTTGCCATGCCCATCTGAGTAATTTTTGGGACTTGGAGCTCATGGGAATACGTGATTCAGCTGTCAAAGTAACTCAAGAAGAGCGGAATCGTCAGGTATCAGATTTTTTTGAAGAAACCGTAGAAGTCAAAAATGAACGCTACATCGTCAGACTACCTTGGATAGAGGGGCATGCGCCACTGGAAGACAATTATGAGACTCACTACATTGACTCGGAAATTAAAAGAAACCGGTCAGTATGCAGAATATGATTTGGTTTTTCAAACTTGGATCCGAGAAGGTATTGTGGAAATGGTTCCTGATCAAGAAGTCACCCAGTATGGACATTATTTGCCACACAGAGCCGTCTTCAAAGAAGCAAGCACCACACGTATAAGGCCAGTGTTTGATGCATCCAATCGTGACAATAAAGGAAATTCACTCAACAAATCACTTGAAAAGGGTCCTAATCTAATTGAACTTATACCTACGATTCTTATCAATTTTAGATCAGGAAAAATTGGCGTATCTGCAAATATAGAGAAGGCTTTTCTGCAGATTGGTCTGCATGAAAGGGATAGAAATTTCTTACGTTTCCTGTGGTGGACTGAGAATTCGCAAATTCTAATTTTAAGACACTGCAGGGTGGTTTTCGGTGTTTCTTCAAGTCCTTATTTATTGGGATCAGTTTTGCAACATATCTTAAAAAATGCTGACCCTGCTCTATCTAAAACAGCTGAGAAACTGAAGAAATCCTTTTATGTAGACAACTGCTTGACATCGGTGGATACGGAAGAAGAATTGAATACATTTGTTTCGGAATCAAAACAGCTTTTGTCCTATGCAAAATTTAATTTGAGAGGCTGGGTATCTAATGTGGATAAAGTAAACCGAATTGAAAATGTTTTGGGTCTGAACTGGTACTGTAATTCAGATGAGATGGGACTGAACATCAAGCCATTGTTGAATGTGCCGGAGCCATTGACTCGACGGATTTTGTTATCAATCGCTCAACGTGTCTACGATCCGATTGGGTTTTCAGCATCCATCAGTTTGGTACCAAAGGTTCTTCTTCAGAAAACATGGTCAACGAAAGCTCTTTGGGATGACCTGCTTCCTGCTGATATCTGTAATAATTTCAAGAAGTGGGTCGAAGAAATTCCAGTTCTGAAAGAGTGCAGAATTTGTAGAAGAATATTCGTGAATGAAACTTCTACAGTGCACATATTCTGTGACGCAAGTAAGATGTCATGTGCCACTTGTATTTTTATACGAACTGAGTATGACAAACAAGTTTTTGTAACGCTGGTTATGGCTAAAACTCGAGTTGCTCCCCCAGATGGTGTTACAATACCGCGTTTGGAACTTATTGCCGCTCTGATTGGCTCTAGATTGTACCAAATGATTTCTCCTTGTTTCAACATCGAACCTGAAAATATTACTTTCTGGTCAGATTCGTCTGTTGTAATAAATTGGATTCGAAATACTGGACCTTGGACTGTCTTCGTTAATAACAGAGTCAATGAAATAAAAACATTGAGTGAACCGAAACAATGGAGGCACATCAGAGGAGACCTCAATCCAGCTGATTTGGTTTCACGAGGATGCACCCCTCGACAACTCCTCGAGAGTAGATGGTGGGAGGGACCATCGTGGCTTTATTTACCCCAAGACTCCTGGCCTTCTTCAGAACCTCTTTTCGACGAAGTACTGAGTGAAATCGACAGGGAAAGGAGAAAAACGGTTGTCACAGCTATCACAACTGAGGTGAAGGCGTTCTCATTTACATTTTTGGCTGAACGATTTTCAAGTTATTACCTCATTGTTAAAATTGTGATGCATATTATAGATGCTATCTGCATAATTTGTCCAAAGTTCATAAATTCCTGTGGTCTGAATGATCAAACCGTCTTGAGAAGAGAATATACCAGTGAAAAATTTATTAATTCAGAAATAGTTTTGCTGCGTTCCATACAAAAGGAATATTTCGATGAGAACACAAGAAAATCAACTTTGAAGGGTTTTACTGTCTTACATGACGAAAGAGGATTGTTACGCATCAAATCTAGATTGTTGGATGAAGAGAATACCAAAGAATTTAGTTGCCCTATTGTTTTGCCAGGCAAACACCCCATGATTTTAAGAATGATTGAACATCTTCATATCATTCACAATCATGCAAGTGTATTGTCTCTACTCGTGATAATCAGGGAACGAATCTGGTTGATCTGTGGTGTCGGTATGGTTGTGAAAAAGTGTATTACTTGCCGTAAAAATCAAGTAAAAGCACTTGAAGTACCTGTAGCACCATTACCAGTTGACCGAACTAGACCTTCAGCTACCTTTCAAGTAACAGGAGTTGGTCTTGTTGGACCAGTATTTTTAAAGAAACAAGGCAAAGCATGGATTGTGATATTCACATGCGCTGTTTACAGAGCAGTCCATTTAGACTTGATACAGTCTTTGAGCTCTGAGGCTTTTGTGCAAGCTCTGAGGCTTTTGTGCAAGCTTTGAGGCGATTCATCGCTAGGCGGGGCCGTCCTAAGACTATTTATTCAGACAATGGGACAAATTTCGTTGGTCTTGATAATCTCATGAAACAGCTGAACTGGGCCGATATAGAAAAAGAATGTGGCGTTCAGAGAATTAGCTGGAAATTCAATCCTCTCACCGCTGCCTGGTGGAGAGGATTTTGGGAGAGATTGATCAGAGTTATGAAGGATCTCTTAAGAAAAAACTTAGGACATGCATCTCTCAATTATGAAGAAATGATCACATTATTGTGTGAATGTGAATCTGTAATGAACAACCGACCATTAACTTATCTCTCAGAAGATCCTGTAGAGCTCACTCCTCTCAAGCCTGCAATGTTTCTACAGAGCCTTGTTGGAAATAATACCGAGGATCTTGATCAAATCGAGTCAACCATACTCAGAAGAAGATGGAACTATCTCCAGTCAGTAAGAGAGGGTATCAAGAAAAGGTTTAGCAAAGAGTATTTGGGTCTTCTTCGTCGTGTTAAGCCCAAACGCACTGATACACTCGAGATTGGCGACATAGTTCTTGTGGGGAGCGATAACAAACGGCGCTTGGAATGGCCTATGGGGAAGATTGTTAGTTTGCTTCCTGGAAGAGATGGCATAACAAGACTTGTGAAACTGAAGATCAGGAATTTAGAAATCATTCGACCTCTTCAACGGATTTATCCTTTGGAACTGCATGGAGGCATTTTGGAACAAACTATGACTGAAGATGAAACAGTTGATGAAGAACAAAAAACCTCCGAGGACGAAAACTATTCCTTTGACAAAGAAGATGATAGTGCTCCTACCAACCATTACCAAACTAGGAGTGGAAGGACCGTGAAGCCTCGAATTATTATGAATATATAAATTTTGCAAATGTTTTGTTTATGCATTTGCAAAGGTGGGAGTATGTGGATTATTCCATACACTTAATTGGAATTGAAGCCCAAGTTCAGTCAACACACTGTGGGTCGTTAGATTTTTTTGAAGTATTGTAAACGTTTTTTGACAGTACGAAATAACTGTAATTTTTATTAGTTTTTCATTGATTAGATAGTTTTGGAAAGTTGTTTCGAGTTATTCAATCAATTCTACTGATTCCACTGGATCTATTGAGTCAATATCCTTCTGATTGTGAACACTACTTATAATCTGAAGACGAACAAATGAGCAAAAAAAATTAACTATTTTGAAGAATATTACATTGATCGATAAAAGTGGATACAGGGAACTATTCCCCTACTCGGGTTTTATTGGTTGTTCATGCAAATAAAAATTGAAAGAAGTGAAAAGAAACACTTTGTTTAAAATTTAAAAAAATCACATTTTTATGATTAAAGTGATCATAACGCGCGATTTTTCGAGCACGACGGCGCAGTGAACGATCAGTTATCCACGAATACTTTACATTATTTTTTTCAATTGGTGCAATTTGAATTCATAAATACTGGTTTTATTATTACAAATAATGGAAATAACAGCTTATAATGTAAACTGGTTGAATTCGTGATGTGACATCAGTTTAACTTTCTTTGATGTTTGAATAAAAGTTTTGCATTTGTTTGTAATATTTCATTTGACGTTACAAGGTACTCCTGTCAGATCAATAATCATAAAATTGTCATTTAGACTTCACTGTTCTCCTCCGAAACATGTCAAAAAAATCTTTCAATTTTTTTTCCAGTGGCTTTCAATATTTTAAATCTTTTATCAAGTATGGTACATTCTTTTATTGTCTTCTGACAAAACATCTTGAATCAAGGTAAGTAGAAAAAATCTCTCGAGCAAGCTCTCGCGATTTTTCGCTCTCGTGATTCTCGATTTTTTGTCACAACAATAACATTTTCATGCAATTAAAAATGTTTTATTGACAATTTAATTCATGCACTAAAAATGCCGCGGTGTGTAATTATTACAGCGAAAAAAGTTTGCCCTAACTTTTCCAGCGACAAAACGGAACCAAACTTTTGAAAGCATTTTTCCAGCGTGGCTTGTGCCGGGGAAGTAGTTGTTTTCTGTTAGATATTACAAATAAATCACATTTTTCATTTTTCAATTTTCTGATAGATTTTATGATGGCATATAGCAATATTCTTTAGATAAGAATATAACAACGCAAGAAAGGTTTTTATTTGTATAAAATAACTCAATCTGAATTGACAGAACTTTGACATTACATTACTATTCAATTTTTATAATAAATCATACTTCTGACTCATCTCACTAAATAGGGATAAAAATATATCTGAACAATAAAGTCGAGTGAGTGTCTATTCCCAACACTCCCTCTCATGAACTCGACAGAGAAGTAAGTCCGATTTTATTACGAAGTGTTTCGAAACGTAACACAGGAAGTGCCTTAGTCAGTAAATCTGCATCCATATCTTCCGTGGGACAATAAACCACATTTACTTTTCCATCAAGAATGGCGTCACGGATAAAATGTTCCTTGATTGTTTCGAACGAGAACTAACAAGAGGGTTCGAAGCTAATTTACGTGATGCCTGGTTGTCATTGAAAATTGTTATTTTTCCCGACGGAACGCCCATGTCTGATGAGAGCATTTGGAGATGGATGGCTTCTTTTCCTGACTCTGTCAAACACATGTACTCAGCCTCAGCTGTACTAAGAGCTACAGTCTTTTGCTTCCTGGATTCCCAACTTATCGCACCACCAGCATATTTGAAAATATACCCTGTGTATGATTTTCGATCAACTACACATGAAGCCCAGTCAGCATCGGCAAAACCCGTAATAGGTTGTCCTGTTTTGGTAAAACAAATTCCAAGATCTGAAGTTTTCTTAAGGTATCTCAGTACTCTTTTTGCCGCTTGCCAGTGTTCATGAGAAAAACTTGTATTGAATTGACTAAGATAACTTATAACATGCATGATGTCAGGTCTGGTGGCTACGGATAGATACATTAAAGATCCAATAAGATTTTGGTAGGGAAGATTTTTCGCTTTTTCTGGATCGTCAGTAGCAGTCAACTTAATTCCAGTTTGCATCAGTGTATTTGCAGGATTGGCATTATGCATGTTATACTTCTTGAGTAGATCCTCAGTGTACTTCTTTTGAGACATGAAAATATATCCATTTCTTTGATTGAATTCGATGCCTAAACAGTACTCTAGTTCTTGCAGATCTCTCATTTTGAAGTCATTCATCAGGTATTTCTTGACCTTTTCTATTTCTGATAGATTCTCTGATGTTATCAAAAGATCATCAACATAGACACATATCATGGTTTTTGGACATTTATTTGTTGATACATACAAGCAAGGGTCAGCTTGCGAAGGTTCAAATCCAAGAGACTTCAGTTTGGTATCTAATTTTACAAACCACTGTCGACCTGCCTGTTTCAAGTCATATACAGCCTTTTTGAGGTGACAAACCTTTTCTTCTTCAGTTTTCTTTAGGTCATCCATAATTTTTAGAGACTTTTTGTGAATTGTGTTGTCTTCTTTTTCACTTTCCTCGATTAGAATCTCGTATAGATAATTTTCTAATTGCTTTGGAATCTCCATGAAAATAGTTGTATCTATATCACCATTTAGGAATGCTGTTGAGACATCGAGGTGATGAATTTTCATGTTCTGTTCGGCAGCAACCCCCAACATCATTCTTATGGAACTCATTTTAACAACGGGTGCGAAGGTTTCAAAATAATCGGTTCCAGGACGCTGAGTGAAACCACGAGCAACAAATCTTGCTTTTCTTCGTTCTAATACTCCTATTGCTTTGTATTTTTTCTTGAGAACCATCTTTGAACTGATAATGTTTGGTTTATTATTTTTCTCAACCAGATTCCAGGTGTCGTTCAAGATGTGAGCTTTAATTTCTTCTTTTATTGCATCTTTCCACTCATTTTCGGATTCTTCTTCATCTCCTGGATCAGGTTCACTATAACATTCAGTCAATAATCCAAATTGAGAGGTCATCTGATAATCCTTAGTCCAGGTTGGCAATTTCCTTTCATGTTGAGGCCTTAGTGAAACTTCTCCCTCTATCACCGTATCTTCTTGAGGTTCTTCTCCCTCTTTCACTAAAGATGATCTTGAAGAATTATAATCTAAAGAGACCGGCTCTTCTCTTTGTTGGTCTGAATTTGTGATGGGCATCTCGATAAATTTATCATCATCATCATCAAAAAATTTCGTCAAGTCCAAATTTTGGGGGTTTTCCCAAAATTCGTCCAAGATTTTTACATCTCTAGTCACTTCTACTTGTTGTGATTCCGGATTCCATATTCGATAACCTTTCGTTATCTCTGAATATCCAACAAATACTCCGTCTTTAGTTTATGGATCGAATTTGCCTCTTTTGGGATTTTTATCAAGAGCAAAAGCTTTTGACCCGAAAATATGGAGATGTCGTACTGACGGTTTTCGACCTGCCCATATTTCATAAGGAGATTTGTTTTCGAGAGTTTTTGTAGGACTTCTATTGCACAAGTAATTCGCTGTATGTATTGCCTCGGCCCAAAAGTTCAATGGAAGATTGGCTTCTATCAGCAAACAACGAGCTTTTTCTACTAATGTCCGGTTCTTTCTCTCAGCTCGACCATTTTGTTGAGGTGTGTATGTGCACGATAATTTTCTCGTTATGCCGTTTTTCTTGAGATATTCGTCAACTTCGCGGTTGCAATATTCTGCTTTCCCGTTCTCGGTCTGCAAGCACCCAATGACATTTTCGACTTCTGCTTTATATTCTCTGAACTTCGAAAGGACTTCATTTTTTCGTTGTAGGAAGTACACACGTGTATAACCTGAGAATTCATCCACGAAAGTTACAAAGTATTTAGTACCAGCCTGAGAGGGTTGACGAATCGGTCCGCATACATCCGATGAGACAATTTGTAGAGGTTCTGAAGTCCTTTGATCCTTATCCGGTTTGGGAAAAGGTGGTCGTGAGAATTTCGCTCGAATGCATGTCTCACAAGTGTTTCACTTTCATTCCTGTTCAAACCAATAAGTGATTTTTCTCTGAATGTAGTTTTTAGGTCATTTTCATTAATATGGCCCAATTTTCTGTGCCAAGTTTTTATTTTAGTCTCTGAAGTGATTTTGCACGTTGCCGATATTTCTCCAACACTCTTTGCATCAACTAAATATAGATTATCAGTTTTCTGCACTTTCAAAATGATTTGGCCGTTGGGGTCCTTGATTACTGCATTGTTCTTATCGAAATACACACTGTGTCCTTTATCTGTGATTTTGGAGACTGGCAATAAGTTTGCAGATAAATCGGGAACATAAAAAGTATCAGGCAAGTTAATTTTTTCGGAAGGACTGACTTTTATTTGAACCAAACCATTTCCAGATATCGGTGCGGTTTGATTTTTCGAAGCTAATTTGAGTTCTCCTAGACTATATTCAGTCAAATTTTTGAAAAGTCTTTTATTCGAACACATATGAGAAGTTGACCACTATCCAGATACCAAATATTTGAGTTCGATTCTGGATTTTCAATGGTTGCAAGACTCTGATGGATAGCCATGAATGTAGCTCTTTTCTTTCCAGACCAGCAATCTGAAGTGGAATGTGAAAATTTATTGCATTTTCCACAACGAGTCTTCGATTGGGTATCATTTCTGGTATTCTGTTTTCTTTGAAACTGCCTTTTCTTATGATTATATTTCCCTTTTTCGTAAAATGCACTTTCTTTCGTCTGTCCACTATCATGATCTCTTCTTGCTTCATTTTCTTTCAATATTTTCACTTTCATAGCTTCAGGTTCAGGAAGAATATCCCTCGACTCTATGGCTATACGAAAATTTTGAAACGAGGATGGTAGAGAGTAGAGCATCATTATACTCAAGAGTTCCTTCGGAATAATTATATTCATGTCAGCTAATTTATCAGCTGTGTCAGTGAAATTTGTCAAATGTTCACGAATGTCTCCATTTACACGTAATTTTTGCAAAATTAGCTGTTTTAGTAATGTAGCTTTCCTGGCAGGACCCTTACTAGCAAAGTTATTCTCAAGAGTATCCCATACATCTTTGGAAGTAGCACAATTTTTGATTTGCTTTAGTTCACCTGGGGAAATGATCAGGATCAATTCTGATTTGGCAGACAGATCCTTTTTCTGCCATGTCACCCTTTCATCGCCATCATTTGCAGGAATTGGTATTTTACCAGTCACGTAATCCCATAGATCGTTTTTCGTTAGAATCGCCTGTGCTTGTAGCCGCCAAGTATCAAAATTCTCTTTTCGTAGAGGTTCAATTCGGTACGAGTTTTGAGCCATAACAAGTTTTACTCACTTGTACAATTCTTTGTGAATTGGAAGACTTCAAAAAACAGGTTTTCTTTTGACTTCTATATTTTCGATTTTTGAACTGTGAACTTCAGGTTCTTCTAACAGCTCCAAGTGTCTGGGCCCATAACCTGATAGATTTTATGATGGCATATAACAATATTCTTTAGATAAGAATATAAAAACGCAAGAAAGGTTTTTATTTGTATAAAATAACTCAATCTGAATTGACAGAACTTTGACATTACATTACTATTCAATTTTTATAATAAATCATACTTCTGACTCATCTCACTATATAGGGATTATCTGAACAATAAAGTCGAGTGAGTGTCCATTCCCAACATTTTCATGGAGAATGTTCCCGTTTTCAACATATTTTTGATGACGTTATGTCACATATTCATTAAATTGTCTTACCGAATTACACTCTAGCTTTTTCTTGTCAAAGAAAACTTGACATTTATAATTCGAATTTTGTTGCCATTAGGACAGTTCAACTCAAAAAACTGCCAGAAAAAATTACTCGTCCTTCGGACTCGTCCTTCGGACTCGTAATTTTTTCAGGGGTAGTTTTTTTCGTTGAATTGTCAGGCAATAAAATTCTCATTACTGCATGTCAAGTTTACTTCGATAAAAAAAAGCTCTCGTGTAATCATAAGTGATAAAAATACGATCTCTCATGTATTTACCCCCAATTAATACACGCCTAATCTGACAGTCAATGAAATTACTTCAATTTCTTAGAATCGACCAATCAATGGTCGTTATTGCAATTCCACTCTAGAGGTTATTTTCGAGTTTTCAACATAACATGAAATGGTAAGATTTGGTCGAGAATCGTTGGAATGTCTTGAAAAAAACCGCAGTTAGTGTTTCTCCGAGAAATGCTCAATAAATAACTAGAAGTCTTTATGGAAACAGTTTGAAATATTTCTGAAAGAGAAGCATTGTGAACTTGGAGAAACTACTTCAAACGCAGAGCTTGGACTGTAGTCATGAAAGATTGGGCTTTCAATATGAATATATTTATTGTCTGTTTGTCATATAGTTGTGTATTAATCTCCCTAAAATACATTCGAGATCATATTTTTTATATATCTAAGAAGGTGTAGAAGGGCCACAGTAATTATTTTTTATAATTCCGACTTAGCATCTCGGAACTCCGACTTACTAAGTCAGAATTACCTAATTCCGACTTAGTATCTCGGAATTCTGACTTACTACATCGGAATTAGATAATTCAGACGTTATTATTTTTTTCATTTCTGACTTACCAAGTCTTAGTCCGAGAAACTAAGTCGGAATTATAAAAAATAACTACATCGGAATTAACTAATTCCGACTTGGTAAGTCGGAATTCTAAAAAATAATTACTATGGCCTTTCTACGCCTTCTTAAAATACATTTCAAATTGCATTCAAATTTTATTGTCTTCTGACAAAACATCTCGAATCAAGGGAAGTAGAAAAAAACCGCTCTAGCAAACTCTCGCGATTTTTTTACACCCTTGATTCTAGATTTTTTTGTCATGACAATAAAATTTTTCATGCAATTAAAAATTCATTTATCGATAAAAAATATGACCTCTTATTTATTTATCCCCGAATATTTCAAAAATGTACAGGGAGTGTGTAGAAAAAACACATCAAAACATTATTCCAGAAATATATTTTATAATAGAAAAATCACTATTCATCGCTCTCAAAAGCCTCATCAAGTTCTTCTCGCCATTGTTTTTCTACAATTCTGATTGTTTCGTATTCACTTATGGATTGTTGAAGCTCCATTTGAGCTTGTTGAAGGCAGTCAGAATATGGTTCAGTTCAATCTCCTTTTTCAAATTCTCGGACTCCTTTTGCAAATTCTCAGACTCCTTTTGCAACTTGGAGATTTCCAACTCTAAAGAAACTATTTTATTTTCAATTTTATGCGTTTCATCGATTTTCCCACGAATATAAGTATCCATTTTTTCGTAACGATGAACTGCTAGTTTGGCATCAATGATCCTTTGTTTGCTAACTTTCTTCTTCGGTATATATTCCTGAACTGGTTGGAATGATAATATTGTTGTTTTGGATTTCACTTCATATGTCCCAGAAGCGGAGGGCCTTGAAATAATTAATGGTTCAATGAGTTTTTTTTTTCTTCATTGGTACCTGGCTAATTTCATTGGATAGTCGTTTCACACTTTTCTTCTCTTCTTTATTGATCTTGATTGATGTTGCAGGCATAAGGTCATCATCTGTCATAGTAAGATCAATGTAGCAATCTTGAATAGGATTTGCAGCTGTAGGCGTAGTCATCTTTAGGAACTCGTCATAATTTATGGTGCACAAATCATTGGAGTATTCACAATTATTATAAGTCAAATTAAATTGATCTAAAGTTGAAGAACTGTGAACTATTTAACTCAAGTTCATTCATTTTATAACCATCTGAACCATTATGTAGAAACGCCCACCAAAAAAGTAGGAAGAATCCAACCCCAAAACAATAAAAAATAGAATATCAACCAATAGATGTACTGCATGTATGAGCTATATCTAAAATTATTTCACCAATAGAGAGGCTTCTTAGACAGCATTATAATTTTTCTTCAACATTTGAAATTAATTTTGAAATATCGATAGCATCCCTAAGGGACATTCTACTATTTAGCGTAGAATATTTTACCTAAAGACAATCAAATAAATTTTAACGTATCATTGCATATTATAAAATAAGTCAACAATATATTTTTGTCGATTTTTCACAATATTTAGTAATAGTAATAATAATAATCGCTTTTATTGCTAGGAAGAAATAAATAATTAACAAATTAATGTAAATTTACAGCATCACAATTTGACTGTCTCATATTCACTATGTTTTCTATTCTCCAAACATTGAATGTTCAGGAGATTATTATTTCGATTTCAAAATTGCACCTAGTATTTTAATTTTGAAGATTTGAATAAGGCTGTCTTTCTTCTTGTAAGCTATAAATTAGATGGTCCTACATATCTAGCATGAAAAAAAAAGGGTTCTGAGAGGTAGCTGTTCAAACCGTGAATTTATAATCTGTTGAAGTGATCTTTGAACATGTTTTTGTAAATAATACACCATCACCTCATTTAGAAGGCAATAAATGTCAACCGCAACATGACCTAAAAAGCTTTTCGATACTTAAAATGCCAACCCACTGTCTATATAATGAATCGTTAAAACTCGTAAAGGACTTTGCGAACGATGATATCTGATCCACCCTTGTAAAGTGCGACATTTTCAATCTATGGAAATAATTACGGTCCGTGTTTGATTCAAATTTTTAAAGAATAAGCATACCAACTCCATTTGATATCAATGAGAAAAATTTTTTTTCAGTTCTGTCCACGAGAATAGGAAATGTTCAGAGGGCATTGCAAAGGTGTTTAGAATTAGTTTTCACAGTTATATACGAAGTTAAAATTGAAAAATTGCATTTTAAAAATATTTTCCGATCTCAACAAAAATATTATTTTTTGCACTAAAGTTGGCACTTTAGTCCCGTATAATAGGGACTAAAATGTATCTTTCAGTCCCTAGGGAGATAAAGTAAAAATCAAACATTATCGCAGCTACACTATTAATAACTTGGACAAAAATTAGGAAATATTCCATTATAAATCTTTATTGATTGAATTAAGATTGTATGTGATATTGATATTATAACAATTGATGAAACTAAACGGGCGATTATTTGTATTTGATAAGTAAATATTAGAGGAAAGTGAAGAGATGTCATGTTCTTGATGTATCGGTTAATGTCAACATTAACTGAAATGACACTGAATTGAAAAAGTTTGTTGACACCGTTGCTATGACGTTCCCTACTTAGTAATCTAAGTACCATGTTTATATAACTCATCAAAATAATTAGTTGTATTATTATTGAAATTTATAATACTGGGAAGTGCAAAAAATAGCGTATGTGCCACAGGACTAAAGTGATATTTTATCCCTTACGAGATTATTGGCACTCGGGCTCTACGAGCCCTCAGGCAATAAACATCACGTGCAGGATCAAAACATTCACTTTAGTCTCTTGCCATATAATATACTATTGTTAGTATCCGTACCTTTCAAATTTTAAAACAATGAAAACATTGTTTCTCGGAAGAATGTCATTTGTTTTCCAAAAATAGTGCCATGTGATTTAATATCGATAAAAGTGCCTCTCAGAACTTGATATTCTGTTGTATACCAACAGCTGCTTCAGTTTCCGTCAGCTGTATATGATTCATAAGAAGCATAAAACGAGTGAAATCACTTGAAAATTACTACCAGAATAGTCAAAATCCCCTTCTCTCCACACCATCTCACAAAGTGGAAAGTTTGTTGCGAATATCTGTCAGAAAACAACTACTTCCCCCTACGATCATTGAATTACATTTAAAATTTGTACAAGAGGATACTAGAAATTTAAGCTTATTCTCGAATTGATAAATCAAGAAAACTGAAATTTACATTTTTCAAAAGAATTAAAATAGAATGGAAATAGATATTCTCGTATAGGTTTTTGATGACTATCATTATATAAGAGGAACTCCCATAATAAATTATGAGTAATATAATAATGGTATTGTTCTCTCTCGGGGTGACAGCATCCCTAAGGAATATTGTACTTTTTTAGCGTAGAATATTCTACCTAAAGACAATCAAATAAATTTCAACGTATCATTGCATATTATGTGCCAGGTAGTGATTGAGACTGTCGCTTTCAAAACCATTGACTGCTGGTCGGTTAGGTTCGAATCCTTAGCGACTACAGATTTTTATCTGATGGCCCGAGAAAGTGCTAGGAATCGCACGTTAAAAGGTAAGACCTCGTTAATCCTTGGCTCGCACAAGTTTCGACTTTTGAAGGCTACCGTTCGTAAGGGGACGACAGCTGGTTAACGGAATTTTTTTTAACAATTTTAATTCAAAGTGTCCCTATACAATCAAGCCAACAACGCTTTCAGTCAACTGAGCGGAGAAATGAAGAATGTATGGATTCAATACAAAAAAAAAAAAAAAAAAAAAAAAAAAAAAAAAAAATATATATAAATATAAACACATTTTCTTACCCCCCTCTATCTATCTTAAGAATTAGTTTTATATCTAGATTACACTTACTTTTTTTTTTTTTCCTCACCTCCTTTCTATCCTGTAATGAGTTTCGCCACTTGTTTATATTATTATAGTATTATCAATCCACTTTTATATGTATCGTACTAACTTACTATATTTGTACCAACTAAAATTTTTAAACAAAAGTATACACTGTACTCCCATGTACAACTTCGAGTTTTATGGGATTCCTGTTTGTTTTCTTATATGTTTAAAATGTAACCGTAACCTGTATGAAATTGGAAATAAACATTATTATTATTATTATTATTATTAATACAACATTATTCGATAACAGTTCAATTCGTCGAACAATTTCACGTCGAGTGCAATAAACAATTTTTGCACGAGTTGCATACAACATTTTTTTACGTTCATGCAAAAAAGCAAAAAAATTAATTATAAAGGTTCGGCACTAGGTGTAGGAAAATGAAAATCGCAACTTAAATAATAAATTATTACTATCGATTTGCATTGAAACAAATCACTATTATCTATTTTCCATTATTATTACTGATTTTGAAACTTTCAATTCTGTAATTGTCAGAATTAATTTTTGACTGACGTTTCTGTAACTACAGATGCATTATAAAAATCAAAATCTGACTTGACTGACGTTTCTGTAACTAGAGATGCATTATAAAAATCAAAATCACAGTAGCCGTGAGCGCGTATGTTATCACGAGATGTGGTCATAGTACAGACAGTTTGCTCTATGCATGTAGGCGGTTTAGAGCAAAGCGGATCAGTTTCGATTATGGAGTTATTTTCGGGAAGACATTATTTTTTCAAGTCTGGCTGCCAACATTAATACCAAATAATCAATATGTAGTAGGTTTGAACGTTTATGTTTGTCATGATGACAGCACGTTGAAGTAGAATGACAGATGAGTGCAATAAAAACTTTATTGCACTAGTGCAATAAAGAACTTCTTTTTCCACTAAATATGGTTCAATAAAGTTTTTCTTTTTGCATGAATGTAGAATTTTTTTTTTAAGTTCTGTCCACGAGAATAGGAAATGTTCAGAGGGCATTGCAAAGGTGTTTAGAATTAGGTTTCATAGTTATATACGAAGTAAAAATTGAAAATTATTTTTAAAATATTTTTCGATCTCAACAAAAAATATCATTTTGTTAACAAGTCTCGTATATAACCTTTCAAATTTTAAAACAATGAAAACATTGTTCTTCCGAGAATGTCATTTGTTTTCCAAAAATAGTGCAGTGTGATGTAATATCGATAAAAGTGCCTCTCAAAACTTGATATTCTGTTGCATACCAACAGCTGCTTCAGTTTCCTTCAGCTGTATATGATTCATAAGAAGCATAAAACGAGTGAAATCACTTGAAAATTACTACCAGAATAGTCAAAATCCCCTTCTCTCCACACCATTTCACAAAGTAGAAAGTTTGTTGCGAATATCTGTCAGAAAACAACTACTACCCCCTACGAACATTGAATTACATCTAAAATTTGTACAATTTCCCTCCAAGAGGATACTAGAAATTTAAGCTTATTCTCGAATTAATAAATCAAGAAACCTGAAATTTGCATTTTTCAAAAGAATAAAAATAGAATGGAAATAGACATTCTCGTATAGGTTTTTTGATGACCATCATTATATTAGAGGAAAACCCAGGAAAAATATTAAATAATACAAATCTGCATCTTTACGATCACTTTAATCATAAAAATGTGATCTTTTTTTATTTTTCTGCGTAGGTGGCTATGATTTTGAATTGGAATGTTGGTTTTGATCCAAAACAACTTTTCTAAATTAAATTTTTTTTCGATAATGTCAAAAATAAGCGTAGTTTACACCTGATCGAATTTCATATTTTTTTGTTTCCCCTGTATACCGTTCAGAAATTTAAAATACTGACAACTTTTAAGTTTTCTGCAATGCACCAATATTTAAGAAGAATAAAATTTTCTGACAAATCGATAATGAACAAGTTTTCCATATGCTGCAAACTTTTTAAAACTCACTGTATACGAGTTGTATCTCTGTACTTCTGAATGCATTGATGGTGGCCGATAAGAGTAGTGATAGAAGACCTATTTGGAATAGTAATTAGAGGGTAATTAGAGGGTAATGAAAGGGTAATGAAAGCAAGTAATGAAAACCATATCCAGTAATGAGAGTCATATGTACTCAGAGTTATCTAGAAATATAGAGCGGTAATTACATGTAATTACAGCTATGTAGGTGTATCTAGAAGAGGATTGTGGATAATTGGGATTGTAGATTTGTACTCGAGACATGTAATGAGAGCTATTTAGAAATATTGTGGGTGATTGTAGATAGAGTTTGTATATGTACTTGCTAGTGGTAATTTTTTTCAGTACGCAATTGCGGGTATAACCTTGTGTACCTCTCAAGTACTCTTCATGTATTTGAAATTGTTTATTTCACTTACACTCTAGTTAAAACAATCTTACTGTTCACACATAGTGGTATTTGGATTTTTCCATACTCTATTGCAATTATTGCTTATTACTCAGATGACTTTCAGTTACATGGATCAGTCATAGTCTTTATGAACACTTGGTGACCAAACCCCAACATAATTATTATATCTTTGAATATCATTTGCCTCTCAAATACTGAACTTTCCAGGTACCTCACTTATTTACTTTTTCTGTACTTCACATTTTATATTCAATACAGTATTTCAATTCTTTATTTCTTCACGACATCAATTGCAGCCATTATTTATATGAAGGTGTGAAAATCATTGATTGATCTCATACCTTTTGTATTCATATTTTTTCAATAGTACCATTCACAATTTTTCCGAATATAATTTTTTTCAGCAAGAAGGTATATCCTATACCTTCATGTGGTAAAAATTGTTCAGAACTTACATAAAAAATTCAATCTTCACACGACTTCTAATTAGAACGCAGTTTTTTATGAATAACGACTTTCTGTGAATCCTCCACACCCTTCTTACATAATAAAATATGAGATCTGAGAACCTTTAACGTCCCCTAATCCCATACACATCACAGCCACCTGTTTTGTTCACCACCCACTATATTCATCATGTGTTTATATAACAGCCCCTTCCAAAGGTTTTTACGGGCATCTGGCGTCTGAGAATTTCTGACTTCTCACACGAAATTAAGCGTGTAGTGGTTTAATTAAAATATTCGATCATTTCTACTCAAAAAAAAGGGCTTATAGAAATGTATGGACTTCTATATTCAATAATATCTAACCGCGTAAGAATGTTTTTTCTTGATATATTACTCAATTATTTGAAACTATAATATTAGTAAGCCTTTGAGAAAATATCCCGATGTACAATGGAACATTCTTTCGAAAAAGTATTTCTTTATTTTTTCCTGAAAGCTATCACAAATGATATATTTTAATGAGCATCTACCTATTTCTTCAACAGGGTGGGTGGCATTGGAAATAAGATAACTATACTGTCACATTATCTAAAAAAGCTTTTTTATGTGAAAGATTGATCTCTATAATAAATTTCCGTGATACATAATACGAGGGTTGTTAACTGCGCGTCTCGAAACGATTGTAGGACCGACCCAAAGATATTTGGTAGGTAGGTAGGTAGAATGAATGCAGGTGATATATTTATTCATTAACACACAACAAAAAGTTTCCGCATGAATTATAACTGTGTATTCATATGAAATTCTTCAGCAATTGGAAATGAATAGTGCCCTATAATCGAGAGGTATACCTCCTTTTAAAAGTTGGTGTAAAAATCGCCAAAATGTAATTTGAGTACTTACAAATATTACAAAAAGAAGTAGTTTTCAATAAAAGAAATCACGAATAAGTATAGTATAGTATGAAAAAAAAAGTATAGGGTAGTATGAAGAACTACAAAAAAAAAAAGTGTGAAAAAGTATAGAAATATGAAAAAAAAATGTGAAAATGTATTCTGTAGTAAGGTAACTGAAAATACACAAAATTGTCTTTTTCCTCCTATATAGCTAACAGACACAAATTCGGATCATTAAAATAGTTATATCGAAACAGAATTTGAAAAGCTCAGTCTTTCATTCGAAACTAGTAAAATAATGTAATGTCAATATTTTTTTATCTATATAGCCAGGAAATATTAAATTTTTGTATTTTTAAGTCAATCTCTTATTACTTTCGATTCACTCCAGGATAATCTTTCACACTTTTATTATACCTGCATCATAATCCTTGGCAAATAAGCGTGCGAAATCTTCAAAATTAAAGCATATTTTTATAGAAAAGATGTTGATAGGTGACAAGGCCAAGCTCTCAGTTTTATAGTATAAAATAATATCCTATTGTCCGCACTCGTTATACAATATACTATTGAAGGATTGAGAAATTCGACTACTTGCATTCTGCCATTCAAGGATAACCTTTATGGATCGCTCAAAGCATACTGATGACTGCTACTAATTGCTTAATAGCATATGATTCTATAATTGGAGATTGTTTGTTCGACAGTTGAATTTTTATCAAAACCCATTAATTTCAAATAGAAAACAATAAATTTAGTGAAACCACCCGCGACATTAGCAAGATACACTTAAAGAATTTTGTCTCAGATTACGGGCTAGATAATATGCAGATGGTCTATTCGAAAACATGATTGGGACGGGTTTTAATAACCCTTTCATGATTATATCACTCAAACAACCCCATTGGATGAAGCTGAAACACCCGAATCATTGGTTACGTCCCACTTATGTTTTTGTTGGATATTTAAACAGTGAGTTTTTGGTATATTCACTTCATAGTTTATTTTTCAAGCCTATAATAACAGTGTTAGTAGTTGAGTTTGAAATGAGTTCCGTTACGATATTACAAGACTTGTTATTAAATAACACAAACACTTCTTTCAAAGTGTCTGAGTCAGTGGTGCCAGTGATAAATGTTGAACAAAAACAGTCCCAAGAATTTTCTGCTAGTCGATCTGATGGTGTGTCTTGCAGCAATGTAGGTTTCCAGGATTTGATTACCCTCGATCTGGATGAGTTCCTAGGTGAGACTGAGAAAACACCTGAAGTAATCAAGGATTGTGAAGTAGGACTCTACAGAATAGATGCAATCCATGGTTTTCCTGCAACCGCTACATCCGCCAATACTGAGCTGCCCAAAATACCCACTAAAAAAGTTATGAAAAGGCGATCTACTGTAGAAAATGCTTTCTCGCATAAGAAGAATAAAAACAGTATTGAACCAATAACTATTTTAATGCCCCAAACATCCGGCACATACGAAATAAAATCAAGAAAAGTGCCACTTTCGTCTTTTACATCGTTTCAAGAATTGTCAAATGAAGCAAAAGATATAAAAAGACGCATTAGGAACTCCAAGAAAGTGATCAAAAGGTGTGAGGAAATGGACGCTTCTATGCAGAAGAAAATCAATTCGATTCAAGACATTCATGAAGAAATTGTCTCTTTTAAGGTGAAAATCGCCCAACTAAGGAAAAAATCCGAGGTAATGAAATGTGAAATCGACAGAGATAGTATCGTGAAAATCAAGCAACTTTCCAATACTCAAAAAGAAATGGAAGCGGATGAAAATTCAATGAAGGAAATCAAGTCATTGTTCAAGACTGAAGAAATGGACAACGTGTTCTTATGAGTAGTACCTTTTGATTTTTTTTTGAATTATACACCATTATGTTTTGTTTATGCAATATACAGAGTGTTTCCAAGTTCAATACAAATCTTTCAAGGGCGTATTCCTGGGATCAAAATAACACTTTTTTTCCCAGGAGTACGCCATTGAAGTATTTGTATTGAATTTAGGTACGCCCTGCATTATTTTTTCCATGATTTCATCAATATAAATATATACTTAGTACAATGTGTTTCTTATTATGGGTAGATAAATTAGATGTGTAATACCACATTTCCTTCGTGTCAAATGTGTTTTTATTTCTCTACGAGCTCTGATAGAAAATCGAAAGCGATTCATCTCTAAAATATTGTTATGAATCCCTGATATGATGTCAATATTCCAATAAGATTTCCTTCGAAAAGGAAATAGGGCTCTCCTAACATATTTTATCTTTAATGTCGTTAGTTGCAGAGATACAGGGTGTTGATTATGAAAAAATAAAAGTCACAATTCAGTCCACTACAAAATATCTTTTTGGTTAATTTTTTTATTAATGAGTTGAAGAATGTTTTCCAACTTCGAAGTCGGAAAATGATAAAATTCCGTGTATTTTTCTTGTGACATTCATAGTTTTGAAAAAAATCAATGAAATTTTTTCATTAGCTGAGTATAATACATAGGGTGAATTTTATGGAATTATAATAAAATATTTGAAAAAAAGTAGTGAAACATGGCGAGTTTGAAAAAAGTAGTGTAACATGGCGAGTTCTCGTACTTTATGAAAGTCAAAAGTTTGACCTTAACAGATAATCAGTTTACGGGTGATACTGGACATTCGAAATATGACCACGCCCCCTTCCAACGAAATACCCCCACCTCTCAGCGAGTATATAAAAAGCAAGTGAGGAGCTATTCCATCACAGTTTTATCATATGAGCAGCTAGTTCCTTTTGTAAACATGTTCCCGTGTGTTTGTGGTAAATCTTTTACAAGAAGTGACAATCGCCTTCGGCATCAACGGGACAGTTGTTCATCAACGTCAGCAAAACGAACGTATAATGAATCTTTATTTGGAGATCTTTACTCTAAACAAAGAGAGATGGCAGCGTCAAAACGCGTTAAATTGGACAATGAAGCTTCCACTAGTAGTGGATGGGTTCAAAGCAATCACGTGCGTCAGGTTGCTCCTTTAGCTGTGGAAACTCCTCTATTACCACCTCACGGATATATGGGTCAGATTGGTTCTTCAAAAAAACGGATAGAAACTCCTGTAGTACCACCTTATACATGTGGTGTTTGTAATGTGGTGATCCCGCATTCTCAAATCAAGTCGCACAAGGGGACACTCAAACATAGAACGAATACATGTGTCGACTTGAGCGATGGAGTACTGCTTATCAAAAGTGCGTTCAAATGTCGAACTGCCAGCTACAGGGTGTTTGCCGAAAATGTTTATAGCGAGTATGCTCCATTTTATAGTGAAATCAGACTTAAAGTAGTCGATTTGTTGAAGAACAACATCAAATTGCACTACACTGTCAAGGTCAACATGGAGGCATTTGGTAGTTACATCATCCAAACCCAGGAAGTAATGGATATCAAGTCATTCAATTCGAAAAATCGTATATCGGATTTATCTACTGACTTAGATGGATTATTTGACAGCTTCCGAGATAGTATAATTGCTCAAGCATCAGAATTTGAGGGACGTGACTCAGGTTTGTGGAGAATTTTTTTCAGAAAATAATAGGTCTTACAATTTAATCTTTTCAGGATGGAGTTGTGAGAAAATTATGTTTCTGGAGATGAACATAAACAAGTATACCCCCTTTGGAGGATCTTCATACATCAAGCTACCACGATTTATTGAGAGGAAGATGGCAGTTGTCAATGTGAAGAATTATGATCGAAACTGCTTTGCATGGGCCATAACATCAGCTTTGTTTCCTGCTAATGATAATTCATCGTTGGTGTCTTCATACCCCCACTACAGTACCGTTTTGAATGTGATAGGTATGAATTTTCCAGTGAAATTACGGGATATCAAATTGTTTGAGCATTTGAACGATATTTCTGTCAATGTTTACGGTTTAGAATCAAAATTCGAAGACGATAAAGTCAAGTGGGAAGTTGTGGGTCCATTACGATACTCTCAGAGAAAACTCACAAGGCATGTCAATTTGTTGCTTATCACAGATGATTTGGGACCTAGCCACTATTGGATAAAAAAAATTTCACGTTTGGTGAGTAGTCAAATCTCATCCCTCGGAAAGCAAAAATATTTTTGTGATGGTTGTTTGGTATACTTTTCAAAAGAGCGATTACTATTGCGTCATCAGTTGTATGATTGTAATCATGTTTACACAACAACACCACAAAATGATTTGAAAATCAATAAATATGGTAAAATGTTGGCTGGCAATAAACTTATATTTGAAAATTTCGAAAGGCAAATGAAAGTTCCATTTGTGGTGTATGCAGATTTTGAATCTGTGTTAAATCCCATTCAAACTAGTGAACCGAACCCTGAATTCTCATACACGAATAAAACTTTCAAACATGAGCCCTATTCTTTCGCATATTTGATAAAATGTTCTTTCGTTGATAATTCATCAAAGTTCGTTACATATAGAGGAGCTGATGCTGCAAAGGTGTTTACAACGCTACTCGAAGATGATTTAAAAAATATATACCATCAACATTTGAGGTATGAGAAACCAATGGATAAACAAACCGTACAAGAGGAAGAAGAATATGATAATGCCATCATATGCGGTATATGCGAAAAATCTTTTGTAGACGGGGATGTTAAAGTTCGAGATCATTGCCACCTGACTGGTAAAAAAAGATTCCCAGCAGCACACTCTGTATGTAACTTGAATTTCAAAATTCCCAAGTTTATCCCTATTTTATGTCATAACATGAGTGGGTACGATTGTCATACGTTCATAAAAGAATTATATGGGGATGAAGACAAGGTTGAGGTTATAGCCCAAACTAAGGAAAATTATGTTTCTTTCACTAAATCCGTAAACACACATAGTTATCAAAATCAAAAAAGGGAAACGAAGAAGCATTATTTGAAAATGAGATTCATTGATAGTTTCAAGTTTATGTCAAGTTCATTGGAAAAGTTGGGAGCCAATTTAACTGATGAACAATGTTTAGAAATGTCCAAACATTTTTCTGATTTGGATAAATTCAATTTGATGAGAAAAAAGGGTGTTTTTCCCTACAGTTTTGTCGACAATATCGATAAATTGAATGTTTGCACTTTACCCACTAAAAATCAATTTTACGATAACTTGAATGAAGAACATATATCCGACAGAGACTACTTGAGGGCTAAACATGTTTGGAATTTATTCGAGTGTAAGAGCTTGGGGGAATATTCGGACTTATATTTGAAATCTGATGTACTGTTGCTGTGTGATGTTTTCGAAAATTTCAGAAGGATATGTTTAAATACATATAAGTTGGACCCAGCTCAATATTTTAGTGCACCAGGTGTATCTTGGGATGCAATGTTGAAATATACTGATATCGAGCTGGAACTTCTTACCGATATTGATATGTTACATTTTTTCAAAAAGGGGATACGAGGAGGCATAAGCCAATGTAGTGAAAGAAAGCATATAGCCAATAATAAGTTTTTACCCGATTTCAATTCCAACGAACCGTCATCTTTCATATCATATTTAGACGCTACTAATCTTTATGGTCATAGTATGTCACAGCCATTACCTATCCACGATTTCGAATGGTTAACCCCAGAAGAAATTTCAAATTTAGATATAATGGGTATAGCTGACGATAATTCATATGGATACGTCTTCGAAGTCGATATTCATTACCCACAAGAGTTGCATGATCATCATGCTGATCTCCCATTTCTGGTAGAAAGGAACATTCCACCAAATTCCAAGTGTAAAACCCCTAAATTAATACCAAACTTGCGTGATAAACAGAAGTACATAGTGCACTATAAAAATTTGAAACAGGCAATCAATAATGGTTTGATTGTAATACATACACATAGAGTGCTGAGATTCAAACAGTCATGTTGGATGAAACCTTACATCGATCTTAATACTCAAATGCGTAATAGCTCAACCAGTAAGTCTGAGAAAGATTTTTATAAATTAATGGTCAATTCAGTTTATGGTAAGACGATGGAAAACGTGGACAATAGGATAGATGTAAAGCTGGTCACTCATTGGGAAAATATTCACAGAAAATTGGGGGCAGGTGCTCTTATTGCTAAATCAAATTTTAAAGATTGTACAATTTTTTCTGAAAATTTGATCGCTATCCACCTGAGTAAAGTAAGAGTTCATTACAATAAACCATTGTATTTGGGATTCAGTGTTTTGGAATTATCCAAGACTTTAATGTACGGTTTTGATTATGGATTTATAAAATGAGAATTCGGTCAGAATGCCTCTCTTCTATACACTGACACGGATTCACTAATTCTGAAGGTGCAAACTCCAAATTTTTATGATTTTATCAACAGCAATATATGCAGATTTGATACTTCCAATTATAATGTAGATAACAAATTCAATATACCTGTAACACCTTCAGTCTTGGGTAATTTTAAAGATGAGTTTCCCAACGATCCCATAATCAGTTTTTATGGTACAGGTGCAAAAGCATACCATGTACACTCTGTTGCAAGCGAGGTAAAAAGAGCCAATGGTGTGAAAAGGTCTGTGATAAAGAACCAATTGACCCATGATGATTACAAAAAAATTGTTGAAAACGGTGGGAAAATATTTAGGAAAATGAATTCTTTCAGAAGCATCTCACATGACGTATATACCGAAATGAAAAATAAGGTAGCACTATCATTTGCTGACGATAAACGATTCATTATTCCTAATACAACCCACACCCTTCCTTGGGGTCATAGTGATATAGAGTTTTATCAAAATGATCCAGATGAAAATATTCGTATATGTAATATGATGGTTGAATCTTTGTTTGATGAATTCAATATGGATCCTGAGAGTAGACTTGATTATCTTATTACACTACTGGATGCCGAAATAGCTGAATAATACCACCCAAAATACTCAAACTTTACACTTCACACTAAAATATTTGGAAAATTCGTATTCACACCACTCAAAAATCATATATCATTCGTATATTGTGCTTTTTATATTAGAATAGTTTTTTTGTACTTTATTGAAGTGTAATACTATATTCCATTAAAATAAACATGTTTTATGAAAATGTTTGCTTTATTTCTACTATTATATAAAAGGGAGGTACAAGCTTTTATTGAATTTTTTTCAACAACAAAACACAATTTTTCATATAAGTTTTCTATGGTGAGATTTTCTTTCTGTTTGATGATAATGATGATGCGTCAAACCAATGAGTCAAACCTCGAGAACACTCATACTCGAATATTGAATTATGTATTAGAGAATCGACGAAATGGTTATACAGAAAATTATTCCCTGAAATTATCATTATAAAAGTAACATTGAGAGAAGAAGGATGAGTAAAGCTATAGACAAATTTGGTCGTAAAAGAAAATGGGGTGCTGTTGGTGCTCGAGGTCTTCAAGGTCTCCAAGGTCCTCAAGGTGTAGGATACAAGCTTTCATCTGATGGGCAATATGATATGCAGGGTAAAAGATTGAAAAATGCTGCTGAACCAATAGATGAAAGTGATTGTGTAACTCGATCTTATATCGATGAAAAAATTGAGGAAACGAAAGCACTCACCCTTACAGCTCTACAGGCTGCAATAAATGCCACAATTGGTAATGTTTCTCGTGATGCTCGCCAAGCCTTCGATGATAAAATAGCGGAGTCGAGAATCATATTGACCCGCAAATACAATGATCTAAAGAGCAATGCTGATAAAATATCAGAAGCTACATACACAATGTCTCAAAAATATAATGATCTAGAAGGAAGACTTGCAGCACTAGAGAAGAAAAATCCCGAAATTTAGCTCACGCACAGACCTAGGCTGTGGGCTCCGGGTAGTGATCCAGACCCCGCAGTTTAAAAAGATTTTTTGTTTTATCATAAAAATCTATAGAATAGCACCGTTGATTATCAAAATATATACAATGAATCAAAATTATGATGGTCTAGAGAAGAAGAAAGAATTGTGACATTGGAGAAGAAACATCCAGAAAGTTGGGATGAATTGTCGAATGGACTATGGATGCTGATTCCTGCTATTGCTATAGAAAAATGATTTTATAATATCTCACAATACAATGTCGAATAAAATGTTACAAATGATTGTTTAAGTCTTTCATTTCATACTTGCCAAACATATTTTAGAATTTGGTAGAGTATCAACTACATGTAAGCAGTCAATCATATTTTTAGCAGCATCTATTTGAGGAATAAGTGGTAAAAAAACAGTTTAGTCGTGTATGAAATAAAAAAACGAGTGCATATTTTCTACAGTTTATTAGTGATTATACAACTTACTGAAAATGATATGAATACAATTGGATTAAAATATTAAATCACAGCACTTTTGTCTATCCATCAATTGTGTTCACTCGGAAAGCCCAACCACTTGACATATAGTTTATTCCCTTTTCTTCTTAATACTTTTTCAACTAGATATACATCAGGATTGTGCGTTTTCAATAGTTCTGATTCATAAAAGCATCCTTTAATCGGGCTTTCATCCATGTCTTTGATCATATAAGTTATGGGATGTGTTTGGTTAGTTTTAACAATTTTAAATAGTTCTGTTGTAAAATTGGCAGTGTAACCTTTTTCGAAAATATTCTTGTACTTGCTTATACGTACAATATCATTAATTCGGAATTTAGGTGTCTTTTGTTTCTTGAGGATGATATGTGCACTCATTCTCTTCATTCCTTGGAGGTCTTTGAATTTTATTTTTGTTGTAGACTTCACATGGTTGGGTTTCATACCTATTGTACGATGTTTTTGTTGTTATATTTCTTTGTTAATATAGGTAGAATATCTAGCCATTTGTGATGTCCCATCGTTTAAAATTCTCTGTAAAGCCACGTCTTTATTGTTCGAATTACTCTTTCTGCAATGGCCGCCTTCATTGTACTAAATGTGAAATAATGATTGATTTTATATTTCCGCATAAGAGTTGAGAAACTACTATTGAAAAATTCATTTCCTTGGTCGCTTTGTAGATGTTTTGGAGAATATTTGGCTTCTTTTAATGCAATTGCCATTGCATCGGTTACAGCTCTCCCTGTTTTATTTTTAACTGGTACTGTCCATAGGTATTTGGAGTAGCAATCAATCACCACAAGAATATAACGATATCCTTTATTACTCTTAGCATAGGGTTGTAATTCAGCGAGATCAATTTGCCATAAATCTGCAAAGCCTTTGATTGTGGTCATTCTTCTGGGAAAATTACGTCTTGCAGGCTTATGTAGTTCATTGACAACTTGTCGTTTCACATCACTAATTTCATTATCCATCGTATCTTTCGATAGTGTTACAACATCAAATAATGAGGTCGAACTGATGAAATTTTTGGTGATTGTATCAATATATTATACCCTCTTCACGTAATTCTTCAATTATCGAAATTATTTCATTTTCATGGCCTGTATGACCGGCTGACTTTGAAGCCATCAATAGCCGTAAACGAGAGACTAACTCCTTGGGTGAATTCCAGTAGACATAATTAGTAGGTTTGGGATCATACATTTTCTGCATTTTCATTCGATGGAACCCCTCACCTTTTTTTGTCCTACTTCTGGTCTCCAACATTGCCTTCAAAATTATCGAATATGGACATTTGATCTTTTCCGAATTCTTTGATGGTATCTGTCTCACTGTCAACAGATGATATTTCACTACCAAATGATGAATTATTTCCCATTGGAGTTCTCATAACTTTCATTGGAGTAGACTGATAATTCACTTGCTTCATCGAAGACGTTGGTTGTGGTGGTGGTTTCATGGTAGCAGCAGCTGAAGTTAGAACATTTAATGGCTTTGTTATGGGATCATAAAATTTTTCGAGCGCCATTCGGTTTTCAATATTTCCACTCTTGATGGAGTTGAATTTCCGCAGTACTGCTTCTGTTGTTTCAATCAATTGACGTTTCAAATTCATTTCCTCATTTTCAGCAGTTGAATTATTATCAGTCTTCATTTTGCTAATATTTCCAATATAGAGAATTATATGAAGCAGTTACCTCTATGGAATTCAGCGATCGATTGAATGTGGATTGTAGCATCATGGATATATAAAACTATCGAATCCCATACGATATCTGCCTTCGTGTATTTTTCTATCTTTATCGATGACAAGAAATCTATATTGATCTTCCCAACATTTAATACACATCAATTGAAACTGTTTGAATGTTACATCGGGTGATACATGGTCGGAATATATATGGTGAAGATTTGTCTCATCTTGTTTAAATATTAAAATAAAATTGGCATTATCACGCACCAACTGCTTGGGTACGCGTGAATATGTCTGTGCAAGATAAAAACAGTCGACATCCTTATGACGTCCCATACAGAAATATGATCTTATGATGTCCTGTTTTTCACATATTACATCATCGAAAATGAAAACAGAATTTGGTTTGGCATCGGACGGTTCCACTATTTGTGCATTATTACTGAACGTATAAAATCCCAACCCCTTTATGGGTTCCAATACATTTTGTAGGAATTGATATTTGGGTTGATTGAGTGATTTCGAATAGAGATAAACGTTTGTGAATCGCAGTCCTTGTGGATGTGTTAAAAGAGAGATCATGGCATTCGTCTTCCCACAATTTGAGGGTCCGATAATGAGTCCTCGAACAGATGATGGGAGTAGTGGACCATGCCGCAACACTTTTTGTCCATTCAATCCACAACCGAATTTCTCATCTAGATTATCTACAGCAAACTTTTCTTTCTGCTTCACAATGCGCATCGTACCGTGGTCGGAGACTATGTAAGCAATGACATGTGACGAACATTTCATTTAAATGGCTACCACCGAACGATACAGACGTACTAGTATTAGTGAAAGGAGAAAGAAAGGTCGTGGATTTGTTAATTCATTAATAAACAAACTACCGTTCGAGTTACATTTACCTGGAGGTTATCAATATTGTGGACCAGGTACAAAATTGGAAAAACGTTTAGCCCGCAAAGGTCCCGGAATTGATAAATTGGATATTGCTTGTAAACGTCACGATATCCAATATTCAAAATATCCATCTGATCTCACATCGAGACATAAGGCAGACAAAGAACTCGAATACACAGCTTGGGATAGGGTTAAATCAAAGGACGCTGGAATTAGAGAAAGGGCAGCTGCTCTACTAGTAACCAACATTATGAAAACAAAGAGACGTTTCGGTATGGGATGTACTATGGATGCTAGCAAGAAGAAAAGGAAAAATCATCCCAAGAAAACAAAAAACAAAATAAGAAGAGTTGCATTTGGTGCTGGTGTGGTTCATAAAGTGCGAAATGTATTACGAAACGCTGGAGGTGATGAATTCGTAACAAATAATAGAAAAAAAGCTACTACAGTGGCACTGCAAGCGGCACGTAAACACCTTAAAGCTGCAGGTGGAAAGAAAAAAATCCGTACACCTCGCATAATTCCGATTCCCAAGGTCGGTGGAATTCTACTACTAATTCCGATTTTTGCTGGTTTGTCTGCCCTCGGAAGTTTAGCGGGTGCTGTTGCAGGCATCACCAGAGCTGTAAATTCAGCAAAAGCAAGCAGAGTTGCTTTGATGCAAGCCAATCGTCACAATAAGAAAATGGAAACTATTGCATTGGGTAAAAGTGGTAGTGGTATATTTCTCAAACCATATCGTAAAGGACTGGGACTCTACTTGAAACCATACAATCCAAAAAACTAGTTGATTCCCTTCCTCGAAGACCTCTCACCTACCTCGATCTCAAATATTATGCAAAAAAATTGGAAATTCCATATTTTCGCGACATTTTCATACGTGATAGATTACCATCTTCAGGTCCACGCCATCGCGAAACTGGCATTGTGAATTTATATGAAATGAGTGGTCCGGGAACACATTGGGTGGCATACAGAAAATGTGGCAGAGAAATAACATATTTTGACAGTTTTGGTGATTTACCCCCACCAATGGAATTGGTTCAATACTTTCAAAAAGGATCGAATGTTAAAATTCTGTATAACTATCACCGCCAGCAGAAGTTCAATACAGTTTTATGCGGTCACTTGTGCTTGAAATTTCTCTCCCAATCATAAAATGGATGTCACCACACCACAAATGGATCGAGAGGCTATTAAAAGGATGGGATATTCCCTCAAGATGTATTCTAAGTATCACACTTTGATGAAAATGGATCGAGTGATGATCTCAAATTTACCTAAAGAAGTAATACTAGCGTGTGCAGCACATGAGATTGCTTGGGTTTGGGAAAAGTTACCCAAACATCTCCAAGATGATCCAGACATAATAAACTACAGATATTGTACTGAGCACACACCACACACTGACAATAATAGAAGTGATAATATGTCGGATTCTGATGTGAATGATGGTCCTGCAGCGAGAAAAATATTCTGTTGTTATTGCAATATAAATGATATGAATATTGGTGCCAATGAAAATGAAATGGCTGTCGATGACACAGCTCCGACAAAACGTAGGTTAACTCACATGTCGTGTTGTAGACAACAATACATTGAAGTGGGATTCATAAAATGTATCAGTCATGTCACGGAAGTTCGAACTGCAAGCTGTCGGGACAAGTGCCTTGAACGCAGACTTTTTTCCGCCCATTGAGTTGGATAGGAATAGTCGTTATGGATTGGGTCTACTGGGATTTTATGGCTGCAATACAATCAATAATATCAGTGAAAAAAACAATCTAATCAGTTTTAAAATCAGTGATGATACATCGACAATATTTCAAAAGTATACAATAAAAATTCCATGTGGAGCATATGAAAATGAAGAGATCAATGCAGTTATACAGAAACATATCATGTTCAAATTGTTCGATGGAAAAATGCAAAACGAAATCAAAGCAGATGAAATATTCTACCTACATGCCAACAACAATACATTCAAATGTGAGATGCGATCAAAATATGAAATTGATCTAACCCACCCAAATTCTATAGCAAAAATGATGGGATTCAATTCTGAGAAATTCCAACCGAATCAGATACATGAATCAAAACTACCCATAAACATTACAACTGTAAGATTAATTCGCCTGGATTGTAACATCATCTCTGGTTCATATGTGAATAATGAAGAATCTCACATTCTCTTTTTATTCGATATCGATGTCGAGCCTGGATTCAATCTCACGAAAGAACCACACAAGATTATACAGAGTGACCCATTTGAAAGCGGGCCACCTCTCTAAAACTGTTATTTATTATCCGATTCAGAAGTTTCTTTTTTCAATAGATAGAGCATCAATAGTTCTAGTTGATTGATATACATTTAAAATGAAAATAAAAATTTCAAGGCCTACTTCGAATTTTTTTCAAGGTCAAAATTCCAAAAAACATACTAGCGATTTTTTTAGATAGAATTTGACGGCGCTACTGGATTCACGGCATTCTCAAGTGATTTATGTGAAAATTACGTAGGGATGTGTCCATGAATAAAAAAGTTATATGGGTATGAAATTTGAAAATTTTGTCAATAAATTAACACACCTGTTCAATTTCAGAACTTTCATGAAAATTCTGACTTCACCACTGAATTCAGAATACTTCGAAATACATTTGGTCAGAATTTCATCAAAATCTGTTCATAAATAAAAAAAATTATAAAATAATAAAATTTGAAATTAGTAGAATTTTAGGAAAATTTTATTTTATAATTTTTTATTCATGAACAGATTTCGATGAAATTCTTACCAAATATATTTCGAAATATTCTGAATCCAGTGGTGTTGTCAGAATTTGGATAAAAATTCTGAAATTGAAGTGGTGGGTTGATTTATTGACAAAATTTTCAAATTTTATACCTATATAACTTTTTTATTGATAGACGCATTCCTACGTAATTTTCATATAAACCTCTTGAAAATGTCGTGAATCCAGTGGCGTCGCCAAAATCTATTTACAAAAATCGCTAGTATGTTTTTTGGATTATTGACCTTGAAAAAAATTCGAAGTAGGCCTTGAAATTTTTATTTTTATTTCAAATTTATGGCACTCAATTAGAACTATTGGTGCTCTATCTATTAAAAAAATTACTTCTGAATCGGATAATAAATAACAGTTTTAGAGAGGTGGCCCGCTTTTAAATGGGTCACTCTGTATATATACCAATCAGTCCAGAAGGTCGTCAGTTGATTCACAACATCACAGTGCGTATTTTGGATCACAAAAACAACCTCATTGATTTTGGAAGTGCAGAAGAGATTGTTATAATTTTGGAATTGAAGAAAATCGAATAACTCAAATATCAACATGGGTTTTTGCTACAATAAGCAGAATCGTCAAGGAATTGACAACGTTACACAAAGCAATTCCATTATAAAGCAAGGTTCGAGTAAAAAGAAGCTCATTCCACAAGTGTACGCTAAACAGCTAGCACACACTCTGCTGCTGTCAGAGAGAGATCTTAAATTTTTGAAATCAATTGGACTCAAATTGAAGAAATAGCAACAATGGTGCTCGAAACAAATAATGAAAAGTTGAATATATTCGAGGAACCAGTGCTTGATCATTCTCTCACAAGTTTACATGAGCACACATACAAACCATATGGATCTCCATTGTTTAGGAATTCAGATGAAATTCGAATCGCAATTAATAACCAAGATGTGATACTTGACATTGCTGAGAGTTTCATTTACTTAGAAGGAAAATTCACCCCCAAAGATGTGACGAAACAATGTTATTTCTCCAACAATGCTATTGCTTTTTTATTTGATGAAATTCGCTACGAAATGGGTGGTGAACAAGTGGCTGTTGTTCGAAAACCGGGGATAACATCTACAATGAAAACCATGATATCATTTGGACAATCGCATGCTAATACATTATTAACCACTGGATGGGGTCTCTCAGAACTCAAACAAGATATCTTGGATGCAACCAGTCATGTATTCAGTGGTAAATTACCACTCAAATATTTGATGGGTTTTGCTGAAGACTACAACAAAAGTATCTTGAATGCCAAACAGGAATTGATTCTAATCATTGCTCGATCTTTCAAAAACTTCCTATATTGGTGAGGTTGATGCTGATATGGAAATCAATAAAATCGAATGGAAAATAAGACATATAGTACCCGAAGATAAACACAAACTCAAACTCTTGAGCAGTATCAATAAAAGCGGTCTAAATGCCAAAATTAAGTTGGTGTATCGCATGTGGGATCTTTATGAACTTCCGTCACTACGTGGGACATCTTCAGACATATGGGCTATAAAGACGACTAATGCTCTAGAAACACCTCGTTACATCATCATCGGATTCCAAAGCACTACCGTATCTGAAGATAGAACGAGAGACATCACAAGATTCACAACCGCCGACATCAATAATATTCGAGTATATTTGAACTCTGAAGTATATCCATATGAACGTTGGAATTTGGATTTCGATAAAAAACTCGATACTTCAGCAGATTATGCCTATGAGAACTTTCAACGAAGTTATTATGACAAAGATATGAGTGAACCTCTAATGGACATTGGACAATTTCGACAGAATCCACTATTCGTCATCGATTGCTCACATCAACCGAATGCTACAAAATCTTCTACTATTGATATAAAGCTCGAGTTTGAAACTAGGAAGGTCAAGTTTCCAGACAACACCAAAGTATATGCACTCATTTTGCATGATACTTTTCTAACATACAACGCATTGGATGGTTCAGTTCATGGCAGATATTGATGAAATACTCACACATATATATTATGTATTTTTTTTAATTATTCTTATTTGTATTCATTTCTTTTTTTTTCCTTTCTTTATTGATGTAAAAGAGAAATAGGTAAAGAAAAGATGAATAAATAATATTCAAATAGCATACAATTCAATTAGTTTTGGGTATATGTAAACAGTCTAAAATAATGTCTTCTTCATCGTCACTACTTTCTTGACCATCTTCGATTTCATCATCGCTTAGATCATCCAGCTGATACTTTTGGATGATCCCACCAGGTAGGTATGGCAGTAGGCGGTAGAGAAATCTCCTCAGCTCACACACAATCATGCTATTGCAGAGTTGATCCATATCCCAATAAACATCTGAATATTTCTCGCAAAGATCCACACCCTTCTTGTAGTTCTCACAGTCTCGCAAGCAGAATTCAATTTGCTCTTCATCATAACATACACTCAAGTCGTAAACGGTGGCATGGTGAGCGTCCTCGACCAGGGCATACAGCTCTGAAGACAACCTCGCAACAGCTGAATCGATATCTGTGGCTTTGGTCCAATGTTCGCTAGCAAATTGCATCCACATCTCTCTCAAGAATGAAACTGAAATCAAATAGAAATTATTGAAATGAGTATGCTTACGATAGAATCAAACTTCTAGCGATCAGTCTTTCGGAGAAACACACACCCAAAACAAGAGTGTGTTTGAAGATTTATAAAAACTTTTTATATTTTCCTTACAATAATCGTCTATAATATAAAAATAATCAGAATTAGCTTATGATAAGTGGAAAGTAACTATTACTCAATGAGATTGAATTTGACCAACGATCGCGTTTTCATGCCAGCAAAACTCTGTTGACTTTGACCCAAATATGCTACCGTATATTTACCACCCGACGAATTGATACAAGTAACATCAACGTCAGTGAATTGCTCTGAAACACGTTTCGGTAGCCATGTTTTAAATAATGTATCATTACTCACATCCACTAATGTTAATAAAATGGATTTACCGAATCGAGTAGAACAAAGTGTCATATTCTATATTATGTATGCTTCATTCACTGGCAATGATGATAACACCCTCTGCTCTAATATTTCCATCTCTTGTTCAATAATAAAATTGATTTTTTGTAAATCCACTTTTGAAACTGACATGATGAAAATGTATAAGGAAAATATAAACAATTTTCAAAAGAAAAAACACACTACTATACTTTATATTGGAAACTTTATAACACTTCACCACTACTGACGTCATCGAACAAGTAGTGCCCTCTGACACCCACCACCAAAACTCCATGAAGGTTGGTGGAAGGTCGAACAGATGTGCATATATGTGGGGCGTGACCAAGTACACGTAGGGCGTGACAAACGACATCCGTGCACTCTTATTGGTTGAAACTTAATTCCCCCCACATGAAAGTCGTTGACATTCACGAATATAAATACAGGCTTTGAGATATGTTCATCTTAAATCGAGAGAGAGAGAGACACCATCTAACATCTAGACCATTTAAAACAAACTGACATGTGATTCATGAGTGGATTGAAAAGTAACAAGACGCCGCTACCGTCATGAACATTGAAAGTCTACTGGAAAAGCATTTGGCAAACATAAGAATACTTCAAATGAAAATTCAACAGTATGAAGATAAAATTGAAATGGTGAAGAGATTCGACAATATAACCTTGGGGACGGTGAGAAAGGGTACAGTATTTTAAATGCCACCCCTTAGAAGCTTCTCACAGTTTCTTATTTGTTGGTGAAGAATGGCTTTGGTACATACACTATGAAATCGTAAAGTGTATTTGAATTACGCCAGGCCGAGCGCTGATAGCTGCTCCTATCTTTGAATTCAGGTATAGAGCGAACGAGTCGGCCAGCTAACTCAGCCAGGTAACATAGGCGTTGCATTTTTTTTTTGTCATGTTTTTGTACATTTGTCAAAAAATATACTAAATGTTTTTGTATTCACGTTATAATGGATTTAATTGGAAAATACCATACTTGATAAAAGATTCAAAATGTTAAATTGTAACAAATCGCTAGGGTGTTGGGCGACGACATCTTTGGTTCTATTTCAAATTTTATCCAAAGTAAGCAGCCACTCCTCAGACGCCCACCCTAGGAAGTATTTTTTTTAAATTATTATTTTAAAATTAAAGTATATGATGGTATGTTATACTTTTGCTGCCACCAGACCGGAGTATAGTTTTGAATCCGCTCTGAATCATACGGGTTTGAGCTCGGGGGATATAGTCCCCCCCCATGAAAGCCAGAATGAATAACCCTAGACTTCATGACGCTACTGGTTCTCGTGTTACACCATTATCTTGGAGGACAAGTTGTTGATTTGCAGATTCGGCCACGGCTTCACAAATGCGTGGACTTTGTATGAGGAGTTAAGGGTTAAATAATAACCAGCAAAGTTTCCACGAAACAGCTTTAATTACCGAAGCAAAACCGTGGAGAATATTTAAAATGGTGAATATCATAGATTTGTAAAGTACTTATGTGAAATGTAAAAATAACCATCAACTTTGTATATAAAGAAAATATTATTCATGATGTATAAATATCGTCAGAAGAATCCATAAACACTGCATATGAAAATACGCGAAATTATTATCAAGTTGAATAAAACGGCCACCCTCTCATAAAAGTTAAGTCTTGCTCTACTCTTAAATGCATTTTAGATATATATTATAAGACACTATCAAACTCACCAACATAATACTCTATTATTAGCAGGTTTCATTATTATTAGTTTGAGCTACACTTTTAAAACGCACTCCTAGTGATAGGTACACAAAAATTGCCCGAATTAATACCCAACCAATATTATTATTATTATTATGAAAATGAAAAAAATTACTCCAAAGAATATTTTAAAATAAAATATATTAACTCATTGAAATACAAAACTATATAATATACCCTCTCACTTTGAAAACAAAAAAACGCCCAAATTTATGTTCAAACTATTATAATCATCATTTATACAGAAATGAGAAAAGTGCTTTAAGCTTATATCAAACAACTTACGGTGATTACAATATCACTAAACACCCCATATCCCTTTTCAAACTATCATGCTTTGAAACAGGCAAAAAGTCGCCAAATTTACAAGAAGTTATTATTTTTATTATTATTGGATTTAGAAAAATGGTCAAAATATATGGTGAAATTACTTACATTGATATATAAAACACCCCGTCCCATCGGCCCTGAACAATATTACACTTGTTTTATTGTCCCAATTCGGGATGGCAAAAGCCCACCCCCCATCGGGCGTTCGTGAACGAAGCCAAACTCTTACTTTCACACTCTAATACCGAATGCCCTCAATTCTTCATATTTTCCACGAAAAGGTTCAAGCAGAGCATTATAATAACGTACCGCGCTTATCGTGTTAAACCATTCCATATGTCAACACCGAGCGACCATTTCTTTCTCAAGATAATTACTTTGTTTAGTCTATCTCACGGTTAGATAAAAGCTTTATGAATTCTTCAGACAGTCTCTATTGAAAGTAAAATAATCTTTCAAGATTGCTTAAAATAAAGGACCGTCTTATACAGGGTATACCATTAAAATTCACATAACAGTGCATACTGTTACAATATGCTACTGGAAGAAAAAGCCAGGTAACATAGGCATTGCATTTTTTTGTCATGTTTTTGTACATTGGTCAAAAATATACTAAATGTTTTTGTATTCTCGTTATAATGGATTTAATCGAAAAATATCAAACTTGAGATAAAAGATTCAAAATGATAAATGAGACTAGAAAAAAATCTTTCAATTTTTTTATCATGTTTCAGAGGTAAAGTCCACTTTTTTTTTTCTTGCAGTTTCGGTAGATAGTGGGTAGGGACCGTGGGAATTTCATTAATACATTCATGTTCGTCACTAATGAGTGACGAGGCATTTAACTACCTTGAGAGAGTCATAATCAAATATCTGTTAGATCTAAGTTTATGGAGGCACTATTATTCTCAGGGGATGACGTATGATTTTTGTGGAAATGGTAACCCCTCCCACTCAAGAATCTAACATATAAAAGTGATCCAAAATCCCAACAATTTCATTCGACTTTTGTATTTTCTATTCGAAACTGTGTGTCTGTATAGTAATTATGGTTGATCAAGTTGAGTTTGCATTGGAAGCCCTCTCTCGATTAGATGTCAACAATCAGGTTGAAGTTTTGGCAGGCGACGATTTTGTTTGGGAACAGGAAGATGGAGTTGTAGTGGATGAGGATGGTGACGAACAGGAGGATGGAGTTGTATTGGCTGATGGTGACAATGGTGAATTCAATTACCACAGAGATGTTGAAGATGGCCGCCAGGACAATTCAGCTGGGGATGACTTAGACGGAGAACAGTTTCTCGAAGATGACGGTGAAGAACCACCAGTCGATGATGGAATTGTACCAGACTGTGAGGATGTGCCCGAAACCATCGTGAGCAAGGCCCATCAAATAAATATGACTGAAGCATTAGAAAACTTTGCCAGTAATTTGTACTGCTGCAGCTTTTCCTTTGTCACAATTCATACTTGTGACAATGGAAAGCGTTTCTTATGTGACATTTGTTTTTTAAGGTATTGCGGCATGAATAATAATGGTGAGTGGTATCAGCATGGTAATTCACATGATACAGTGGAATATGCGAATGTTCCCATACTTAATTGTTATTCATGTCACTCATCTCCATATCAGCTTTGTCCCGTAGGGGGATGTATGCATTGTAACAAATAGCAGGGTTGAAATAGGGGTGGGGATGGGCTAGGGTTGCAAAGTCTGGTATGAGGGGGCGTGGCTTAAAAAAGAGGGTGTGGCTTAAGAAAGGGACGTGGCTTAAGACATAGTGGGGATTGAAGTGGGAGGTCGGAGTGGGGATTGAAGTAGGTCGGAGAAGAAGAAGAGTAGGAGTGGGGTGGAGGCCTGAGTGTTTAAAACAAGAACTCTCCGATGACGCCTTCCCCAGCAGGTGCGCAGATGGACCAACGCAAACGACGAGGTGGGTTCGTTGATGGAGTTGCTCCCAAAAGATCCCGTAACGCTGGAGCAAAATCGTCGACGGAAGATATGCCTATAGTAAATATTGCGGACAGCGATGATGATTTCATGGTACAGCTACCAAAGAAGTCATCATCGAAGAAGCAATCTAGTCACAGTAGTACAAGTAAGGCTGGTCCTATTGTTAAGTACCGTAGGAACTGTAGTAGAAATAGCCCGTACTCTGGAGGATGGCCGTCAAAGAAGACATCCTCAACTGTTGTGGCACCACCTGTTGCAACTATAGTGGCACCAGTTGAAGTAATGCCTGCTCCTGTAGTTGTACAGGTGGAACCAACAATTGCAGACATACCCCTTCCTCCCGTCGTTGCAGTTGTTCCGCCACCACCTCCACCAGCCGTCGATGCTGTCCAGCCCATTGCCCCAGCCCCAATCATTGTGGAGGTAGCTGCTGCCATGGAGCCTGCCGCTGAACCTGTCATGGCAAGGGAGCCAACCAGAAACGTCCTCGAAGCAAGGCCGGGGACTTTTGTTGACCAGGTGTTGGAGCGACTGGATGAGGTTGGGCGCGGCTGCCTGGAGATCGCTAGAGAGAGGGCAGAAATTGCCCGCCAACAGGCAGCTCTCATGGAGAGAGATCAACATGCAGCCCTCCTGGAAGCTGAAATGCATACCAGGAGGGACACTGTGAGAGCAGAAGTCCGCACCGCCATGGATAGGATAGCGGCAGGCTGCCATAGGTATAGTATTTAGGTTGTATATAGATAGGTTAAGTTATGTTTAAGTATTGTAGAAATGTTGATTTAGATGTAAGTTTTATACAAATACAAAATAAAAAAAAGATTAAGTGAGGACAAGTGAATGTCAAACACGTTTTATATACGTTTTAGATACGTTTTGTATACGTTTTATATACGTCTTATATACGTTGATGATCAGTTATGTTGTCGGAATTGTTAGCACATGATTGTTATCACATGTGTACATAGTGGTCGAAGCAACCGTATCTAATTTTTCACTGGTGGACCACCAGTTTGATGAGAAACTAATATGACTGGTTTAGCGAGCTCCTGGTGTGATGTGTCACACACAGACCATTCACAAAATTAGGAGGGGGATGTCATGCGGAGGTCAGGGCTGAAGGAACGGTACATTCATCCCTGGCGTTTAATGTCTAACAGACGGTGCGTGTATCCTCGCCGTGGTCAGATTTCTTGCATTTTCGGACTTGCTTCTTGTTACTTATACTTGTATGTACACCATGAAGGTCATAGTAGCAAGTCTGGAGTACACATGGTCATACGCAGATCAAACGCAGAGTAGAAAAGTGCTTGGTCATCATTAACGTATATATGAAGAAAAAAACCCAATGTCAATGGGTTTTTGTATGTACTGTTTAAACTTTATAGTTTTTAAGAGTAGGTACACATAACATACTGCTACCCCCTCTTCTTGTTTAAGACCAGAAGGAGGTGACAGAAACAGTTGCCACGTTATTGGCAACTGGGTATGCTCGCGACTACGCTGCAGTGGAGACGGAAGTGGTTCGCTCTCAAAAATGGAGGGTAATTTAATGCCAGGCGCCAGGTAAATGTGACTGCCGCATACCCACAAGGACTAATACAATACCTCATCTACCTAGGATGTATTCAGAAATGAAAGACAACTATTTCTCCGAAATTGTGTCACCCAATATATTTTATGAAATACTTACAGATTGTAATACCCTAAAATTCCCTTGTAATATTACCAACTAATACTGCATCATATTCCCAAAATTATAAACCTATTGACAATAATTTTGGTCAGTCCGATCAACTCAATCAAATCTCAAATCAAAATAAATGTATAAAATTGAGGTTATAGTTAATGTGCAGCCTCCCACAATAAATTCCTTATAATATACAAAAATTTACACTGTAAAACCCTTAAAATACTAAAACCCCGTTGTGCCTGGTGTGCTACAAGTACCCATACCCAACCCTAAGAAGATGATAAAATACTTTTTTTCTGATGCTCAACTGTATCAACCAATTGGCCGATCTTGTGTTATGATTTCCACCCTGTATATATATTCTAAGAATTATCATGAATCAAACTCAGGTAAAGTAGAGAATTCCGCAAAGCGCAAAGTGTACACTGTGCCGATTACGTTACAAAATATACCTATAGACTCAAGTTGTCATATGAAAACCCAGACAATAATAAAATAAGAAATTTCAGTGGTTAAAAACTTGCGTGTCACTCCACATGCAGTCCAGAGATGAGACCTCACCCCCCAGCTTCAGTTGATCAAGCTGTATCTTCAGAGCTTACAAAATAGGAGCTTGCAGGAGTCTGGCAGTGTACAGGCATTGACATGATACTCTTCGTAGAAATCAGGATCAGGAAACATAGACAGCCAATATAACTTCTACAATAGGTTCAGTATCGGTAGACACATCTGCATACAAGGCTAAACAACATCAGGAGACACAACATCCTTCTAATCACTAATACTTAGTGGATGGGATGACCAAGACACTCTTGGCTCCGCCAGAGACACCCTAAAAATAAAAAGAATACCAGTTATTCACTGGCCCTTCGTCCTCGAAGGTTGGGTAATAACCTACATACCTTTTTTCGAGGCATAGAGGCATCGATGACATTCGGAAATGACCATCCGACCATTGTACATACTCCTCAGCACTGGCCCAATGGAATAGACGGTATGATGCCCTGGGGCTTCGAGAAAAGGGTGATGTTGGGCACGTGCGGTGCAAATCTCCAGAATCCCACCAATGTGGATTATTCCCAAAAAATAACAGCCCAAATGGTTTCCAAACCTGCCATGCGGGAAAATAACATGAGGTACCAGCCGATATAATCCTTCCAATAGAAGATGAATTAAAATTCAATTGAACAGCTAGTAGCCGACTTGACTTCACCACCCAATACCAATGACTGATGTCAAATTGTCAAAAAGTCTCCCCCACGTCAACTGTCAACTCATCTGACCCTGAACCATAGGCTCATTTAGTACTTGGTGTAATCCACACCTGATTCACATGTAGTGTAAATTACACTACACCACGATTCAGACGAGTGAACATAACTAGGTAGATGACAGAAGCGTCACGTTACCTTCCATTCACCATGAATGACCAGCGCAACCGCATCCAACTCAGTCTCAGACAGTAAACAAACCCCTTTCACGGACCGACGATTCTGACGAATACATTACTCCATGCTCCGGTAATTCCATTCGGTACCGCTCGTTGGTAGACACCCCCGTTCCGTGGTCACTCATAATTATCTGTCAGTTCCTAACCACAAATCAAGAATAGGAAATTGTAAACAATTGCTGGAAGGTTAGAAATGTAACAGGGATTCTTCCTGACTGAAACCAATGGATAATGATTGATGATTGAAGGACTGCTGAAAATTATAGAGATAATAATTCCCTGAAACCACAAGCACAAGGAATTGTCCGATATGTAGCAGGTAAGTACGTCCTCCAACAACTGATCGATAGGTTAGGGACCGCAACAACTTCTTATGAAGTTACTTTCTCATTTTAACCCCTTACAGATAGGCGAAGATATCAGGAGAGTAGTCTCCCTGAATCAAAATATTATATACTACACTAGTTACATGTGAAATTACCCTGAGGACTGAATAACCCCTAGTAAAATCCTATGAAGTTCATAAAGTAAATACAAATAATAACCAGACCGTTACAAATATCAGGAGAGTAAGTAGTCTCTCTGAATCAAAATATTATATATTACACTAGTTACATATGAAATTACCCTGAGGACTGAATAACCCCTAATAAAATCCTCTACAGTTCATAAAGTAAATACAAATAATAACCAGACCGTTACAAATTCCCCCCCAATTTTAAAAGTTTTTCCTTAAAAACTTTTGAGTATATGTCCAAGTCCCAGCAAAAAAATATATCCCAATAGTATCCGTGCGAAGGTATTTATTCATCTGGTGGGTGTGCCTTCAAATCCTTCACATGCCACACCCCTGCAAGCCTACCATTATTGTCCTTTAGTTCATACGTCCAAGGGGACAACCGTTTAGCTATCATATAAGGCCCAACAAATGTAGGGGCTAGTTTGGCATTGAAGTATTTGGCCGCATCCGAAAGAACATGATTCCGACGCCATACTAACTCATTCGGAGAATATTGCACATCACGACGACGCAAATTATAAGTAATTCGATTCTTAGAATAAGCTTTCATCAACCGTGAACTGACGTCTGCATACAGCTTCTTAAAGGCTTCCTGTCGCTTTTCAGACAGCAAGGAACGATCAAACCTAATGATCTCCTCAGATTCTCCAGGTACCGATATACGGCTAAGTTCACCCTCCGAAGGGATGTCTCGCCCAAACACAATGAAATTCGGAGAAAATCCGGTAACTTCATGACGGGATGATCGTATCGCAAACCCAATTTGACCAAGTTTCAGATCCCAACAGCGCTGATCTTCAGCTAGATAGGACCGCAGCATCGTTTTAATGACACGGTTGATGCGTTCACACGGATTAGCCTGTGGGTGGTAAAGGGCAGTATACTGAATTTTTACATTATATGAGTCCATTAGACTCTTGAATTCTTTAGAACGAAATTGCACCCCATTATCCACAATAATGGAATTTGGACATCCAAACTTGAAGAAAACCTCATTTTCTACGATATTGCGGATAGCAACAGCAGTAGCTTTCCGTAAAGGAAATATTAAGGGAAATTTGCTAAAACAGTCAGCAATTACAAAAATATACTGGTGTCCAGCCCGAGATCTAGGCAAAGGACCCATTAAATCAGCCGATAGTACCTCGAACGGCCGTGAAATAGCAGTCTGTTTCGATAACATAAGCCCAGGAATTTGCTTTTGTTCGGGTTTGGTTGATTGACAGGTTCTACAATGACGAACCCATTTGGACACGTCCGCACGCATCTTAGGCCAATAATAGGCATCCGATAATTTATGAAACGTTTTAAATACTCCAGCATGGCACAATAAAAGATGAGTCTTTTCTATTAATGCCTTACGATGAGCCCGCGGTACGACTTCTCTCCAATAATCGGTAGGAGTAGCTAAGTCAGGAACTCGAGGAGTAATGTTCTTGAAAAGGTTATTATTGAACATTTGCCAAGAAGGAAGTTTATATGGGGTTCGAGCTACTATGCCTTTTACACGGTTATACCAACGATCGTTTAGATCATCGCCAATATCAGCACCTAGTTCATCTCCGTTGGGAACAATGATAGCTGAATCAACGACAGGTACTGCACGTGATAAAGTATCGGGCACAACATGTTCTCGACCTTTACGGTGAACGATAGTGTAATCGTATTGCTGAAGCTTTATGGCCCATCGAGCTAATCGCCCTGCAGGAGCCTGCAATCGGTCCAACCAGACCAAAGCCCCGTGATCGGATATGACCGTGAATTTAGAACCTTCCACATAGGCACGCAGCTTCTCGATCGCCCACAATACGGCCAGACATTCTCGTTCAGTGGTTGTATAATTTCGCTCCAAGCGAGTCAAGGATCGTGACAAATAACATATAACTCGTTCCCCATCAGGATGTTCTTGAGTTAGAACGGCCCCAAGACCGAACCCTGAGGCATCAGTTTGTATAGTAAAGGGCAAAGTAAAATCCGGACATGAAAGACAAGGTGCACTGATAAGATGCTCCTTCAAAGCCTTGAATGCTTCATCGCACTGTTCACTCCAAATAAAAGATTTATTCTTACGTAGTAAGTCACTAATAGGTGCCGTCAAACTTGAAAAGTTTGGTACAAACCGCCTATACCATGACGCCAAACCTAAAACTCGACGAACCTCCGAAACATTGGTAGGGACCGGAATATTGATAATAGCTCGGACCTTTTCAGGATCAACCCTCAACCCTTCCGAATCTACAACATAGCCTAGATATAATAACTGGGGACGACAGAAATGACACTTCTTCTTAGATACCGTTAGATTAGCTTTCCGCAGTCGAGAAAACACCTCTTTTAAAATTTCAATATGCTTATCAAAAGTTGGTGTCACGATAATGATATCGTCGAGATACCCAAAGACGTACGGTTCCAATTCAGGACCTAATACTCTGTCAATCAGCCTCTGAAAAGTTGCAGGAGAGTTAGCCAGACCCATCGGTAAACGACAAAATTGGAACAAACCCCGGTTTGGTACAGTAAATGCGGTTAACGGACGAGATTCTTCCGCCAAAGGAACCTGGAAATAGGCCGACTTGATGTCCAAGGATGAAAGAAACTTGGCACCCCGCAGCTTATTCAACGTATCCGAAACGTAGGGTAACGGGTAAGCGTCTCTTTCCGAAACATGATTCAGCTTGCGATAGTCTACGCAGAACCTGTAACTATCATCTTTCTTTTTTACTAAAAGAATTGGGCTTGACCAAGGACTGGTTGATCGTTCTACTATACCTTCAGCAAGTAATTCATTTAACTCTCTGTCAATGTGAGCTTGCATTGCTGGACTAACCGGATAATAACGTTGTTTAATCGGTGGCGATGACGTTTTGATAGTATGCTGAACCAGACCAGTACATCCGAGTTTATCTCCCATATCCCTAAAAGCAATATCAACAGTTTCCCGTAGAATATTCGATTGTTCGGGAGTCAACTGACTTTCCGACTGTAGAGCTGTGATTGAATCAACTGAACCTGGAACATCATTAGCAAAAATCCATCTACCCCGTCGCAAATCCGGAATAATTCCCATCTTTTTCCAAAAGTCCACTCCCAGAATTAATTTATGGGGTAAAGAGGGTATAACCAATGCTGAAATAATTTTAATCCGACCTTCCAACCTAACCGGAATATCGACTGACCCTATACTCGAACAAATATTCCCATTCGCGACACGACACGATACAATTTTTTTAAAATCCACTTCCAACCCCAATTTTCCCAATAAATGCCAACCTGGTCCACCAATAATTGTATTGGACGCTCCAGAATCCAGCAAACCAAGTATTTCGATGCCCAAAACAGATATACCCAAATATGGCCTTTCGTCATTCTGCGCATGCGCCAACACAAAGTCCAACACTGCCTGTTGACCAGCAGGTAAATGGTTAGCCGTATTAAAGTAGGAGCCTGAGTCACGGCAATTCACTGACTCCTTTGTACGTTTCCCGAATTCGGTTTGCACTTAGGACAGTTTCGCACTGTGTAATTTGGCATCCCACACCGGAAACAATGTTTCATTTTTTCTGACGAACTACAATTTTTTGCAAGATGGCCAGTTGCTTTACAATTCCAACAAGTGACCTTGGCAATTTCGGTTAAAGAAGAAGACGGAGTGCTTGCATATACATAGGCCAAATCTGGCTCCATAAGAGTACTCTTGTTACGAGGAGGAGGCACAAAAGATTCAATTGCTTGTTTCCGAGCCTCTAACTGTCGTCCTAAATCCAACAAATGATCAATCGAGCTGACATTTACTAACCCCAACTGACTTTGATAAAATGGAGAGATATTATTTAACAAAATTTTTAACCGAGTATCTTCCTGTACTGGAATGGTTAATCTGTTGAACATGTTTGTCATGATAGCAATGTACATACCTATTGTTTCTTGAGGACCTTGTGTACGTTGCCTGATTTCTTGGAACAATTTTTCGTTGAAATTCGGTGGCTGAAATTGAGCTCTAAGTTCTGAGATCAATTGTGACCACGAATGAACCCGAGATCGAACAGACCGAAACCAAAGTAAAGCCTTTCCTATAAATAAGTCGCTCGCCGAATTGAAAAGCTGATCTTTAGAAACGTTTCGAGACAAACAAAGTTCTTCAATATTCTCTAGAAAAGCACTAAGAGAAATTTTACTACCATCCCCATCAAACTTTGTTAAACTCCATTTGGAAACCGGTGTACTTTTTATGTGATTTGCAAACATATGACCTCCTGTGGGACTAGACTGTACCGGTGTAGGGTCATCATCCTCAGACGACTCACTACCACTACTATTCCCAAGCCCAGTGGATGACATAAGTACGCTAATCTCTAACGGGGTTTGTGCTTGTTGAGAAAAACGTTTAAATTTCCGCGCCCGAGATTTGAGTTCTGATTGTAATGTTAAGAGTTTAACCAAACATTTCGATTTTTCTCCATGTTCAGCATCATTTGTAGGTACCGAACGCTCACCTCGCTTGAACGTATGAACCAATTTAGCCATCACCTTACAAAATGAAGGACTAGATTCAAAATCAGCAAAATCATTTATCAACGCTTCTATTTCCGCCATTTTATCTGTAATATATGTTATATCATCTTTAAAAGTAAAAGGATAAGCTGGATATTTGAGTTGTGATTGAGATTTTTCCAACTTGAGATAAGCTCTCAAACTTTTTCTCATATCCTGTACATTATTTATATCTTTAATACCTCTGAATGCAAGTTCATAAGTCAGTTCATCTTTTTCCAAACGATTTATCTCAAATTTTTCATCCATTTTGATAAAATTGATTTTATTCGATAAAAAAAAATTATCAGCACAATCAATGAGCTAAAGGATGATTCTCCCACCCCAAAACAACACCCGGAGGAAAACGCAAATTTAAAAAAATATTGGAACCCAATTACTACTGAAGCCTGAATGCAGTTTTCCTAAGAAAAATTCCAACTGAGACTGACAACCGAGTTGATCACTGTAAAAGAAGAAAAACAATAATTCAAAATATCTACCCCCAAAATTAACGTTTGGGCGCCAATTGCTACCCCCTCTTCTTGTTTAAGACCAGAAGGAGGTGACAGAAACAGTTGCCACGTTATTGGCAACTGGGTATGCTCGCGACTACGCTGCAGTGGAGACGGAAGTGGTTCGCTCTCAAAAATGGAGGGTAATTTAATGCCAGGCGCCAGGTAAATGTGACTGCCGCATACCCACAAGGACTAATACAATACCTCATCTACCTAGGATGTATTCAGAAATGAAAGACAACTATTTCTCCGAAATTGTGTCACCCAATATATTTTATGAAATACTTACAGATTGTAATACCCTAAAATTCCCTTGTAATATTACCAACTAATACTGCATCATATTCCCAAAATTATAAACCTATTGACAATAATTTTGGTCAGTCCGATCAACTCAATCAAATCTCAAATCAAAATAAATGTATAAAATTGAGGTTATAGTTAATGTGCAGCCTCCCACAATAAATTCCTTATAATATACAAAAATTTACACTGTAAAACCCTTAAAATACTAAAACCCCGTTGTGCCTGGTGTGCTACAAGTACCCATACCCAACCCTAAGAAGATGATAAAATACTTTTTTTCTGATGCTCAACTGTATCAACCAATTGGCCGATCTTGTGTTATGATTTCCACCCTGTATATATATTCTAAGAATTATCATGAATCAAACTCAGGTAAAGTAGAGAATTCCGCAAAGCGCAAAGTGTACACTGTGCCGATTACGTTACAAAATATACCTATAGACTCAAGTTGTCATATGAAAACCCAGACAATAATAAAATAAGAAATTTCAGTGGTTAAAAACTTGCGTGTCACTCCACATGCAGTCCAGAGATGAGACCTCACCCCCCAGCTTCAGTTGATCAAGCTGTATCTTCAGAGCTTACAAAATAGGAGCTTGCAGGAGTCTGGCAGTGTACAGGCATTGACATGATACTCTTCGTAGAAATCAGGATCAGGAAACATAGACCGCCAATGTAACTTCTACAATAGGTACAATATTGGCATGATACTCTTCGTAGTACAGAAATCAGGATCAGGAAACATAGACAGCCAATATAACTTCTACAATAGGTTCAGTATCGGTAGACACATCTGCATACAAGGCTAAACAACATCAGGAGACACAACATCCTTCTAATCACTAATACTTGGTGGATGGGATGACCAAGACACTCTTGGCTCCGCCAGAGACACCCTAAAAATAAAAAGAATACCAGTTATTCACTGGCCCTTCGTCCTCGAAGGTTGGGTAATAACCTACATACCTTTTTTCGAGGCATAGAGGCATCGATGACATTCGGAAATGACCATCCGACCATTGTACATACTCCTCAGCACTGGCCCAATGGAATAGACGGTATGATGCCCTGGGGCTTCGAGAAAAGGGTGATGTTGGGCACGTGCGGTGCAAATCTCCAGAATCCCACCAATGTGGATTATTCCCAAAAAATAACAGCCCAAATGGTTTCCAAACCTGCCATGCGGGAAAATAACATGAGGTACCAGCCGATATAATCCTTCCAATAGAAGATGAATTAAAATTCAATTGAACAGCTAGTAGCCGACTTGACTTCACCACCCAATACCAATGACTGATGTCAAATTGTCAAAAAGTCTCCCCCACGTCAACTGTCAACTCATCTGACCCTGAACCATAGGCTCATTTAGTACTTGGTGTAATCCACACCTGATTCACATGTAGTGTAAATTACACTACACCACGATTCAGACGAGTGAACATAACTAGGTAGATGACAGAAGCGTCACGTTACCTTCCATTCACCATGAATGACCAGCGCAACCGCATCCAACTCAGTCTCAGACAGTAAACAAACCCCTTTCACGGACCGACGATTCTGACGAATACATTACTCCATGCTCCGGTAATTCCATTCGGTACCGCTCGTTGGTAGACACCCCCGTTCCGTGGTCACTCATAATTATCTGTCAGTTCCTAACCACAAATCAAGAATAGGAAATTGTAAACAATTGCTGGAAGGTTAGAAATGTAACAGGGATTCTTCCTGACTGAAACCAATGGATAATGATTGATGATTGAAGGACTGCTGAAAATTATAGAGATAATAATTCCCTGAAACCACAAGCACAAGGAATTGTCCGATATGTAGCAGGTAAGTACGTCCTCCAACAACTGATCGATAGGTTAGGGACCGCAACAACTTCTTATGAAGTTACTTTCTCATTTTAACCCCTTACAGATAGGCGAAGATATCAGGAGAGTAGTCTCCCTGAATCAAAATATTATATACTACACTAGTTACATGTGAAATTACCCTGAGGACTGAATAACCCCTAGTAAAATCCTATGAAGTTCATAAAGTAAATACAAATAATAACCAGACCGTTACAAATATCAGGAGAGTAAGTAGTCTCTCTGAATCAAAATATTATATATTACACTAGTTACATATGAAATTACCCTGAGGACTGAATAACCCCTAATAAAATCCTCTACAGTTCATAAAGTAAATACAAATAATAACCAGACCGTTACAATACATTATCAATCATGAATACAAAAGAAACAGGACACAATAACCAAGAACTTCATTACCGTGTATGTAATCTCTCCCATCTATCACCAATGACATCTCAAGGTCAAACACAAACCTTAAATACATGTATAGCATTCATGAAGGTCATACAACATTTACAAAGTACCTCTGCGTATGGGTGTTGAGACGTCAGCGGACCCACCCCACCGTGTCGAGAGCAAGATCCTGACACAATCACTGGATCGTGGTCGGATGCGCATAGCGTTGACGTCACCATCGCAAGGTATCTCTCAGAGTTCACATATCCGACTGGATCTCCGTGGTGTGCAGATGTGTACCTTATCTATACTTCGGTATAGATTTTTATATGTACTCCACACATAAGGATCATACAATAGTAAAGTAGGTACACATGACGGACGGTGGAAGACATGGAGGTAAATATGTACTTAGAAAAAGTACTTGTCCGTGTATGAAAAATGAAATCCAAGTCATCACAATGACATCTCAAGGTCAAACACAAACCCTGAATACATGTATAGCATTCATTAGGGTCATACCAAAATTTTCAAAGTACCTCCAAGTATATCTCAAGGTTAAAGCCACGTAGTCGCTGCATAACCGCAGCCTTTGGGTTAAGGTGGGGAGAAAGGGTGGGAGAAGAAAAGGTGGGGAGACGGGGTGGGAGTAAGGGTGGAGAGAAAGGGTGGGAGAAAGCCAACCATGTCGAGAGCGAGAGTCTGACACACATCACTGGATCGTCGTTGGATGCGCATAGCGTTGACGTCACTGGATCGTCGTCGGATGCGCATAGCGTTGACGTCACGCGACCTCTCCCCTCAATACCATCGCAAGGTATACATCACCGGAGGGGAATCAGAGTTCACATGTCTGACTGGATATCCGTGGCGTGCAGACGTGTACCCTCTCTATACTTCGGTTTAGATTTTTATGCGTACTCCACACATTAGGATCATACACAATGGCAGAGTAAGTATACATGAAGGACATTGAGGCAAGAAAAAATATATGTACTTGGAAAAAGTACTTGTCTGCGTATGAAAAAAAATCAGGTATCACAATCTCTAGGACAAACACAAACCCTGAACACCTCCCAACAATATACGTCATGGTCAAGGCTAAGGCCAAACCCAAGTCCTAGGTCAAGGTCATAGGTCAAATGTCAGTGGTCAAAGATCAAGGTCACTGATGGCGTCATAGTGGTGGGGGGGGGTTGAAGTGGTGGGGGGAGGCCCAGAACCGGCTCAAATCTCCTACTCTTGAGTTGTCCGTGAGTGCGAACGCTGATTTTGATCGTTAAGAAGTTTTTGGGGTATATCCGGAGTCGACGTAGAATTAACTAATGGTGAGTAGTGTGGTATCACTGAGTAAGTCTGCACCAGCAGTCAATCTGACACGTTGATCCGAACAGGACTAGATGACTCGTTTATCAGATGTAAACAGTTTTGTGAATACAGTTTTACTTGAAGTGTAATTTGGGTTTGTTACACCCACCCATCATACTACATTTTGGAGACGGGGTTACAGTGGGTTTATACAGCAACTAAGATAAAATAAGATAAGGAAGTTGAACATTCGTAATTCAATGGTACCGTTCATACACCAACTAAGAAATGAGCAATAAGATAAGGGTTGGACAACTTTCAGCTCTTATCTTAATTTAGTTTGAAAATACAAATGCGCATGTGCTGATGGAATTTTGACAGCACTTACACCAGACATGATGATCTATGTCAACGAAGCCGTGATTTTATTGGTTGATTCTTGTTTCTTATTTAATTTAATTCATCTGTATAAACGGGCCCATTTATGTCTTGATTCTTATCTTATTCCTTATTTTATCTTATTTACTGTATACTGTTACTGTTACTCAAGAGCCCAGTGCGTGAAACAGAAAACAGTAGCTATGGCTGAGAACGTGAACGAAGCTTACAAGAACTTTCGATTCAACAACTTTGAGCCCGATAGAGAACAGTGGAATTAATTACTATTTACAAAGGTTTGAATTAGAACTTCAGATACACGGATTGATGACTGATGAAAATGCTGAAGTGAGACGTAACTTGCTGTTATCTAAGGTAGGCCTGCATGTTTTTAAAATTTTAGTAGACCATTTCAAGCCACATAGGTTGACGACAAAGATTTATACAGCACTCATCCAGGTGTTAAATCGTTTTTATGGGAAGAAAGTGAATATATTTTCCTAAAGAATAAATTTTGCTGCATGTTTACGCAAAGAAAATGAATATGTGACTGACTATGTGAATCGTTTACGTGCTTTCGCGGGGACTGCGATTTGGGTAGCGGTTTAAATGAAAGAATGCGCGATCAGCTTATTTTTGGTATAAACAATCGTGAGTGGCAAGAGAAAATAATCCAAAAAAACTCATCTAACCAAACTATACTGGAAGAGGTAGAGGCTACCGCTGGCCTTTTAGAGCAACCATCTATACAAACAAAACAATTATCGTGTTTTCATCCTAACGTACAAAAAACTGATAGTTATGTGAATCGTGGAAGAAAATCAGACAGCTAAACTGCAAACAAATAAAATGCATGAATTATTTCGGGACATTGACTGTCTCTACTGCGGGGACTTGAAACATCCACAAAAGAATTGTCCTGCTTCCGGTAAGAGGTGCGGCAGTTGCGAGTTTTTGTAATTTCAGGACATGCTATCAGTAGACAATACAAAAGCGCGTAAATACGAGGGGAAATCAAAACGTTCGACACGCTGTGTGAAAGTGACAATGAAAACGATAATTTTTGGGAATATAACAGTGAATCGGAATCCGATATACTGGGTTATTCACGGTATTCGACACGAAGTATTATGGCTAAAGCATTTGATTTTTTGAACGTTTTTTCTTTACGATTGATAGGGACCAATTGGCCCTACATTTTAAAAATATTTTCATGTTGTACAGGGTGTGCCAAAAACACGAAACGTATCAAAGTTGTTATTTTTTAAATGGAATACCCTGTATATTATTTCATTTTCAGATTTTCCGTCAAAATAAAGGTAAGTTACATTGCGGTTTAATTCACCTAAACCTTATGGTTTTTGAAATATCTCTTATTTTGTGAAAATGCAGCATCAGCTTTAATGCTTAAATTCTCAACCAGTCTTGTCTTGTTTTCAACCAAATTAATGGTAGAGGCTACTAACTGAATAAATTTCATATAGCAGTTGTGAAATATTTACTAACTTATACAGGGTGTGTAAACATTAAGGCAAAATAATCACAATCTTTGAACGGTAATAACTTGTTTAACTTAAATGGAACGCCCTGTATTTTATGTCCAGGGCAGATGTCAAATTTAATTGTCTATCAAATACTAGTATACATTCCTATAGCTAACTCTTCACGTTTTCAAGTAAAACGCACATTTCCATTTTGCAAACTGATGATTTTGAGAAATTTATTATTCATTAAGTCGCCTATGGCGTTTTGACAAGTTGTATTATTAATTCCAAATCATCCTATTAGTAATAGCGGTAGTTTGTGATCTTGTTATCATCATTTTGTTATAGAAAATGCTAGTTTATCCAAAAGAAGAAAGAATCGTCATGATTTTCATACTTGGAGAATGTCTTCAAAACTGTTTTCTGGCATCACGAATTTACACTGAAAGATTTCCCAACAGAAATCATCCAAATAAAAGAGAATTCGAAAGATTGTTGATACTATTTAGACGAACTGGGAGTGTTCAGTATGAAAAACCCATTAAAAAGACACCTGTGACAGAAAACGAAGAAAATGAATTTGCAGTGATTGCCTCTGTAATTGAAAATCCCCATACAAGTCAAAACCTAATGGCGGAAAATATCGGCATTAGTCAAACAAGCGTATCAAGAATTCTGAAAAAATATAGTTACCATCCTTATAAAATCCAGCTTCACCAAGAGCTTTCCGAAAACGATTATGGGAAACGAGTTGAATTTTGTATGTGGGCATTAGATAAAGTTGCAGATGATGAAAACTTTTTCAATTCTGTTCTATTAATGACCTGTTAATAGACATAACTTCCACTATTATGCTGATTCCAATCCATATCAATTTAGCATTAACCATAATTAACACAGATGGTCAGTGAATGTGTGGGGTGGAATGATCGGTCAATATTCAATTGGTCCTTATTTTTCGAAGAAACTTTAAATGGAATGTTGTTTTTAGAATTTTTAACAAATCATTTTCCGGTCCTATTACAAGACATCCCCTTAGACTTAAGAAGAACGATGTGGCTTCAAATGGATGGAGCTCCCGCACATTTCCGCACAGGTTCGTGAATATTTAAATGTTCATTTCCGAAATCGATGGATTGGAAGGAAAGGATTCAAAATTGGCCCCAAGGTCACCCGACCTGACGTCACCTGATTTTTTCTTGTGGGGATACATTAAAGGAATCGTTTATATTACACCATCAACAACACCCGACAATATGAAACAGCGTATCAGAGAAGCTTTTCTGAATGTTAGCCCTCATATGTTAGCAAATGTTGCTGAAGGTGGTGGAGATGGTCGCCATTCTTTCTTCATAATTTAAACTAATACATATTATTTAAAATATTGAAAAATAAATGTATTTGTTATTAAATCCCGGTGTTTATTTCAATCAATTCTGATTCGTCGAAACGGCATAGGCGACTTGATGAATAATAAATTTCTCAAAATCAGTTTGCAACATGAAAATGTGCGTTTTACTTGAAAACGTGAAGAGTTAGCTATAGGAATGTATACTGGTATTTGATAGACAATTAAATTTGACATCTGCTCTTGACATAAAATACAGGGCGTTCCATTTAAATTAAACAAGTTATTACCATTCAAAGATTGTGATTATTTTGCCTTAATTTTTACACACCTTGTATAAGTTATTAAATATTTCACAACTGCTATATGAAAGTTATTCAGTTAGTAGCCTCTAGCATTAATTTGGTTGAAAACAAGACAACACTGGTTGATAATTCAAGCATCAAAGCTGATTCTGCATTTTCACAAAATAAGAGATATTTCAAAAACCATAAGGTTTAGGTGAATTAAACCTTAATGGAACTTACCTTTATTTTGATCGTAAAATCCGAAAATGAAATAATATACAGGGTATTCCATTTAAAAAATAACAACTTTGATACGTTTCGTGTTCTTGGCACACCCTGTACAACATGAAAATATTTTTAAAATGTAGGGCCAATAGGTCCCTATCCATCGTAAAGAAAGAAAAGAAGAAACTTTCAAAAAATCAAATGCTTTAGCCATAAGGCTTCGTGTCGAATAACGTGAATAACCCTGTATAGACTATAATTCGACCGTTTCAATTATTAGAAAAGTAGGAACGGTTAGTAAAGTGATGTTACCAGTTCAAATGAGTAACAAAAATATCGACATGCTTTATGATCCTGGCTCTGAACATGCAGTAATAGGCAGGTTAATTTGGAATAAATTTGGCAGTCCATCCCTAATAAAAAAGCAACTGATTTGATTGCCTACGGCGAAAAGCCAATATAAGCACTTTGGGAAAATGTATGGTAGAAGTGAAAACTTTTGAAAACAAATTTACTTTGCCCCTTTATGTCACAAACGATGACGACATACCACTTTTTGGCTTGGACGTGTTTATCTTTCAAATAACCTCTACCTCGTGGGGCAAAAATATATCACATAAAAGAAATTCTATCAAAGGGAGGGAAAAAGACCATCAACAAGTATTATTGACAATGTACTAGGTGATTTTCCAGAACTTCTCGATGATTATTTAGGTACTATAAATCCAATGAACACACGGACGTTGGAATAACGTTGTGAAATGGTTGAAAACTCAACATCAGAAATTAGTTTTCAACAAACATTTTATAAAGGAAAAAATGTCGCGCGAAACGTTGTTTTAAACCAAATAACTGCGTGAAATAAACGTTGCTCTTTATTTTTTTAAACGTTAGGGACACTTGATAAAACAACGTTGTTTTTGATCAAATAAATATGGGAACTAAACGTTGCTCATTATTGTTTTATTTCCGTTTTCAATTAAGTTTATTAAACGTCAAAAATAATGAATAATTAAACGTCAAAAATACACCTTTGTTCAACGTTCATTCAAACAAAAAACTCTGTATATTTGAAAACGTCAAATTGTCATTATACAAAAGTCACTTTTAGAAGAACAAAGGATAAAAATGTCTTCTTCACTCAATACAGAAACCATTATAACATTATGTTCAGTAGTTTATATGGACATTATATAAACGTTTCACATAGGTGATTCCACATATGAGCCAAGTCAAAATCATTTGAAATTATTTCAATGAAACAATCTATCATGAACCTCCTTGAATGTTGGAATTTGCGGATTCATAATATGTTGCATTTAATTGAAATCCTTGCAAATGAGCAGGCCGTTCATAGTAAGTTTCCTGAAATTCACCTGAAAAAAACATATAAATTTTGACTAGTTGAAACAAATACACATTTATTCAATTTTTTACTTCTATTCCATTGAAATAATAATTTTTTATTTTAACCATTTATAAAAACAATATTTTCTTTCCATAGCATAGCATATTTCAGCCAGTCTTTCACAGTCTTAGATATTTTCGATTCGTTTATTTCATTGGCATAATTGACTCTTAGAGCAGTAGGTAAACGTTACTTCTAACCAGATCACCGCTAGAGGCGCTGGCGGCGCGTCGACAAAGTTTATCGGGACGTAGTCGAGCTGATCCGCCGTGCCGATAACAGCAGATGCCAGTAGAGCGCGCCAAGTAGTGAAAATGGATATTTGATGCATGAAATAAAATGAAAAAAAGATGAGTCGATGGAGGATCGAAGTGTAGCGAACCAGCTATCTTCGGATTAAGAAGCGCACCTCAACAGACGAGGCTGCGAGACCTCGTTATAAATGATCTAATATGAGTTGATTATACAGGGAGTGTGTGTGTGGGCATGTTGATGGAATATGAGAACAATAATAATTGTGAATGAATTAATTCACAGAGTTTAACTGTGTGTGTGTGTGTGATGATAATGATAATAATAATAATAATAATAATAATAATAGATTGTTTAGGAAAAGAAAAAAAGATGGTGGATTAGTATGAGAAAAAAAAGATGGCGGTGATTATTTACCAAAAAAATTTTAGTTATACCAGGTGTGTAGCAACACATGTAATTTAAGAGAAAAAATTAGTATACAGGGTGTTTTCGTTAAGCGTGTTATTGACGCGGAGTGACAGACGGACAGACAGATTGACAGAGACAGAGAGAAGACATAAGACAGCAGAAAAAAGATAGAAGATAGGAGATGGGAGGCAGAAGATAGGAGATAGCAGACAGGAGATGGGAGACAGAAGATGGGAGACAGACAGATTGACAGATAGGCAGAATGACAGATATTCAATTTGATCGAACCAGAACGAACTAACCTTCGGTAGGTATTGAGGGCGAAAACAACTACTCACCCATACATCTGTATTTATTATGGAAAACGACTACACTTGCCCATACAGAGAGATTGAATTAATGAACAACCTTATAAAACGTCTATTTTAGTCATATGTTTGCACGTTTTAGCGTTTCAAATTTAAGCTATTTTTTCGAACGCGAAAAACGCTTATTTTGAGCAATTTTGAAATGTCAAATCTCCATAAGAAATACATGTAAACATACAGTTTTCACGGTTTAATTTTAGGTTGTTTTTTAGAACGCGAAAAACGTTTATTGTGGTTGCATTTTTGCGTGTTTTCGCGTTTCAAATTTTAGTTGTTTTTGGAACGCCCAACGTGTTGAACCGATTAACCAACTTAGGGTATAAGGTGAAAAAATAAAAGAAAACAGTTTGAATACAAAATTTAGGACGTTAAACAAATTTTTCTTTCAGGATGAAAAATATACAGGAAGCCTTAAAACGCTTCAATTTAAGAGGAATTTAATTCTTAACGTGTGATTTGTTTAGCTTTGAACGTAAACGCGACATTCCGCATTCTGCGTAAACGCTACATACCGCAACATACCGCGACATATTGCGTCATACCGCGTTTTGCGTAAACGCTACATACCGCGACATATTGCGTCATAACCGCGACATACCACGTTTTGCGTAAACGCTAGATCAACTGTCAGAGTCGCTTCAGTTACCTATCATCAGTCATTTGAAAAAATGCTCAGTATAGTTCGACGTACAAGGTGTACCAACATATTATTTAAAAGAAAAAATTGCTGCTTGTCAAATGTTGGGCGAAAAAATGAATCAAAGAAAAAAAATGGGTCTGATCTAACCAGAACGAAATAACCTTGCATAGGCATAGCGTTCCCCAATAAATTTTGTTTGATCTAACCAGAACGAACTAACCTTATGTTTGTAAATGAATTTCGTCTGATCATTCCAATAAATTTTGTGTGAACAACCAGAACGAACTAACCTTCAACTGTCAGAGTCGCAAAAGTCACCTGTCATTTGTCTAACTAACCTTATGTAAATTTCGTCTGATCTAATCAAAAAAATCTAACCTCATGTTGGTAGGTAAATTTTGTCTGAACTAACCAGAACGAACTATCCGTACGTAGGTATACCGCATCAATAAATTTTGTTTGATCTAACTAGAACGAACTAACCTTATGTTCGTAAATGAATTTCGTCTGATCATTCGAATAAATTTTGTATGATCTAACCAGAACGAACTAGCCGTACATAGTACGATAAAAAAAAAAAAAATTGTGTGATCCAACCAGAACGAACTAACCTTCAACCGTCAGAGTCGCAACGGGTCACCTGTAGACTGTCAGAGTCGCTTCACTCACCTGTCATTTGTCTAACTAACCTTATGTAAATTTTGTCTGATCTAACCAAAACAATCTTAACCTCATGTTGGTAGATACATTTTGTCTGATCTAACTAGAACGAACTAACCTTATGTTTGTGAATGAATTAATTTCGTCTGATTTAACCAATAAATTTTGTATGATCTAACCAGAACGAACTAACCTCACATAGCACCACAAAAAACCCAATGAGTTTTGTCTGATCTAACCAAAACAATCTAACCTCATGTTGGTAGATACATTTTTTCTGATCTAACCAGAACGAAGTAACTTCACGTCGGCATATGCAGAGCATCCCAAAAACGTAATAATGTGACTATTGTCTTAAGTAACGTAGACCTAATATTTTAGCGTGTGATGCATTCAGTCATGAGTGATGTAGCAGTCACATGCTAACGTGTGATATCATGCATTTAGTCAACTATTATAGGAGTCGTAGTCTTCTCATTTGAAAATACCATACATTCAGTCAGCTGTCGGTAGATACGTGGACCTAACATTTCAACGTGCGATACCATGCATTCGGTCAACTATCCTAAGAGAGGTTGCAATCTTAAATTCGGTTGTTTGAAGCACAAGTGACGAGGGGCCTTAGCGTTCAACGTGCGATTTCATACATTCAGTCTAATTTCGGAAGTGATAGAGTTTTCAGAGTTCTCAGAATTCAAAGTCTAATACCATACACTCAGGCAATTGTCAGAATTGACGTAGGACGGACTCAAATGTCGAAAGTGTCATTGAACGACTCACATAATATATTTGTATTTAAGAAGATATCATTTAAGCTCATTACAGAGAGGTTGATTTATATACCGTTGACAGGTTGACAAGAATGCATTATAGACGAACGTTGATTTCAGCTGCAATGAGAGGAAAATATTCATTTGCACAAGTCTGCAGAGAGAAAATTGAATTAACGATTGAAGAAAAAACCGTTCTTTGAGATATTGTCTTCTCATTTGTATACACAAAGCTAGGAGAATGTGTGGGCCCCATAAAATGAGTTCTGTGGCACACCTCGCACACCACAATAAAATGTTGTACAGTTCATCATAATAAAAGAATTGTTTTGTAAACAAACACTTCGAAAAATATTAATTTTTTTATTTAAAATACACAAAGGTACTCACATAAAATCAAAATATACGTGGCACAAAACACTTCACATATTTCCATGGTACACATTGTAGAAAAACTATTAAATTTCTCGTTTCACTCAAACACTTCAAATCAAAGCATGAAGTATCAGGTGTAAAATTTAGTGTTTTCAAGAAATTGTTTGAGAGAAAAACAGAACGATTCCAAGAAGACATATAAATCAACTACCTTGAATTATATTAAGAACAATTCAATAATAAAATGAGTCCACAACAAAGTCGTGTAGTTTGCAAAGTTCACAAGTACTCAATAAACAATATTAGTTCATTTAGAAATGATTTCGCGTTGGTTTTGTTATCAATCCGAGGATGTGATGTTGTATCCAAGGCTATTTCTCAGCGATAAAGTGGAAAGAATATTTTATTCGTAGAAAACAAGCAATATTGTATGTTTTACGCTCAAAATAGATGGACTTATTTATTTACCAATAATATGTCTCTTGAAATATTCTCAAAATGTAGTTGTAGTGATTTTCCGTAGGTAGGTGATAATGTCTAACGAAATAATTTCACAGAAATTTGACGAAAAACAAGTTTTAATCAATTACGACAGGAATTTTATACACATTTTTGATACATTGTTAAATAGAACAAATCATTTGCGTCCCCGAAAACAAATTATAACATAGGATAACTTATATATTTTGCGTGGAATCGGGTCATTTGCAACGAAATTTTTGACGATTTGTCGTACACAATTTATCAATATGTTGAACCCCCACAAAATGAATCATGACATAACAATAACGTATACAAGGAGGTTTAAAATACCACCTTAAGGTGGGAGTTCCAACACCCTTGACTACCTAAAAACTACAGATGGCAGTGTCACCACCCGATTCACTGCGCCATGAAAATAAAATAGTTATACAACTAACCGTACAAGTGTCTACCTCCCTCTTCATTAATAAAGTCAGCGTTGTAGGAATTCCGGTAATACCCCGTTTTCGGTGGTCGACTGCCAATGCAACGTTGTCAGTTCAATCGTTTTCGGAGTTCAGAGCCGTTAGAAAGCTGTGAGCCGTGATTTACTGATTTATCCATTCGTGTTTTGTTTGTACGGTGCCTAGTATTGTTTTATTGTGTTTGATTTCATAGCCGACGGTGATAGTAGCGTTCATTCTAAAATCATAGAAAGGGTTCCTTATGGACGAGAAGTGCGAAAATCAGAATGTATGAACCATGCTCTCAAAAACTATGGAAAAGTACTGTATGGCATTAAAAATGATACAAAAAATTATATTCTCCGACCCCAATAACCTCCAAATACCTAATTTCAATGAAATCGGGCGATAATCACAATAACTCCTCCGCCATCTTGATTTTAGGAATACTTTAAAAAAATATATAATCTCCGATTCCGAAAGCCCCCACATACCAATTTGGAATTGAATCGGGTCAAAATCACAAAACTCTTCCGCCATCTTGAATTCATGAATTTTGACGAAAAAATCATATTCTCCGACCCCAAAAACCTCCAAATACCAAATGTCAATAGAATCAGGCCATAATTACCATAACTACTCCGCCATCGTGTAGCCGCCATCTTGATTTTAGGAATAATTGTTAAAAAATTTGAATCTCCGATTCTAAAAGCCCCCACAACCAATTTTGAATAGAATCTGATCATAATCACAAAAGAGATCAGAGATAGGTATGCAAAACGAAACCTAAAAAAAAAGTTATCCATATAGTGCGACCGATCACCCAGGGTGGTGCTGAAAGTTTTTCCTAGTTTTCCTACATCTGAAAAGTGAAGACGCCACCAAAAATCGCCCCGAGCGCGCCACGGCAAATATTAATAATAATATCCGTCCTCTACCCGCACTCTCTGTGTGTTTATGAGTAAGTATTATTATTATTATTATCATTTAATCAGTTTTACTCTATTCATGTACTTCTTATTGCATAATAAATGATCTGACAAAATGCCCAAAATTGAACTTCAAATGAATTATGAGACTCTGATTTGAAGAAATCCCATTGAGTCCAATGAGCAATAATAACTGAAAGGTTTGTCGAAGTATGGCAACGCCGCGTGCGCTCCTTTTTTGAAGACGTAATATTGTTACCAGGCATGGAATTTTCATTCATATTTTCTATTGCAGTAAAATCTCCCTCTACCGGTCGGTAGCTGAACTGAGCCACTCATATATTTGCCACAGCTCGCCATATCACGTATCTATACACACGATCAGTTTTTCCTAAAAAACTCAAAAACAAGACACTTTTTCTCGACTTTCTTTGTTAGGATGCATTCTCAATAATCTAAGTGAGGGCAATATCTAGCTCACAACTCGAAAATAAATTTAAACTGAATTTTGTTTTCGATATTGATAACCTCAAACTTGATCAGTTTTGAGAATTTTTTTCTGGGTACTCATTCAGTTTGCAGAGTTGCCATTGGTCAAAAGAAATGTATTGAACCTTCAGTCACCTCTATAGCAAATTTCAATTGAAATACTCCAACGGTTCATTAATTGTTTACGGAAACCTAAGTCACTGAAAATAGCTGAAAATTGCCCATTGCGACTCCCACCTTAAAGAAAAATCATTTATTAGATGTTTCTGAAATGAAACGTCACAAAAAAAAAAATATAGGGTGTTTAAAAATATGTCACGTATTTTCAGTAATTTTTTACGTTACTACGCTGACAAAATGAAGGAGTTTTCGCATTAAATCCAAATAATATTCTAAATGGTATACTGATGTTGGAAAATGGTATTCGAAACGTTTTTCAACTGTAATAATAATTAGAATGAGATGTTGAATGTCACTAACATGAATCTAAGCAGAAAAAACATACAGGGTAGTCCAGGAAGATTTAAAAATCAATTGTTGAAGAAACGAACAGTTGCGAGGTGTATATAAAAATAATTAATGAATTAAAATCGTGGAAGATATTCGCCAAACATTATTCAAATTGAGTATATGGCAACTAATGGGAGACATCTATCATTCTGCTGGAGACTGTAGGAGTAAGGTGTATACAGGGTGCCCCATAAAATGTAATAGTAATAAAAATTAATAAAGAGTGTTACATTAATCGCGATAGTAATAAAAATATGCCAAAAGGGCCACATTACACATCCTTCACAAAATAAATTGGAGGAAAAGTAATCATATATTTATGTACCAATACAATAACGTGGTTTGATTTTGAAGGAGTGGACATTATCGATTCGTTTGAATATCAGGACACACGGTTCAAGAATTTTTGTCGGAGAGTATCAAATATATGATATAGTAAAATCAACGAATGTCGAAATACCCTTCTCTCTAAATGTTTCCACCAGGTGGGAAATATCAGGCAAACGTCTGACAGCAAACAATTACTTCCCTGGCTAATACCACGACGGACTTTGAATTACATCTGACAGATATTTGTGCAACGTTCTTCCGAAATGACCCACTTTCAGATTATTATTGTAATTATACAGCAGAATATCATTCAGTTGGCTGGAGGAGACCACTTGCAGACCCGTTTCGAGGTTCTTGCCTCATCATCAGTACAGGGTAGGTCGGACAACGTTAGAATCATCCTGATACAGCCAAATGAATTATAATCCATTGTATGTATAACTGATATTTCCCTACAAATGAAGCAGTGACTTAGAGTAAAAGTCAGCCGCAGCGCCACCCGCGGAGAAAACAAAAAGCAATCCTCAGTAGCAAAGACTCCAGGAAGTGAACGTGGTTCAAGATTTTTTGTCGGAGAGTGTCAAATAAATGAAATAGGAAACAGTTTAATAATTCCAGATTTAAAAATTGCACTAGACATATTTCTGTCATTTTTAGAGATACAACTGCATGTCGGTACTCCAAACAAAGAAAACGATTTCTAACATATATTTCAAATTCACAATTTCTGTCAGAGTCATCGTGAAATTTCGTGGCCACTGTAAAGACTACTATGTGGGGATGGCAGATAAAATTGAAAATTCCAACGGAGTTTATTCACAGAAAAACAGTTTTCTCAGTCTTGATTCTTGAATAATTTTTTTGTATTCCTTTCATTCAGACGGGGTCAGTTATTTGCTTTACTTCGCCTCTTGAATTCAAACAAGTGCAGTGTTTTAGTTGGAGACAATATTGGAATAAGTTTATTTTTCTGATTGAAATGTATATTAATTCAAATAGAGAAATGAATGAATGTAGTATTATTGGGAGTGGTCAAATCTAATTGATTCCAAGCAAGTCTTGTGTAGTGTCTCTGAGCAGTGAGCGAGTTGTGAGGAGGATTTCGTCGACGAGACGTTGAGAAGATATGAGATGAATATATTTTCGATTGGATTGTATGATATTTCAAATACTGCAAGAGCGATGCATGGGATATGACAGGTCTGATATTGCAGTTATTGAAAATAAAAACATGATGAATTAGGGGTATTTTTGCAGAGAAAATAGAGATTTTGTTATGTTTTATCACAACATATTAATCGTTTGGGTTTATATGACAACTTCAAATGTAGAGTATTGGAATGAAATCCTTGAAAATGTAAGTTTGAACAGTGTATTTTTAGCAGATTGAAGGTGTAACGAAATAAATAGACACAGTTGATTTCGCGGACCTAAACAAAAACACGATTTCAAATGTGACTGACAGTATTCAGTTCTAGAGTTTTACACTAGATGGTGAAATGGTTCTATCGCATCATTATACACGTTTGAGTTTGTATGACAGTTGCAACGTAATAACACATCCGACCGTAGTGCATAGTATTGATATAAATCATGAGATTAAATAGTGGCAAATACCTTGAAATACCTGGATGATTTGTATAGTGGCAAATACTTTGATGATTTATTCAGTCAAGTATATGTCTGCCACCTCATTTGATGGTTCGTCAATTTTCGTTTATAAGCTTAGCAAAAATAACTTCCATTTTCGAATTTAATTATATGAACGTGTGCAGTAGTATACAGCTCATAATATGTATACAGGGTGTCTCAAAACACTCATCGATTGAAAGAAAAAACAGCCGACATCATTTAAGAGAAAAAAAGATGGCGCCTGCTTATCAAATACCATATTCCGGGTGGTCCAACATATGATTTAAGAGAAAAACATGGTTGCCTCTGTCATTTGTCAAAGAAAACACGCGTCATTGGGTGTATGACGATTCAAAATGTTTTCGTGATGGAGTCCGTCATTTTTAACGTGCGATACCCATCGAACCGTTCAGTCTTCCGTCCGACCGTTATAGAAGACAGAAGATAGAAGACAGGAGATAGAAGACAGGATATAGGAGATGGAAGATGAGAATGATTCTCAAGTCAATGGAGGACATTTGACTGGTTTGATTTTTAAAATATTCGAAAAATTTACATTTTCAATGACAGAACATTCGGTGATTCAGACTAATTTGATTTTTAGTCTACTGACAAAACATTGGTGATCGATTTCGAATTTTATATGGGCCTTCATTGTGATTGTGACCCGACGTTTTGGTTACTTATATTCATCATTAGAACACTGTTTCAAATTTGTATCTGAATTTTCTATGAAATCACGACTTTCGACGTGTTAGGTCCTCATCAGAGTTCAAAGTCGAGAAAGTGTTCAATTTTGCAGAAAGATATTTAGGTGCTTTAGTTATCAAAACTTTGTGTGTTATCGAAGTGTAGATTCCGAAGATTATTCAACCTCAGCCAACCAGATTCGTTGAATTCTGCACTGATGCGTTCAAACTTACGAATTCCAAAAGAGAATCGTACACATGAATTTTGTATTCTCTGTAGGCGATTCTAATCAGTCCTCAGAAGAGCAGGCCTATAAACGCTATCACATATCATATATCTCGATCGATTCTACTATTGCAAGTGTTTTTAACTCAAAGAAGTAGTCAAACTTTTCCTATTGACTAGTCATACGACTATAATACATTACTGGACCAAACTGGTTTTTGTTTCTGTAGTGAAATACCAGCAATGCCATTGCTGTCCGTATGCAGTTCAGTTTCAATGTGAGGGTCATGAATACTGAGTAAGGGTTTAGAAATCAACCTTTTCTTGATGAAATCATAAAACATTTTTCATTATAATTTTAGACAGTTACCGAAGTGGTATAGAATGTGTGTTCATCATGTCACTAAATTTTCCACATGGTAATATGTGTCTTCGTGGTTTACAATTGGTTGACCAATTATGACCTCAAAATAACCTATATCGGCTTCCACAAATGTTAGTCAGATTCAACCAAAAAAACATTAACTGATTTCCAATAACCTCTACCACAATTTTATAATGATTCAATATGATTTTTAGTTTATTTACCACCAAAACTTTGCCTCATTCAATCGATTACATACGTTTATTCAGGTATTCTTTCAACATAAAATAATTGAAAAAAAAAAACAAAAATATCTATTATACTGATTTTCACTTGCCTTTGTAGTAGCTGTACCGTAGCTGAATTCAGATGCCAACAATCCTCCCTCAAATGGCCTTTTTGGTTACAACATTTGAATGATTTGTAGCCTTCCACGTGACCAGCGGTGACGTGCTTGGAGGGTCCTGATTGCGCTGTAGTTTTCCACTGAACCTTTCGTGGTCAACTTTTCTTGTTCCTTTACTAACGATCCTTTTCTAGGTGCTGGGCTGTCGAGTCTGGTTTCTTCTTAGTCTACGGTGATTTAGACTGAGTTTGCTCGGAATTGTTTGATAAATTCCGTTCCATATGACCTCTTTAATAATTTTTTCATAATTTTCGTGGAACATGGTAGTTGCACTTTCACTCTAACTTATTTCGTTTATAGCTCATGTAGGAGCGGATAAAAATATATCCCACTTCTGAGATGTTACGACCGGAAAATAAAACACATTCGAATGGCTCAACGGTTTATTATATACTGACTTTTACAATACACCTAGTCAGACTCCAGCCATGGCGGATGAGTTTTGTAAATATTATGATCTGACTCTCTTCAAAATTGGTATACGGGAGTATTTGGAATGGAAGGTCATGCATGTTTTGTTATAATTCATAAATTGAAGATGGCGGTTTCAGGATGGCTGACGAGTAAATATTAAGATGGCCTCCTCATTCAAGAGCTGCATAGCTCAAAACGCACTGGAAACAGGCCTTGTGATAACCATTCTTTATCAGAAATCTTTAGACTAATGCGTTCTAACACTACTACAGAAAATAAAATATTAATAAAAAAAAATTTAAGACAAACTTTTATTCAAATGCACTAAAAAGTAAAAAATAATTTCAGATATGTAATGTAGGTTATTCTATAAGTTACAGATTCAAAAGCTTGTCGCTTCCGTATTTGTACTGAAAACGTTGCGCGGCAAGCTTTTGAATCTGTAACTCACAGAATAACCTACACATCTAAAGGAATTATTTTTCACATTTTAGCGTATTTGAATAAAAGCTTGTCTTCTCTAAAAATGGTTTTCAATCAATATTTCATTTTTGAAACTAAAGATGCTGATAATTGTATATAGAATATAAAAACCATTGTTTTGCAGGTTTTGTAAGTTCATTTATCTAATATATATTTTTTAAATAACTACTCAGAGTATGAACATACCTACTGGGGTGGGGGTGGGGAGTGACAGGAAGGATTATTTCATGAGTCAGTTTAACTTTCATATCCTAGTAACAGTTATAGACAATTCGTAATGAATTTTCTGTCACTTGTTTCCGTCATCAGTACACTGTCTCGAATGTAATTCAAATCTAATGTGAAATCCCTGTTTCAAGTTGTCTTTGAGTCCTCATCAGAGTTATAACTAGCTATTTCGGTTGATTTTTTCCATCATCGGTATACTATTTCAAATGTTACTTGAATTTGATGTGAAAAATCCCTAGTTTCATCATGTTGAGTCCTCGTCAGAGTTGAAACACCCAACTTTCGGTAAATCGTTTCCATAATTAGTACACTTTGTCTCGAATTTTATTTCAGTTTTCATCAGAGTAAAAACCCAAAGTGTCACTTACTTTTCTCATTATTATCAACGTTTCGCATTTCCTTTGAGTCTTCATCACAGTTAAAATCCCTCAATTTTTGGCTCTATTTGGACTTCATCAGACTACAACGTTTCGCATATTTTCCCATCATTAGTATACCATTTCGAATGTTAGTTCAATTTAATTTAAAATCTCTACTTTAGACGTTTTCAGTCCTCATCAGAGTTGAAACCTCCAAATTTTGATTACTTGTGTCCATCATCAATACACCGGCTCGAATATCTTTTAAATTTGATTTTCACCAATTTAGTCGGTGTGGACGATTTGTCTGAACCATTCAAAACGTTGTCAATCACACCTACATTTATTTATTTCCATGTGTGTTTAAAGCATGATATTCTTAGCAAATATGTGTATTTGCGTTTTGGGCAGATTGTATTTGAAACAAATTCATCAAACACATACGTCAAAAACAATTTCATTGATGAAACGATGAAAGTTTGTTTAGTTAATCTCATGATTTATATCAATACTATGCACTACGGTCGGATGTGTTATTACAGTGCAACTGTCATACAAACTCATACGTGTATAATGATGCGATAGAACCATTTCACCATCTAGTGTAAAACTCTAGAATTGAATACTGTCAGTCTTTTTGTTCAAGTCCGCGAAATCAACTGTGTCTATTTATTTCATTACACCTTCAATCTGCTACAAATACACTGTTCAAACTTACATTTTCAAGGATTTCATTCCAATACTCTACATTTGAAGTTGTCATATAAACCCAAACGATTAATATGTTGTGATAAAACATAACAAAATCACTATTTTCTCTGCAAAAATACCCCTAATTTATCATGTTTTTATTTTCAATAACTGCAATATCAGACTTGTCATATCCCATGCATCGCTCTTGCAGTATTTGAAATATCATACAATCCAATCGAAAATAGATTCATCTCATATCTTCTCAACCTTTCATATGTCTCGTCGACGAAATCCTCCTCACAACTTGTTCACTTCTCTGAGACACTACACAAGACTTATTTGGAATCAATTAGATTTGACCACTCCCAAAAATACTACATTCATTCATTTCTCCATTTGAATTAAGATACATTTCAGTAAGAAAAATGAACTTATTCCAATATTGTCTCCAACTAAAACTGCACAAACTTGTTTGAATTCAAGAGGTGAAGTAAAGCAAATAACTGACCCCGTCTGAGTGAAAGGAATACAAAAAAAATATTCAAGAATCAAGACTGAGAAAACTGTTTTTCTGTGAATAAACTCTAAAAATGACAGAGTTATGTCTAGTGCAATTTTTAAATCTGGAATGATTAAACTGTTTCCTATTTCATTTATTTGGCACTCTCCGACAAAAAATCTTGAACTACTTTCACTTCCTGGAGTCTTTGCCACTGAGTAATGCTTTTTGGTTTCTCCGCGGGTGGCGCTGCGGCTGACTTTTACTGTAAGTCACTGCTTCATTTGTAGGGAAATATCAGTTATACATACAATGGATTATAATTCATTTGGCTGTATCAGGATGATTCTAACATTGACCGACCTACCCTGTATTGATGATGAGGCAAGAACCTCGAAACGGGTCTGCAAGTGGTCTTCCCCAGCCAACTGAATGATATTCTGCTGTATAATTACAATAATCATCTGCAAGTGGGTCATTTCGGAAGAACGTTGCACAAATATCTGTCAGATGTAATTCAAAGTCCGTCGTGGTATTAGCCAGGGAAGTAATTGTTTTCTGTCAGACGTTTGCCTGATATTTCCCACCTGGTGGAAACATTTGGAGAGAAGGGTACTTCGCGATTAATGTAACACTCTTTATTAATTTTCATTACAATTACACTTTATGGGGCACCCTGTATACACCTTACTCCTACAGTTTCCAGCTGAATGATAGATGTCTCCCATTAGTTGCCATATACTCAATTTGTTGAATAACGTTTGGCGAATATTTTCCACGATTTTAATTCATTAATTATTTTTATATACACCTCGCAACTATTCGTTTCTTCAACAATTGATTTTTAAATCTTCCTGGACTAACCTGTATGTTTTTTCTGCTAAGATTCGTGTTAGTGACATTCAACATTTTATTCTAATTATTATTACAGTTGAAAAACGTTTCGAATACCATTTTCCAACATCAGTATACCATTTAGAATATTATTTGGATTTAATGCGAAAACTCCTTCATTTTGTCACCGTAGTAACGTAAAAAATTACTGAAAATACGTGACATATTTTTAAACACCCTATATTTATTTTTTTGGTGACGTTTCATTTCAGAAACATGCAATAAATGATTTTTCTTCAAGGTGGTATGTTGAACCTCCTTGTATACGTTATTATTATGTCATGATTTATTTTGTGGGGGTTCAATATATTGATGAATTGTGTACGACAAATCGTAAAAAATTTCGTTGCAAATGACCCGATTCTACGCAAAATATATTAGTTATCCTATGTTACAATTTGTTTTCGGGGACGCAAATGATTTGTTTTATTTAACAATGTGTCAAAAATGTGCATAAAATTCCTGTCGTAATTGATTAAAACTTGTTTTTCGTCAAATTTCTGTGAAATTATTTCGTTAGACATTATTACCTACCTACGGAAAATCACTACAACTACATTTTGAGAATATTTTGAGCGTAAAACATACAATATTGCTTGTTTTCTGCGAATAAAATATTTTTTCCACTTTATCGCTGAGAAATAGCCTTGGATACATCACATCCTCCGATTGATAACAAAACCAACGCGAAATCATTTCTAAATGAATTAATATTGTTTATTGAGTACTTGTGAACTTTGCAAACTACATGACTTTGTTGAGGACTCATTTTATTATTGAATTGTTCTCAATATAATTCAAGATAGTTGATTTATATGTCTTCTTGAAATTGTTCTGTTTTTCACCCAAACAATTTCTTGAAAACACTAAATTTTACACCTGGATACTTCATGCTTTGATTTAACGTGTTTGAGTGAAACGAGAAATTTAATAGTTTATCCAACACATGACAGTTATGACTGTCATAACTGTCATTATTAATGTCATTTTAGAGAAGTAAACTATCAAATAACACACTAGTGAGTTATAATCCATAAGTCACTAGTGTGTTATTTGATAGTTTACTTGTCTAAAATGACATTAATAATGGGTCATAACTGTCATGTGTTGGATAAAACATTGTATGCCACTCAAGTGTTATGTTTCCTAAGTCACTTTAGAATTTAAATCTTTCTCGCGTGACTTATTTTCAACATAACACACTAGTACCATAAATAACTATTTTCTACAATGTGTACCATGGAAATATGTGAAGTGTTTTGTGCCACGTATATTTTGATTTTATGTGAGTACCTTTGTGTATTTCAAATAAAAAAATTAATATTTTCACAAAACAATTATTTTATTATGATGAACTGTACAACATTTTATTGTGGTGTGAGTTACAGTTCGATAACCCCTTACATCAGCAGGTTATTGTTCGATGACCCATGGACGACAGCACTAAATTATTGCCGACTTTGCAGATGTCATCAATAATTTTGAATATAAATACATGCATGTAATTGTAATAGTTCAGTACTAATATTTTATACTTATAAGTTGTTACTCTGTTCAAATAAAAAGTTTTTAAAAACCCTTTTGTGTGAACGAGAAATATAATTGGCGCAGTCGTTAGGATAGTGGAAGAGCCCTTAGAAGATCCTCGTCGTTTTCAAACGTTTATCCACTATTCCCGAATCAAGTTCCGTAAAGAAGCAAGTACTCCAAGAAGAATTCTGGCCGTAGAAAAGAATACCTCTTCACTACCGTCATCAAGAAGCCTAGCAGTAAGAAACAAACAACAAGATTATTTTTGGTGAACGAATATGCAACGAGCCATCATCGTCATCCTGTAAGCACATATGAAACCATTTTCATCCATTCCAAATAATATTTTACGTCCTCCAACCTTGATTTTACAAACTCCTCCAGCATATATTACTCCTATTCCAACAATTGTTCCTCAAATACCCGTCCAAACTCACATTCCCTTAAACATGGCAAACCAGTTCGACCTGAAGAATTTCTTTATTGTCCCCGAATACGATGGAAGTCCAAACGAATTATATCAGTTTATCAACGTATCGACTATGTTACTGAACGAATACTGGAACACTGAAGATCCCGGAAGTTTCCAAAATCACATATTGATACAAGGACTACTCAACAAACTACGAGGCAGAGCCAAAGATGTCATCTCAGTTTATGGATGCAGCGATTGGAACAGCATCAAAGCAACTTTAATCCAGAACTTCGCTGACCAACGGAACGAAAATTCCTTGACAAGAGATCTGGTAAACCTAAGGCAAGATCAGAATGAACCACCGCAGCAATTCTACGAAAAAGTTATGGGACTTCTGAACACAATATCCAACTACATCGAATTACATACAGCGGATGAAAACATCAAGACCAGTAAGAAGAATTTTTTTCAACAGCAAGCTCTGACAACATTCCTAGCTGGATTACGAGAACCTATGGGATCGACAATAAGATCAATGAAACCAGTAGACTTGGCAACAGCAATGCAGTATATTCAAGAAGAAAACAATATCCGTTATCTGCAAAAAACTTTTGGACCTCCCCAAGTTTCCAAGAAACCATTCCAGACCCCGCAAAAATTTGCAAACCACCAATTCGCCCAACAATCAATACCACAGCGAACTTATCAACCCCCACAGCCCTTCCAACGACCTGGACAGCCACAATTCCATCAACCAATGAGACCACAATTCCAACAACAAACCTTCAGACCACATTGGCAGCAAAATACCCAACAAAGACAAATGTGGCCTCAAGTCCAACCACAACGTTTTCCACACAACCACCTAAATAAGCAAAACGGACAGGAACCAACACCAATGAGCATTACTACCAGAAATACTTATGGAGCACCAACAAGAAGCATGAGAACCCAACCTCAACCTAGACCAAATATCAATCCAACTCCCATGTATAATATTGAACAATACGATGAAGACCTAGGATACGAAGCGAACCACTATTATGGAGAAGAAAACTATTTTTATTCCAACCAAGACACCACTGAAGAATCCCAGGTACAGGAAGACTATCAGGAACAAGACGCAAATTTTCAAATGGACCCAAGACAGAATCCAGAAACATAGTAGAACTCCACACCTTCGACGATAAGAAAGAACTTCCCTACATAACCATTTCAAATCCTCCCCTCAAACTCCTCATTGGCACTGGATCAACCAAATCCTTCCTCAATCCCAACTTAGCATTTGAATTTTATGAAGACTACATCAAAAAAGACCCCTTTGTCGTCACCTCCATTTTCCAAAACTATTCCCAAGATTACAGTGCAGAAATTCCCATATTTCCTGAGTTTAACTCAAATGGTACATTCAAATTTTACCTTTTCAAATTCCATAAAACTTTCGATGGACTTATTGGACTCGATAACCTGAAATTTCTCAAAGCTGAACTAAATTTTCCTGAATCCCTCATCTCAACCGAACACTCATCTCTCCCAATTCAATATTACGAAACCAATAAGACACAGTTCTACTCCATCCAACTAGAGCCAGATAGTGTGACGCAAGTTCGACTACCAGTGAAAGAAAAGAATGGAACCATCATGATACCAAGGCAAGAACTACAAGGTGCTTACATTCGAGAAGCTCTCACCGATGCGTGCGATCATCTAGCCTGGACCGAAATCGTCAACTTCAGTCCAGATAAACTCCAAATCGTTTTAGCCGAACCAGTACATAGCAACTCCATAAATCTCCAAGAGTATCATCTCTATTCCGCTGACATACTCCCACCTGAATACTCGGACCCAATCAACAATATGGATGATCTAATCAGAACTGACCATCTCAACCCAGAAGAGGAAACGCATATCAGAAGATTATGCAGGAAATATGCTGATATTTTCCATCATCCAGATGCCTCATTAACATTCACCAATCAAGTAAAACACCACATAAAAACTAAGGACGAAATGCCGGTATACACCAAATCTTACCGATATCCATATGTTCATAAAGAGGAAGTCAAGAGTCAAATATCTTCATTATTGGATCAAGGTATTATAAGACCTAGTCAATCTCCCTGGTCTTCACCAATTTGGGTCGTTCCCAAGAAACCAGACGCCTCCGGAAAACCGAAATGGCATATTGTTGTGGATTTCCGGAAAGTTAACGAGAAGACGATAGACGACCGCTACCCAATTCCAAACATTTCTGACATCCTTGACAAATTGGGAAGATGTCAATATTTCACCACGTTGGACTTGGCAAGCGGATTCCACCAAATAGAAATGGCAGAAGCAGACATCCCCAAGACCGCATTCAATGTAGAAAACGGACACTACGAGTACCTGAGGATGCCGTTTGGATTGAAGAACGCTCCAGCGACATTCCAGAGGGTTATGGATAATGTTCTGAAGGGCCTACAAGGAACTATCTGCCTGGTCTATATGGACGACATAATTATCTTCTCCACATCCCTACAAGAGCATATGGTTAACCTTACGAAAGTATTCCAACGCCTACGAGAAACTGGCTTCAAAATACAAGTGGACAAGTGCGAATTCCTGAAAAAAGAAGTAAGCTTCCTAGGACATGTCGTCACTCCGAATGGAATAAAACCAAACCCAGCCAAAGTAAAAGCAATCATGGATTACCCTATACCTCGAACCGTTAAAGAAATCAGAGGATTCCTTGGTCTCCTAGGATACTACAGGAAGTTCATCAAAGATTTTGCTAAGACAACCAAACCTCTAACCTCCTGCCTAAAGAAAGACGTACATATAGAACATACACCAGAATTCCTGAAATGTGTCCAAACCTGCAAAAACCTGCTTACCAATGAACCGCTACTTCAGTATCCAGACTTCACGAAGCCCTTCAACCTGACCACAGATGCCAGTAACTTTGCCATAGGGGCCGTCCTATCCCAAGGCCCCATAGGAAAAGACAAACCAATAGCCTATGCCTCCAGGACCCTTAACGAAACAGAGATGAAATATTCTACCATCGAGAAGGAAATGCTAGCCATAGTTTTTGCAACCAAGTATTTTCGACCATATCTCTTTGGGAGAAGATTCAAAATTTTGTCAGATCATCGACCCCTCCAATGGCTGTTCTCCCTGAAGGATCCAAATTCAAAGCTGGTCCGATGGCGCCTGAAGCTAGAAGAATATGACTACGAAGTGATCTACAAAAAAGGCACAAGCAATACCAACGCCGATGCCCTCTCCAGAATCGAAATACATACAAAAGAGGTTCAAGGAGCAAATGACAATTTCGACAAAATGTCATTATATAACAATCCTCCATCAGAAGCCCCTGATCCTGCAGACGACATCATCAACGAATTATTTGAAGAAGGGATCCGTCGATTTTTTCCTGAAGGTGAAGAACCTGTTTCAAAACAACAGGAGACTGAAGACAAGTCCTCAAATGAAGTAAATAAAGAACTTGACCCGAACCCCGAAGATATCCCAGATGAAGACAACAGTGGCATCACCAACCACACAGCCAGAGAAAGCCCAATATTAGAAATACCAATATCGGAGAAACCTCTCAATGTTTACAATAACCAAGTCATCTTCAAACGAGTAAACTATAATCCAGCCAGAACAGTAATAGAGGATATATTCTCAAATAAGAAGAGATACCATGTCCAGTTGGGAAACGACAATCTGGATGAAAACGTTTTCAACTTTTTCAAGGAATATATAAGTCCAGGAAAAAAATACGCGCTGATGTTCAAAGACGAAGAACTTTATCCCAACATGTGCAGAATTCTGAGAGAAACATTCAAAAACTCTTCTTTCAACCTGATAAAATGCAATCGCCTCCTAGAAGACGTCAACAGCCCAGATAGACAAAAGGAAATAATCACACAGCAGCATGAAGGAAAAACAAACCACAGAGGAATCACTGAAACAGAAACTCGAATTAGAAGATCGTACTATTGGCCCAATATTAAAAAGGATATTGAAGAAGCTATCAACTTCTGCGAGATCTGTCAAATCAACAAGTACGACCGAAGACCAGAGAAACCAAAGTTCATGTTAACACCTACCCCAACAAAGCCTCTTGAAATAATACACATGGATACCTTCCAGGCTAGCGGACAAAAGTTTCTGACGATAGTGGATGCATTTTCTAAATATGGCCAAGCGTATCCTATAGATGGATCCAATGCAATCAATACCCTCAACGCTCTCCTGGTATTCATAAACCACCATGGAGTCCCACATATGATCGTCACGGATAATGGTACCGAATTCAAAAATGGACTGATCCAAGAATTTGTTGATACCCATAAAATTAACATCCACTACACCACTCCAGAGAACCCTCAGTCAAACGGGATAATCGAAAGATTTCACTCTACACTGATTGAGCACTTGAGAATATTGAGACAAACGCAGAAGAAAAGAGACATCAAAGAACAGATGCTGTATGCCATTTTAGGATACAATAATTCCATCCATTCGGCAACAAGTCAAAAACCTATGGATATTCTCAATGGACATCTCAATAGTCAAGATCCGTTCGACATCGATGTAAGACGAGCCTTAATCAACAACTACGTCCAACAGCACAGAGAAAAAACAAAGGAGATATATAAAAAAATCAACGAGAACTTACAAAAGCACAAGACCATCATCACAGAAAAAAGAAACAAGAAAAGGGAAACTCCTATAACTTACAAACCTTGTACCAAAATATATACAAGGAAAACTGTGAAAAGAAACAAACTACTACCACCATTCTCCCCAAAATCCATCCATAAAGACCACACAGTAACTGTCGAGACAGAAAATGCAAACATTCACAAGAAAAATATTAGACACTTGCCTAATAAGATAACTGAATTCTTCGTCCCGTTACAGCCTTCACCTGACGATAGGACAAGAAACCGAAATCCAAAATCTGAAGACCAACCCAGGGCTACTACCCCTCAAGCTGGGACAAGCAAAGATCAGGACTAGTACCCACGATTTCATCCACTACTATGATCTTGAACCTATTCATCAAGAGATAGCCGCCACAGAATATGATGCCGTCTCCACAGCAATTCGTAACGGACTAAGTGACCCATACTTCTTCAACTTGCAGAATTTTGATCAAGGATTGAAATACCAGCTGAAATCTGCAAAGGAAAAGCTACAGACTCTATACCCGAAGAAACCCGGCGATCTGACCTTAGTCATTTCTGGATGACTCCTATTTATATCGTATTCACCATCACCATCCTCTTCGTATTTTACAGATTGAAAAAGCATCCGAAGATACAACCAACCACTGATGATCCACCAGCTCCAGAAATCGAAGCATTATCATCTTCAGTCTTGTTCGTCCCTTACAAGACTTCCTCAGGGGATGGAGAAGTTACAGTTCGATAACCCCTTACATCAGCAGGTTATTGTTCGATGACCCATGGACGACAGCACTAAATTATTGCCGACTTTGCAGATGTCATCAATAATTTTGAATATAAATACATGCATGTAATTGTAATAGTTCAGTACTAATATTTTATACTTATAAGTTGTTACTCTGTTCAAATAAAAAGTTTTTAAAAACCCTTTTGTGTGAACGAGAAATATAATTTGTGCGAGGTGTGCCACAAAACTCATTTTATGGGGTCCCCACAGTCTCCTCGCTTTGTGTATACAAATGAGAAGACAATATCTCAAAGAACGGTTTTTTCTTCAATCGTTAATTCAATTTTCTCCCTGCAGACTTATGCAAATGAATATTTTTCTCTCATTGCAGCTGAAATCAACGTTCGTCTATAATGCGTTCTTTTTGTAATATTGCTTGAAAAGGCATACCTGTCAACGGTATATAAATCAACCTCTCTGTAATAAGCTTAACTGATGTCTACTTGAATAAAATATATTATGTGAGTCGTTCAATGACACTTTCGACATTTGAGTCTGTCCTACGTCAATTCTGACAATTGCCTGAGTGTATGGTATTAGACTTTGAATTCTGAGAACTCTGAAAACTCTATCACTTCCGAAATTAGACTGAATGTATGAAATCGCACGTTGAACGCTAAAGCCCCTCGTCATTTGTGCTTCAAACAACCGAATTTAAGATTGCAACCTCTCTTAGGATAGTTGACCGAATGCATGGTATCGCACGTTGAAATGTTAGGTCCACGTATCTACCGACAGCTGACTGAATCTATGGTATTTTCAAATGAGAAGACTACGACTGAATGCATCACACGCTAAAATATTAGGTCTACGTTACTTAAGACAATAGTCACATTATTACGTTTTTGGGATGCTCTGCATATGCCGACGTGAGTTCACTTCGTTCTGGTTAGATCAGACAAAATCTATCTACCAACATGAGGTTAGATTGTTTTGGTTAGATCAGACGAAATTTATTGGGTTTTTTGTGGTGCTATGTGAGGTTAGTTTGTTCTGGTTAGATCATACAAAATTTATTGGTTAGGTTAGGTTATTTACAAACATAAGGTTAGTTTGTTCTGGTTAGATCAAACAAAATTTATTGGGAACGCTATGCCTATGTAAGGTTATTTCGTTCTGGTTAGATCAGGCAATTTTTTTTTCTTTGATTCATTTTTTCGCCCAACATTTGACAAGTAGCAATTTTTTCTTTTAAATAATATGTTGGTACACCTTGTACGTCGAACTATGCTGTGCACTGACCAATCAAACGCCGCATGATTTTTTCAAATGACTGATGCGACTCTGACAGTTGATCTAGCGTTTACGCAAAACGTGGTATATCGCGGTTATGACGCAATATGTCGCGGTATGTAGCGTTTACGCAAAACGCGGTATGACGCAATATGTCGCGGTATGTTGCGGTATGTAGCGTTTACGCAGAATGCGGAATGTCGCGTTTATGTTCAAAGCTAAACAAATCACACGTTAAGAATTAATTTCCTCTTAAATTAAAGCGTTTTGAGGCTCCCTGTATATTTCTTATAGAGATTTGACATTTTTCGCGTTCGAAATAATTGCTTAAATTTGAAACGCTAAAACGTGCAAAAATGTGACTAAAATAGACGTTTTATAAGGTTAGTTCATTAATTCAATCTCTCTGTATGGGCAAGTAGTCGTTTTCCATATATAAGGTTTTGTTCCCTTTTTAAGGGATTTTTCACCTAAACCTCATATAAACAATGCGGAGGGCTAACTCTTATTGCGGAGGCAAAGGTCGTGGTACGTTTGTTGGTGAATTAACCCAAAGATATTCTTAGAAATCCAATTTATGGCAGTGAGAATAAAATAGCTAATTGAAAGTTGTTATTTGGACGCCATCTACAGGAATTCTGATATAGTATTTCATTCTCAAAGCCAGTCTCTGTAGAAAGTCTTTATCACACTGAAATAGAAAACACTCCAGACATACAAGTAAAACAATTATTAAAAAATAGTATTTAATCAAATAAATGTTAAGCCAAATTCAGGGCTTGACGATCTTGAGACAATCAATAAAAGATGATGAGAGTAATCAGGTTGAAGGGAAGAAATTTGGTTCTTTGGACTATTGTATGTTATTCAAATGGTCATACCAACTTACTTGGAATATTGGGTTAAATGCATTTAAACCTTACATATTTCCTTGACCAATCATCAGTTCTAAGAAAGAATCAACCAAACTCTTCTCCTGTTAATATTTCAAGCTCTTCGGGCTCCTTGATTCAAATAGTAACAGCAGCTCTGGAACACTCCTGAATCCCCACCTGGTTCTGGACACCTGATCGAGTGTGTAATTCAGCCAGTCAGCTATCATAGGTAGCTATAGTTGTTATTCCATATTGTGGTAATTTGACAATCGGCCACTAACATCGCCGTTCATTCAATGGCGAGAAATAAGCTTTTAACTAAGCTTTTAGAAATTAAATTTAAATCATATTTAAATTTAAATCTGGTCTTGAAATTTAATCAAATCTTGAAATTTAATCTGGTCGAACTACACACATAAAAAAAGGAGAAATTGTTGTAAAACATGTCTATTGACGCCATTTGAAAAATCATGAAAATTCATTGGAAATAAAATTATTTTAAAAGCATTGAAAACGAAAAAAATATTTATTCCAATGAATTCCACTTTGAATTTTAAATAGATAGTTACCTCTTTATAAATGTTATTAATATACACTGTTTGGATGATTTTCAAAATAAAAATTTAAATCAATCAATCATTCTTCAAGTGAGACCAAACGCAGAAATGGACGAAATGGAGGAAATGGAAGATAACGGAAATTCAAAATTTAATCCCCTCCTCAATTTCTACAAACAGTGTTACCAATTGTCACACTATCAAAGAACAGCTTACTAACTCATGTTAAGATCACAGAACTCATAGATAGAATGAAACCAACATCTTGCCTACGCATGAAAGCTTCAATTTACTATCGCTCTCTGCATGATCATTACAAATAACATCCATGGTTTGGACGGAATACGGAACTCACACTTTGTCGGAACTGGCTAATTGATATAATTTTGAATACAAATAAAACGAGAAGAACTAACTATCTTTAAAATGTTGAGAAGAATAAGACTTCAATTCAAATAATTCAAACGTGACTTTGACAGTTGAGTTGTTTTCAAATACACAAACATTTTTTACTGATTTTATTAAATAATTTATCATTCAGACTTGGTGGAGTATTCAGCAGCGTTCTTCGAGCTGTAAAATAAAGATTTATCAACAGAAACATTGTAAGTCATATTCTGAAACCTATAAACTCAGTTGGTGCCTCGTTCACACTGCCATGATTCACGGTAAAAATGATGAAATTGAACGTTTGTAGAAATACAACCGTTATACACCCTCCTTCTTACAAAGAAAAATTTGACCTTCAAATTTTTCGTCAACAATTAAATGGTAAGTTGATTTTTTTTAAGTTGAAAAGCCAAAACTAATGAATAATAAATTTTGTTTAGGAATGATCCAAGGATTCCAACAAAAACCCTAGTGAAAATATAGGATTTCACCACGCCTAAAAAGTGTTTCAAATGAACACTGAGACAAAATGAAAAAAAACGCCTCGGAGGTACTCCAAGCTGTATTGAAGGTTGTCAAACCGACCAGTAGCTTTAACCGGCCCTCTCACCAGTAAGACAGTGGTCTACAACACAAACTTGGCCTCCTACCAACAAAAAGGATCAATTTTCGCAAAAATCTTCAAAATTCAATGTGTTGAGACAGGCCAGCTCAATGAACTGTCATCCCAACACAGCTGAGGGAGAAATAATAAATTCTTATCCCTCCTGGATATAATAAAAAACGAATAGTACTACAACTGGACATAACCAACTGAAAACAACTATTCATGTACCAGTAGTCGATTAATATTTCTTGAGGTGAGTGCATTTTCATAGTTTTCTCGAAATATCAAAAACCCAAAATATCAACTACTAATGACACAATACCTACCTAGTCATATCAATAAATGAAAGCAGAGATAACCAACCTTTACCTCACATATTAAGAATCAGTGGCATGTTATGTTGAGGTAAACACTCATAAAATTTATGAACACGAACAGCGGTGTTACTGTCGTAGGAAATAAACCAAGCTCAGATTACAAGAAACAAGAGCCTATTTCATTGAGGTGAGTACTCATAAATATTATGAACCTCTTCATAACATGAACAGCGGTATTACTGTCGTTGGAAATTTAAGAAAAATCCCAACTATCTGGGGACATGCCAAGTCCAAGTCGCTTTATGCCTAAGCAAGGGACAACCAGATTTTGCCCCAATTGAGGAAATAATAAGCTTTACTCATTACTTCAAATAATAAAAATACTAAAAATAATTGGTGCATCTAAGAAATATACTAATCATATATTTTTTTTTTTTTTTGTGAAAATATTCCACATTTTCATTTTTCATCTAACCTATCTAACTATTAGACTAACTATGCATAGATTTTATAGTTTTCAATATTTACAGTTTTAATATATACAGGTACCTATTTAGTGTAGTTAATCAGACTACACTGGAAATTATCTCTAACATCCTACAAAAGAAATATAGAAAATAACATTTTCAAAAATCTCTTCAAGAAGAGATATCAAAATATACAGTGGAAAACTTAAGTTCCTTTCCACAATCTTATGCGCAATAATTTTTGTGTGGATCCACATGTGAATAATTAAATTCCTATTCACACAGACAGATAGACAGACTCAAATACCAAACTATTTAGTCATCTATAACCAGTCAACTTCATGACTATAAATACCATCAGTCTTTGGGGATGTAATGACATTTTTATCAAATCTAAATGAATTTTATTTTCAACAAAAATTCAGATACTTTGTGAAACTGTATTTTCTAGCACTATTCATTACTATGGTAATGGTCATAAAAATACTACACTTTCTAGAAACAGTCATAACAAAGTAATCCCAAAATCAAGATTGTAATAAGTCATTAAGGATCAATTTGTTTCTGAAAAATAATCCTTTTCAAATGAAACAAGGATAATGAAATTTTTAATTTCATTTTGGGGGACTGATATAAAATCAAAATATATGTAAAATCAAACGGATAGGTCAGAGTTAGACCCATAGTAAGGCTTGAGTTTTGATACATGCCATCTACCAGCAGGTGTACCATTTAAATTAACCAACTCATAAGCCACTTTTGACAATACCTTCTTGATTTTACATAATACATATCGAGATGCTAACTTAGCCGAATAATCATTGGCAGCATCTGATAATACGAAGTTTCGCTTCCAGACGTTTTCGCCTCCTTTGAAAACATGCTCACGCTTCCTCAAATTATAATAATTAGCGTTTTTCTTGTAAGAAGCAGATAATCTATCCTAAACTTTTTTATAGATAGAGGGCAATTTCTCAATCTCTTCAGAATAGTTCTGTCTTCCCTGAGCACTGTTATTCAATTCGAAATCAATGACTTCACCATAATAATCTCTAGAAGCTGGTGTTATCCTGCCAAAATTGAGGAAATTTGGACTCAAACCGGTAACTTCATGAGTAGCAGAATTCAAAGCATGTTGAATCTTTAAAATTTCCTTGTCCCAATGTTTGTGAGAATCTTTAATGAAGCATCTGATAGCAGTGCCAATTGTTCGATTTACTCGCTCTGTAGGATTCACCTGAGGGTGATATCGACAGTTATACCAAACTTTTGAAATTTTATACTCTTTGATGAAATCATTGAACACTTTACCTGTGTGGGCTGAGGCATTATCCAGCAATAAAATTTGAGGAACACCATAAACTAGAAATACTTCCTCTAAAAATGTTGTTATTGCTTGTGCCGTCGCATTTCTAACAGGTTTCATAATAACAAATTTTGAAAAATAGTCGGAAGCTACTATTAGGAATTTATTTCCCTTAGAACTTCTAGGGAATGGACCCATAACATCGGTACTTACTAATTGAAATGGAAAACTAACTTTTTTTTCTGCACCCATTAAACCAAAACGTTGTGCATTAAGAGCTTTCTGACTACAACATTCATGACATTGACGAACATATTTTAAAATTTCTTTTCTCATAAGAGGCCAGTAAAATTGTTCAGCAACTTTCTTTATAGTTTTAAAATACCCTAGGTGAACAGAAGTAGGTGGATTATGAGAATCAAAAATTATTTTCTGTCTCTGATCAAGGGGAACTAACAATTTCCACTCAGAAATATTAGTTTTTAAAGCTATTTTACTGGGAGTATGTTTAAAAATATAATCGTCTTTGATCATCCATTGGGGATATTTTTCAGGATTTTTACTAATATTATTTTTCATTTTTAGGTACCAAGGATCAAGGTTTTCCAAGGAAATGCCCAAAACATTCACTTCCTCTGGTATTGGAGCTCGAGACAGAGCATCTGGAGTTATGTGAAGTTTACCTTTGCGGTGCACCATTTCGAAATCAAAAACAGAAAGTCTCATGGCCCATCGACTGAGCCTGCCAGAACTACCTGACATCTTAGAGAGGTACTTCAAACTAGCATGATCACTAAGAACTTTAAAGTGAACACCCTCTATATATGGGCGAAATTTTTCCAGTGCAAACACCAAGGCAAGGCATTCACGTTCCATAGCTGAATAATTCCGCTCTGCTCGATTGAGAGTGCGACTAGCATAGGCGATCACTTTTTCTTCCCCATCTTGAATTTGGGTGAGTACACTTCCTAGTCCAAAACCGTTACTATCGCACTGAATGCAGAATTCTAATGAAAAATTAGGGGCTGTTAGAATAGGGGTTGAAACTAATTTTTGTTTAATTTCAACGAAAGCTTTTTCCGCATTATCAGTCCAAACAATACCTTGTCTTTTACCTTTACCTTTTAATAAATCATTCAATGGACTAACCAAAGCACTGCAATGAGAAATGAAACGTCTGTACCATGAACACATACCAACAAAACGTTTCACTTCTGTCGTAGTCTTAGGTTTAGGATAATCTACCATAGCTTTGATCTTTTCAGGGGACGTTCGTAAACCTCTTTTATCAACAACAAAGCCTAAATATTGTAAAGATTCTCTGAAAAATTTGCATTTTTTAAAATTGACTGTTAGATTAGCATCATTTAAACGTTTATAGACTTCTTTCAATAACGTAATATGTTCTAAGAAACTTGAACTACATAATACAATATCATCTAAATACACGAATACTTTTGGCTGTAATTCCGGACCACAGACCATATATACTATAGACGTTCTACGCAAATGGTCAAGGTCAAGACAGCTGATTACTTGCCTTTCCAATCAAGAGATGTCGCCTTCAGTCATTTGTCTTGTCAATTGTCACTTGTTACATTTGACAATTGTTCAAAAAATGTCAAAAATCAAATTATTGTTTGTTGTTGGTTTTTGGATGGTCACACGTTTTTGCTAGAGTTTATATTTTCACTATGCGTTCGATTATTCCTTGTTGTGTTTCCACTTGTAAAAAAAACAATGTTCTGCTACATCGGTTTCCAAATCCTATGAAGCACTTTCCCAGGTTTCAGATTTGGTTAAAAAAAATAGATAATGCTGAACTCTTTCTTATGGACCCTGTAAAAGTGTATTCCAATAGAAGAGTGTGCCATCAACATTTTGAGCAAATTTATTTTTCAGAAGGCTCTAAAAGATTACATGTGAATGCAATTCCGACTTTAAAGTTATCAGGTAAATAATTTTGTGTAAAAATTTACAAAAGTTGTCTATTCTTTCAGAAATGTTCATTCAACATAATAATTAACATAGATAATAGAGTTCAGAAATTGGAAAACATATTGGAATTAAGTTTTCTCTAAAACTCTTTTATTACATTGGCATTTCAGCCTCTCTACAATGCTTCTACCACATTACAGTAACCATGTTTCAGGTAATAGAGTGAATATCATTTCCAATCATGTGATCAAAGCTGGGGAAGCTCAGAAACAGGAGAAGAATGTTACCAGTATCATGACTGCTCAATCAACAATATGTAATGAACAAGAAAAGTATATGGACGATGCAAAAGGTATGTTTCTGGCACCATTGTTTCCTTTTGTAGAACTCATGACGTATGTCTTTCAGATATGGGAGTGTTGAATGACCATAACTATGCAGTGATGGGCAAAGAGAAACAGGAGAAGAATGTAACTAGTATGACTGCTCAATCAACTATGTGTAATGAGCAAGAAAAGTATAGGGACGATGCAAAAGGTATGTTTCTTGCACCATTGTTTCCTTTTGTAGAACTCATGACATATGTCTTTCAGATGTGGGAGTGTTGAATGACCATAACTATGCAGTGATGGCCAAAGAAACGGAAGATATGGAATACAATTCCGAAGTTACCGTCAACACTATTCTTCCTTCAATAGCTAATGATGGTAAGTTATGCAGATGTTTGTCAAAAGTTGATTTAACTTTTTAAACATACAACTATGTCGAAAATAATTACTATTTAAAATTATCAAATTAAATTGTACTCTTGATATAATGTAATCCCAATGAGTTCAAAAATAGTGTCAAAAACCTTCTTTACAAAAATGTATTTTATTCACTAGATGAATACTTCCAAAGCGATCAGGCAGCTTTGACACACTGATTGATTGATTGCTTGTGTGCTTTTTTACTATTTTATTGCCTATGTTATTTTTACATGATTCCCATTGAATTTTTATATTACATTTTATGACTTTACTAAACTGTAATTTTATCCATTTTTGTATTTGTATTTGACGATTTCCATGCTTATAATAGTCTCAGGAAATAAAGTATTGATTGAATATTGAAAAATATGTTTCATTTTCAGATCAAGGTCCTAAGAACATTCTAAGACTATGTGGAATTGGAAGAAAAGATCTAACACCCAAGAAAAAGAAACTTTACTCTGAAGTCAGGCGATTATACAAAAAGTATAATTACACCAAGCATTCAAAATTATCCTTCAAAAAGCGATTAGTTGAAGCAGAAGAATTTCAGAAAAAATATTTCTTAGAAGAAAATATCAACAAACTGAACCATATGGCATCATTATTAATCAAATGTCAATTTAGAGAAGCAGACAAATCTCTAAAGCAACGTCGCTTCACTATGAATGAAAAAATAATGGCGTTAACACTGTACAAACAAAGTGCCAGGTCTTACCGCTTCCTATCAAAAATATTTATTTTACCCAGTAAAGCTACCCTACATAGATTATTAATTGAAATCCATTTTGAGCCTGGGTTAAATACAAACATTTTCAAGTCATTGCAAAAAAAAGTTGAGAAACTTGATGATGCAGAAAAATTTGTGTCAGTAATTTTTGATGAAATGAGTCTCATGCCGGGATTGAATTTTAATGAAAGGCAAGGATTTATAGAAGGTTTCGAGGATTTTGGAGATGGAAGAAGTAAATACATTTGTGATCATGCCCTCTTTTTTATGATTAGAGGTATCAAATCCAACATAAAAGCTCCAATAAGCTACTGCTTTTCAAGTAGAGGTGGGGCAAAATCCGTCCAACTTAAAAAAACAATAACTAAAGTGTTGGAAAATGTTGTAGCTATAGGTCTGAAACCCATAACAGTAATCTGTGACCAAGTCGGTGTAAATGTAAGTGTATTAAATTCTTTAATGAATGACACAAAAAAGAAATACTCTAAACAGGGAAGAAGCGACAGATATGAATATGGTTTTTTTGAAGTGGGAGATTTTAAAATCTATCCCATACTGGATCCACCTCATTTACTAAAAGGAATAAGGAATAATCTACTCAAAAAAAATTTACAATATTCATTTCAAAATACCCAGAGAGTTGCAAAATGGCAACATATTAAATTATTATATGAAAATGATTGTGATTCTAAAACTAATGAAGGCTTGAGAGCATTGCCACACATCACAGCTCTACACATTGAGGAGGCAAAAATGAAAAAAATGAAAGTCAAACTAGCTGCTCAAATTTTTAGTCAACGATTTTCATCAACACTGATGTTGGCTAGTAGACTTGGTAAGTAAATGTGACAGAAACTGTGATTGCAATATCAATTTACTATTGTTTCATTTCAGACAGTAACAAAGTTCTTGGGGAAGGTGCAGCAGATACTGCCAGACTTCTACTCTTCTTTGATAGATTGTTCGATTCGCTGAATGGAGGACGAAAATCAGCAGAGGGAGGAAAAATTCTCAGATGTGGAATTAGCGAGACATCCGATCATATTAGATTTTGGACAGATGAGGCTCTGCCCATGTTGCGGTCGATGAAATTTGAAAAAAAAAAACCAAAGGACCAAGCTCGTCCTCCTAGTCTCAAAAATTGGACATTCACTGTTAAAAATTTTATTTCTATCTGGAATACCTTGAAAAGATCTGGGTTCAAATATTTGTTACCCAGACGTTTGAACCAGGATCCCATCGAGAACATGTTTGGACAGGCTAGAGCGTTTGGAGCACTGTATACCAATCCTTCACCATCAAGTTTTGCTGGGATTTTTAAAACAATGATGGTCAATTCAAGTTTCAAAATTCATAAAGAAACCTTTAATTGTGAAGATGATGAAGGGAAAAATTGGTTTACATCCACTAAAGCATTTTTTTGTGATAACAGTGAAAATATCATTCCTGAGAGTTCTGTTACAAAAGATATACCAACTTGTTCCAAAAATATTGTGAATTTGCGTGAAAAGTTGAGCAAGTTGGTAAATAATTATGTAGCAGGATTCATTTTGAAAAAAATTAAAAAACTGTGTAAAAAATGTGAGGTTTGTAACAAATCTTTATTTAGTGGAAAAAATGACCCAGGTAATGAATTAATTCGAGTCAGAGAATATGGGAATGGATGGGGTTACAGGTTATGCTACCCAACGGAGGGATTTGTTAACTTTTTTCATGAGTTGTTAGAGACAATAAATTTTTTCTTGAAGACATATCCTACATCAAAAACTCTGGTGACTGATATCAAACAACAAGTTCTGAGACAAAATTTTGATATTTTTTCTTGTGAAAAGCACAGAAATGAGACAGTAAATTTAATTATTAAAATAAGTACACGAACTTTATTGCATAATTGGTGCAAATATATCAATAATAAAATTCAGGGGAAAGATACAAGGCCTTATTGTGGTAACGATCCTGTTAAAAAGGAAGCCTGTAACATATATTTGAAGAGAAGAAAGAAAAAGTTCATGAAAAACCCAAAAGATTCTGTGTGATTCAATTATTGTGCTTGTTCCAATAAATAATGACTGAATATTATATTTTATTTATTTACTCATAATTTTCCCTATTCATAAATTCTATTTTTCATACTTATGTATCTTTTAAGTTGTTGTAGTGTTATATAATTGAATAAAGAAATGAAACCATCTTTCTATTGTTTCAATTTTTCCGCGAAATACGAAATTGACCATCTTCAATTAATTTTTTTTTTGAAATTCCCGCCTTACTATAATTTGACAGTTTAGTTGCCTTTCCAATCAAGAGATGGCGCTAATTCGATCCGAAAGGTTAACATGGGCGTGGAACGTCTATAGTATATATGGTCTGTGTTCCGGACCTAATATACGATCCATCAAACGTTGTGTAATAGCTGCTGAATTAGATAAGCCAAAAGGAAGCCGTTTGAAATGAAACAAACCACGTCCTGCAATTGAAAATGCTGTTTTTTCTTTACTCTCTTCATCAAGGCTTATTTGCCAAAAAGCTGCTTTTAAATCTATTGTAGAAATGAATTTAGCATCACTAAGCATGTTGAGGATATCATCAACTAATGGAAGTGGATATGAATCTTTCTTTGTGATTTCGTTCAAGGATCTTCCATCAAAACAAAATCTAAACTCACCATCAGATTTCTTTACTAAAAGAACTGGAGAGTTCCACGGACTGAAAGAAGGTTCTACCACATCTAACGCAAGCATTTTATCTAATTCTTTATTGAGATGTTCCAACATATACGGAGACATTCGATATTGTCTTTTTTTGAAAGGCAAATTGTCGCCTGTGTCAATATGCGCTATTATTTTATCTGTAAAACGTAAACGGTCCTCAGAAGAAATGGATTTAAACATATTTTCTACCTTTTTCATTTCTTTTTGTTGTTCATCGTTAAGATTGTTACTCACACCAACATTTGAATCAGTTTTATCTGGAGCTTCTGACAAAACATTTATGTCATTTTCTAGTTCACTTTGGATTTGCCATGAATTATTACTAAAATTGATGGAAATTTCAAATATCTTGCAAAAATCACTGCCGAGGATTATTCCACATTGAAGAGAAGGTATTACTGCAAGCTTAATTAATTTGCATGTTTTTCCTATGCATATAGGAATTTGACAAATTCCTATTACTGTTTGTGCTTTTCCATCAGCAGTTGTCACCTTTCTTCTCTGCGTTCTATCCAGTTTGATCTTATATTTTTTTATCAAATCCAAAGAATGTTTTCCTATACAATTAACATTTGCTCCACTATCCAATAATGCTATTATAACTTCATCATAACAATTAATTGATATGTATGGTCGATTATCAAATGGTTTAGAAATGAACAAAGGAACAATATCACCAAATTCAGCCGTATTTGCCAACGTTATACTGTTTTCTACCGTTTCAACTGTCAATTTTTTAGAATATTTTTTATAAGAATGAGGGGCTTTATTATTTTTTAAATAACGTTTTCCATATTTAAATTTATTATTTTGAGAATTTTTTGGTTCATAACCTTTACTAACACAGACATTTTGACGGCTAGAATCAAATGTCTTCGCAACTAGTTTTTTGAATTACAGGAAGGACAATTATTTTTTGTAAAATCTGGTTTACCACATAAATAACAAAATAATTTGCGGGGTGTTTTACAAATTTTTTACATCCGTAGCAAGGAACAGAAGCTGTGTTCAAGCGACTATTGACTTGAGATTGTTGAGAAGTTGACGGAGTATTTGAATTGTCAACATTGGAATTAAAATGTGTTTTTGATGAATCAAACAATTTTTTTTTATTTCTCCAATTATTTCTTGAACTTTTATTTTTATTTTCAGGTGAGGACTCCACATAGGCGAGATCAGATTCTAGGCAATGCAACGACTTAGGTGGAATATACTTCTGCTTGATTAGAGAAGCTTCGTCAATTGTTTTACAAAAACTTATTAGTTCTTGAGTGCTGTCAATTTTTTGTAAAATCAAATGGTCTATATATTTTGGCATAATATTTCTTCTAATTATTTTTAAACGTTCTTGAGCATCAACAGGACTCTTCAACCTACCAAAAAGACTGTGCATAACAGCAACATAAATATCAATGGGTTCGTCACTACCCTGAGTACGCTGTTTGATCTCTTCAAGAAGTTTTTCATCATATAATGAAGGCAAAAATGCACTTTCCATGCAAGAAACTAATTCCTGCCAATTATTGACATCATTTTTAATTGATCTATACCAAATTAAAGCTCTACCTGTAAATAAATCTATACATGAATTGAAAAGTTCAGTTTCTGAAACATTACGAGATTGTGAAAGTTCCTGTACTCGTTCTAGAAATGATTTTAAACTTGTTGAACCATCATATTGTATTCCCCATTTATAAACTGGCACAGATTTACCTACTGCTGAAATATTACTTGTAGAAGGACACTGTACATTTACTTGAACTACATTCATTGATAATTTTGCATCAAACTCTATACAAGTAGCTTTTGCATGCTGTTTAAATTCTGTATCTGAAATTCTATCTTCTTCAGGATCATTTGAAATTTTAAAACGTTTGACTCTCCCTGTAAGAGATGTCAACCTGGTTTCTATTATTTTATACATGGGATCTGTTATTGGACCTCTAAAATTTAGTATTAATGATTCTAAATCTGATAGAGTTTTATTAATGAATGTTTTCTCATCTTCGGTTTGGAACTCTGTATCTTCCAACTGGGTCATGACAGTTTCCTGGCCAAGTAATCTACTCAAAATTATTCTTTTAGAAGTTAAAGTCTTTCTAGGAGCTACCGCATCTCGAATACGCAGCTCATAATCAATTTCTTCTTCAGAAAGGTACAAAGGTTCTATTTTTCCTTCCATTTTAAAACTTTTATGGATAAATATTCAATAAAATTCTCAAAAATAACTATATCAAGAACTGGATTTCCTCCACAAAATCAAACTTTTATTCAATATTTACAAAGTTATACTTGAAGGGTACCAATAAAGGTAATAAAATTCCATACAACATACACTAATACCGACAAATACCAAAAAAACACACCAATATGAACACAACACCACCAAATACTGAGCAATACCAATAAAGTCACTGTATACAACTTTCAGAACATGACACACAGTATCTATATTTTATTTGTAAGTCCGAAGTCTTCCACAGTGAAATAATTGAATTTCTCTGAAATCTTCAGGCCACACGTTGGCAGTCGCCAAATTTATATAAGGTTTTGTTCCCTTTTTAAGGGGTTTTTCACCTAAACCTCATATAAACAATGCGGAGGGCTACCTCTTATTGCGGAGGCAAAGGTCGTGGTACGTTTGTTGGTGAATTAACCCAAAGATATTCTTAGAAATCCAATTTATGGCAGTGAGAATAAAATAGCTAATTGAAAGTTGTTATTTGGACGCCATCTACAGGAATTCTGATATAGTATTTCATTCTCAAAGCCAGTCTCTGTAGAAAGTCTTTATCACACTGAAAGAGAAAACACTCCAGACATACAAGTAAAACAATTATTAAAAAAATAGTATTTAATCAAATAAATGTTAAGCCAAATTCAGGGCTTGACGATCTTGAGACAATCAATAAACAATGATGAGAGTAATCAGGTTGCATAACAATAGTATTTAATGAATTGAAAGTTTGTCAAACTGAGTTCAGGGCTTAATGAGATCTAGAAAAATCTAGAAGTAATGATCGAATCAGGCTGAAGGGAAGAAATTTGGTTCTTTGGACTATTGTATGTTATTCAAATGGTCATACCAACTTACTTGGAATATTGGGTTAAATGCATTTAAACCTTACATATTTCCTTGACCAATCATCAGTTATAAGAAAGAATCAACCAAACTCTTCTCCTGTTAATATTTCAAGCTCTTCGGGCTCCTTGATTCAAATAGTAACAGCAGCTCTGGAACACTCCTGAATCCCCACCTGGTTCTGGACACCTGATCGAGTGTGTAATTCAGCCAGTCAGCTATCATAGGTAGTTATAGTTATTATTCCATATTGTGGTAATTTGCAAATCGGCCACTAACATCGCCGCTCATTCAATGGCGAGAAATAAGCTTTTAACTAAGCTTTTTGAAATTAAATTTAAATCATGTTTAAATTTAAATCAATTTTTGAAATTAAATCTAGTCTTGAAATTTAATTAAATCTTGAAATTTAATTTGGTCGAACTACACACATAAAAAAAAGGAGAAATTGTTGTAAAACATGTCCATTGACGCCATTTGAAATATCATGAAAATTCATTGGAAATAAAATTATTTTAAAAGCATTAAAAACGACAAAAATATTTATTCCAATGAATTCCACTTTGCATTTTAAATAGATAGTTACCTCTTTATACATGTTATTAATATACACTGATTGGATGATTTTCAAAATAAATATTTAAATCATCAGCGAGTTCTTCAAGCGAGACCAAACGCAGAAATGGACGAAATGGAGGAAATGGAAGATAACGGAAATTCAAAATTTAATCCCCTCCTCAATTTCTACAAACAGTGTTACCAATTGTCACACTATCAAAGAACAGCTTACTAAATGTTGGCTCATGTTAAGATCACAGAACTCATAGATAGAATGAAACCAACATCTTGCCTACGCATGAAAGCTTCAATTTACCTTCGCTCTCTGCATGATCATTACAAATAACATCCATGGTTTGGACGGAACACGGAACTCACACTTTGTCGGAACTGGCTAATTGATATAATTTTGAATCCAAATAAAAACGAGAAGAAGAAGAACTAACTATCTTTAAAATGTTGAGAAGAATAAGACTTCAATTCAATACATTTTTTTTACTGATTTTATTAAATAATTTATCATTCAGACTTGGTGGAGCATTCAGCAGCGTTCTTCGAGCTGTAAAATAAAGATTAATCAACAGAAACATTGTAAGTCATATTCTGAAACTTATAAACTCAGTTGGTGCCTCGTTCACACTGCCATGATTCACGGTAAAAATGATGAAATTGAACGTTTGTAAAAATACAACCGTTATAGAGTACTTCACCAATTCGATGGAAAATCAACTTTTGCAATTTACGGTTTAGAAACGATGATCAAAAACATATTTTTTACGTTTTTCTATCTCTAACAAAATAGTGATAGAATCACGTTGAAGGAACATTAATTCAAAGAGTTAAACCAGCGTTTCAAATATACGTTAGTTCATTGTGAGTACTTTATCTATTCGATGATATATAGTTAAAGAACAATGTATAATATACGTTGGTGCACGACAAATGAGAAACGTTGATGACAAATATTTGTGTCACGTTTTCCCCTTACCTTCTGGAAGAAATTAGTGAAAAATCACGCCTGGGAAACGATTATTCTATGAGATGAATCAACATTTCAGGTAAACATTTTATAAAGGCACACTTTCAACATATCGTCAAAAAACACCGTTTGAATAACATTACATAAACGTTTAGCTTCAATGTTGAAATTTTCAACTGACTTTCAACATTGAGCTTCTTAACCAAAAACGTTTATTTAACCAATTATACGTGATCTGAACGTTGGAAAAACGTACGTGTGCCCTTGGTCACCAAGCTAAAATATATATACAACATGATATCACACCAAGAAGATTTCGTCCAAGAAGCGTACCGCTAGCGCTACAAGATCAAGTTTCAGCTGAACTTGATCGATTGATCCAGGAAGATATTCTGGAACAAATCGATACAACTAACACTGAAGTTTTGTGGGCTCCCCCTATTGTGGTTGCTTTGAAGTCAAATGGCAGGTTTAAAGTCACCCTAAATCAGCATGTTCAAATAGATGATTCCCCTTTTCCCACGTTTTGAGGACATCACAGCAAAATTATCTGGAGGTAGGTATTCTTCTAAAATCGACCGGAAGGACGCATACCTTCAACTGGAGGTACACCCAGACTCCCGCGAATATTTGGTTATCGCTACACATAAGGGCTACTTCACATACCGGCAATTACCATTCGGGATCAGTTTTGCACCATCACTTTTTCAACGAACCATGGACTAGATACAGGCAGGAATAGAGGGCATTTTATGCTATCTGGATGACATACTGTTGACAGCCCCAAATCTTTATTACACGCCCAGCGATTAAGGGAAGTTCTGCGTCGTAGAATGTTAAGTGGAAGTAGTAGAAAGAAGACACGGAAATATTATAATATTATTATAATGTTATAATATTATTATATTATTATAATATTATAATGTTATAATATTATTATAATATTATAAGCCTGACCTCAAATAATACCCTTGTGCATTATGACCCTGAAAAACCCCTGGTTATCACCAGTAATGCCAGTAATGCAGGCACAGGCACCGTGCTATCACACAAATTCCGAGATGGAACTCTGAAACCAATTGACAATATTCCACAGGCTATCGGGGATAATTTTTTTTACTGTCGGGTTGGTAATACATTTGGTTTTTAAATGTTTACACTGTATTAACTGTAACAAATTATTCAAAAACGAAACCGTGACTATTCAGCTGCTCCACTGCATGATTTTACGGAGTTCCGATCCCAGCAAGTGAATGCAGAAATGAACGGGGAAGAATCGTAAATGAAATAAATACGGATTTAGCAAAAATTGTAGAATGTGGATCCAACAACTTAGTGGATTTCAATGCGAATAAAACCCAAGCACGTATTTTCTCTAGAAATCCGATCTCACAGTGGCCAGCTATATCAGGAGTATCATCAGTACCCTTTTATGAGAGAATCATGTGAGATCCATTGCCAAGAGTGCCTCTCAAAAACTTGGTTTTCTGTTTCGTGCCAAGAAGTATTTCACATTCCGTCAACTGATTATGATTTATAAGGCACAAATCCGACACATACATTGAAACTTTTAGATTATGTCCAAAAGAGAGCCATCCGTCTCGTCGGTGATACTTCGCTCACAAGCTTGCATACTTCTCTGCAACATCACAGAAAGGTTGGCGATCCGTCTCTGTTTTATAGATATTTTCATGGACGATGCTCTTCCGAAATATCATCAATCGTTCCACCGTCAGCGGTCCTATCGAGACTGACCTCTCAAGCTCAGTCCTCACATTCATTTACCGTCACTTTAGAGACATGGCGAACATCTCTTTTCCAGGGCTCGTTCTTCCACCGAAGCCTACCTACCTACCTGATTTTCCTCTGATCTCACAATGTTCTTTGAACAATACAGGATTTTTCTTTTCGTGAGAACCAGAATTAAAAAAAATATATATTTCAGATATTTTTTCAAAGTATTTGAAACAAGAACAAACTGTGCCAACCACTCAAGATATCGCTCATGTAAATTCGAGTAATTAGATAAACAATTGGGTTACCTGTCAACTATCTGAATGAAAATGCGAATTTTCACTTTCAGATTTTTTTTTTTCAGTTAGAGTCTTTTCACAATATCTATCAGATATAGTTCAATGTCCGGAGAAGTAGTCGTTTTCTGTTAGATATTGCACATAAATCACATTTTTAAATTTTCATCGAGAATGTTCCCCTTTTCAACATGAATACCTCCCAAGAGAACGATGGAAATTAGCGACTAAAGTTTAACTTTCAGCCGCAGTTGATCCACAACAGATTTTATGAATATCCTATTCATATTTTCGAACAAAAATCAAAATTGGAGTACCATTCAGACAAGTAGTATAACTAAGAAAGGGTACTTTAGTAAGCTTTCAGCTCATGAACATGCTAACTTTGTTAGCGAAACAAGCGTCGGGTGTGATTTTGACGTAGTCTTTGTGTTTTGGATATTTCTATTTCTTGAATTGTATTCACAGCAAAGGTTATTTCCCCATTACCCCCATCCTGCCCAAATCGACGCCATTGCTGGGAGCTAAGTTTCTGACCTCGCGTGCGTCCCAGGTCACTTTCAGAAGCATAAAGCCTATTGCAGAAAAGCGCTGGACATTCGCAAAGCAAGGGTTTCAGACCAGGAAATTGTATGTTTGCTCTTTCTTTGGCAAGACAATCTTGCCTCTGACCACCTTTCAACCTGGCACCCACATCACAGTGACCGTAGTTACTAATTTTTCAACTATCAATGTACTAGTGTAAAAAAATTTTTCTTCCTCATATATCTTCATATAATAGATGGTTGGAAGAGTAAATATTTTCACATATGTGCATACAATTTATATTTCCAGTTCTCTACCTTTCAAGTACCATTTACTGGAATTTTTTAATTATAATAATAATAATAATAATAAATGAACTTTATTAAGTATAAAAATAATACTTAACTGGCCATTGACCGAGGTCCTTCAGCCACAGTGGTATAAGTTATTGTGTGAATTACAATAATATTCTTAAAATTTTATAGTTTCACATTGATATAAAAAAAAAAAAAAAATTAACAATCATTGAGGAAAAAAAAAAACACTAATTATCATAAAAACAATAACTAAAGCTATAGTTTATCCCATAGAATTTGTTCTGGATGTTTGTAATGTGTTCTTCTGTTATTTCTTCTGTTGCAGTATGGAGAGATGAGGTTCTTGTTTTCAGCTTTCTCGCTAAATTTGGAGGACAACTGTGATAGTCTCTCTTCGATGGGTTGCACTCCAGTAACTTCATATAGCAGTTGGTTGGGTGGATTATGGATAGGATTATTCGGGTGTCTAATTTTCGTGATAATGCGCAAGGCAGTTCTTTCAGCTACCTTGAGATTCTCCAGGGCAGGATTTCTTAGGTTCTGGAATATTATATGTCCATATTCAATTAGTGGTCTACATATCATTTTGTAGATTTTAGTTTTTGTATTTGAGTTTATTCCATGTTCTTTTTTAGATATAGATTTGAAGTGCTTTGCCCTTGATATGGTTTTCTTTTTTATATTTCTTGTGTGTGCGTTGAAGTTTACCTTATTATCCATAGTGATCCCTAGATATTTGGTACATATCTCTGGACTGAGTTCATGGTCATATAACCTTACCGATGGTGATGTAGGTGATGGGGAGTGGAAAAATATTAGAAAATGCGATTTCCTTGGATTAGGTTTCAGTCGCCATTTATTGAACCATGATACTGTTCTGTCTGCTAACTGTTGTAGTCTTTCAACGGTTGTATTTATAGTCCTGCAGTGGGAAATCAGAGCAGTATCATCTGCATATTGTAGTATATAGTTATCGAAATCAAAGTATTCTGGTTCTGCGTGGTATATATATGAACAGTATATGTTGTATAGTAAGGGTGATAATGGAGATCCCTGTGGTACACCTTGCTGTGGGGTAAATTCGTGAGAATTTTTGTCCTGCACTTTAACTCTCAGTTTCCTTTCATTCAGTAAATTGGCTATCACATGGATCAGGTATTTGGGACAACCAAGGTAGTCCAACTTGTATATAAGACCTTTCGTCCAAACACTATCGAAAGCTTTGTTAATGTCTATAAAAATTGCTGCTGTTTTGTTTCCGTTGAGCTTAGATGCTTCTATGTTGTTGATGAGTATCGCTAGAGGGTGGGTCGTAGAACAATGACTTTTGAATCCAAACTGGTATCCTGGGATACGATTCCCTATTGATTTCACTATTCTGTTTTTTATGATCTTTTCAAGGTTTTTTCCTAGCACAGGTAGCAGCGTAATTGGTCTATAACTGGAAGGTGTAGAGTGATCCATGTTTGGTTTCGGAATAGTAACAATTGTACCCGTTTTCCATTCTGTAGGTATGTAGCTGTTTTTCAAACAAAACTGATACATTTGGATGATATATTCGTGGATCTTATGGTGTAGCTGTTTAACCAACGATTTTTTAATGAAATCATGCCCAGGGGCAGTGTTTTTACCTTGGTTTATTATACTGTAGTATTCTTCTTCTTCGATTTCATATTCCTCAGGGTTCACGTCGACTTGCTGTGGGTCTATATAGTGTATGTTGTACCATTCAGAGATAGTTTCATAGTGATGATCATCGAAATTGTCTTCTTCGCTTTCTTTATATGTTTTTTCGAAATGCTGAGCAAATATGGTACTTTTCTCTTCCGGCGAGTCGACTGTTCGACCATTTTCTATCAGTGGGTAGCTCCCTTGTGAGTTGTTTTTATATTTATATTATATTATATTTATATATGTTTTTAATTATAATATACCCTATTTCCCGTTGAAATCAATGCCACTGGAATTGCCACTATGCATGTGACATTTCGTGCAGCCTGAAGCGCGTTCTAGTCAGTATATTATAATTTAATTTCTATGTAGAATTCTACATATCGCTACGTCTTGACGTAAACGGTATTCGGTGTATACACTTAGCTACAGTTTTTCAGGCGACAAAATGCTATTTGACAGCATTTGAATCGCCATCTTGCCTTTCTACAATATAATTCTACAATTTGTAGTTACAGTTGAACAAAGTGGTATTCTGTGTACATATTTTCTATACTTTCTGCTGGCGATTGTCGCTATTTGAAGCGATAGCCCAGCATGTGTCGAGAAGACAAAGAAATTATCGTTTAGAAAGGAAAAGAGTATTATCTTATTAGGTTTTGGTAGTAGGAGATTTGAGCCGGTTCTGGGCCTCCCCCCACCACTATGACGTCATCAGTGACCTTGACATATGACCTATGACCTCGACCTATGACCTCGACCTATGACCTTGACCTATGACCTCGACCTAGGACTTGGGCTTGCCCTTAGCCTTGACCATGATGTATATTGTTGGGAGGTGTTCAGGGTTTGTGTTCGTCCTAGAGATTGTGATTTTTTTTTTTCATACACGGACAAGTACTTTTTGCAAGTACATATATTTTTTCTTACCTCCATGTCTTTCATGTATACTTACTCTGCCATTGTGTATGATCCTAATGTGCGGAGTACGCATAAAAATCTATACCGAAGTATAGAGACGTCTGCACGCCACGGATATCCAGTCAGATATGTGAACTGGCGTCACACACCCATACACTGCGGTGACTCATCGACTACTCTCCGCCCTCTCTTTATTGATATGGTGGGGATGGTTCTGCTGTGACGTTGTATGAATAGTCGAAGCGGATAGAATTTGTTCACCCTCTCTCCCACTCATCGATATTACATATAAAGGAGGTGGGAATGATTGTGAAATCAGTATTTTGTTGAGTTTTGTGCTGAGAAGACGACATCGATAAAATGTATTCCTGTGGTTGTGGTAAATCGTTCACTCGTAGTGATAATCTCCGTCGGCATCAACTTCAAAGTTGCCAAGGTGGCCCTTCTGTGAAAAGGATTAAGTTAGATGTGGCTGCATCGACACCAATGTACACATGCAATTGTTGTAATGTGACAATTCCTACATCCCAAGTTAATTCTCACAAAAGAACTCTCCAACATAGGAACAATGCATGTGTGCAAGTGAGTGATGGCATACAGATTATAAGGAATGCTTTAAAGTGTAGAATTGTGAGTTATCGAGTGGAAAGTCCCAATGTTTACACTGAATATATGCCATTCTTCAATGAGATCAGGGAGAAGGTTGGATTACTTGAAGAGGCAATAAAGGTTCACAAGATCTTTAAAGTGAATATGGAAGTATTTGGCAGCTACATTGTTCAAACACGGGATTTGAGTGACACGAAGTCATTCAACTCACAGAATAAAATTGTGGATCAGTCTACGGATTTGGGTCCATTATTCGATGGATTCCGTGATGTCATTATTGCTCAGACTACGGAATTTGAAGAACGTGATTCAGGTATTTATTTAAAGTTTCATTTCTATTTATATGAATAATAAATTATTGTTGTTTCAGGATGGAGTTGTGAAAAAATTAAGTTCCTCGAAGTGAACATCAACAAGTATAGTCCACTCAGCGGATGTTCGTATGTGAAGCTGCCCGAGTTCATTGAGACAAGAAAAGGCGTTGTGAATATTCGTAATGAAGATCAACATTGTTTTGCATGGGCCATCACATCTGCATTGTTTCCTGCGAATGGTAGAGTGTCAGAAGTTTCCTCATACCCCCACTACGCCAATGTCTTGAATGTAACAGGTATGGATTTTCCAGTTAAACTTCAAGCTATAAAAAAGTTTGGGGACATGAATGATATTTCAATTAATGTGTATGGGTTAGAGGGTAAGTTAGAGGATAAGGGTAAAATGAAATATGAAGTGGTTGGTCCGTTGCGTTACTCACAGAGAAGACTTAGAAGACATGTTAATTTGTTACTTATTATAACAGATGATTCTGGCAATAGTCATTATTGTTGGATTAAAGACCTTTCTAGGTTAGTTTCAAGTCAACTATCTGCGCATGAGCATAAAAAATATTTTTGTGATGGATGTTTATTGTATTTCTCTCACGAGCGATTACTGTTACGTCATCAGTTGCATGACTGTAATCACTTGAGTACTACAACACCATCAGTCAATTTCAGAATCAACAAATATGGTAAAATGTTACCGGGTAATGCACTTATGTTTGAAAATTTTAAGAAACAAATGAAGGTGCCATTTGTAGTTTATGCTGATTTTGAATCAGTTCTCAAACCCATTCAAACTAGTCAACCCAACCCTAAACACTCATTCTCGAATAAAACATACAAACACGAACCTTATTCATTTGCTTATTCGATAAAATGTTTATACAATGATAAATTATCGAAATTTGTTACATATAGGGGTGAGGATGCAGCCGAGAAATTTGTTACAAAACTTGAAGATGATTTGAGGAATATTTATCAAAATCATTTGAGGTATCCAATTCCTATGGTTGCACAAACCCCCGCGGAAGAAGCAGAGTTTTCTTCTACACAATTTTGTGGAATATGTGATAAAGCATTCACGGGTGGTGATGTGAAAGTGAGAGACCATTGCCACCTCACTGGAAAAAAAGATCACCTGCCGCACATTCCGTATGTAACTTAAATTTTAAATTGCCAAATTTTGTTCCAATAATTTTCCATAATCTGAGTGGGTATGATTGTCATTTGTTCATAAAAGAACTGTATAGAAACAAAGACAAAGTGGATGTTATTCCACAAACCAAGGAAAAATACATATCTTTCACCAAGCATCTATTCACTCACACATACACTGACAAAGATGGAAAAGAGAAAAAGAATTTTTTGAAAATGAGATTTATAGACAGTTTCACATTCATGTCGAATTCTTTGCAGAACTTAGGTGCTAACTTAACATCCGATCACTGTATTGAGATGCATAAACATTTTCCACAATTTGACAAATTCAATTTGATGAGACAGAAAGGTATTTTTCCATATAACTTTGTTGATCATATTGACAAGTTGAACTATCCAACTCTTCCCACTAAAAATCAGTTTTATGAAAATTTTAACGGAGAGCATATATCAGATAAGGATTATATGAGAGCGAAACTTGTTTGGCATTAATTCGAGTGTAAGAGTTTAGGGGAATACTCGGATTTATATTTGAAGTCCGATGTTCTTCTATTATGCGACATATTTGAGAATTTTCGAAATATATGCTTAGATAAATATAAATTAGATCCGGCACAGTATTATACAGCGCCCGGAATATCATGGGATGCAATGCTGAAGTATACAAATATTGAATTGGAATTATTGACAGACATTGACATGATTAATTTTTTCAAGAAAGGAATACGAGGTGGAATAAGTCAGTGTAGTGAAAGGAGGCATATAGCTAATAATAAATTTTTACCCGATTATAACCCCGATGAACCTTCATCGTTCATATCATATTTAGATGCTACCAACCTATATGGTCACAGTATGTCACAACCATTACCCACCAACGATTTTGCTTGGCTAACACCCGATGAAATAATAAATTTGGATGTAATGGGAGTGGCATTTGATAGTCCATACGGTTATGTTCTTGAAGTAGATGTTCATTATCCCAAGGAATTACATGACAAACATGCTGATCTTCCTTTTCTCGTTGAAAGTTTAACACCTCCATACTCGAAATCAAAAATTCCTAAATTAATTCCAAATTTAAATGACAAAAGAAAATATATTGTTCATTATAAAAACTTACAGCAGGCTGTGGCCAATGGTCTTATTGTCATGAACACACATAGAGTGTTGAGATTCAAGCAGTCGTGTTGGATGAAACCTTATATTGATTTGAATACTGAAATGCGAAACCTATCTAACAACAAACCTGAAAAAGATTTTTATAAACTCATGAATAATGCAGTTTATGGAAAAACAATGGAAAACGTTGATGATAATAATATAGTATAATATAATATAATAAATTGATGTTAGACTGGTTACGCATTGGGAAAGTATCAAGAGGAAAATTGGTGCTAGCGCCCTAATATCACGTCCAAATTTAAAAAGCTGTTCTATTTTTTCAGAAAATTTTGTTGCCATTCAATTGGGCAAAGTTAATGTATTGTACGATAAACCGCTATATTTGGGATTTTGTATTCTAGAATTATCCAAAACAGTCATGTACCATTTTTTCTATGGATGTATTAAACGTCATTTTGCAGAAAATGCCACCTTACTCTACACTGACACGGATTCTCTAATTTTGAAAGTAAATACCGATAATTTTTATGATTTCATAACCAACAATATATGCGAGTTTGATACTTCCAATTACAATGTAGGAAACCAATTCAATATTCCTATTAGAAAGTCAATTCTGGGTAATTTCAAAGATGAATTTCCGAATAATCCCATAATTAGTTTTTTGGTACCGGTGCCAAAGCATATTATGTTCAGTCTGTAGGTAGTGAATTCAAAAAAGCAAAAGGTGTCAAAAGATCCGTCATAAAGAATGAATTGACATGTGAAGATTATAAAAAAATTGTCGAACAGGGTGGTCTAATATTTAGGAAGTTGAACTCGTTTAGAAGTATATTGCATGACATGTATACTGAATTGAAGAACAAGTTGCATTGTCATACCATGATGATAAACGGTTCATCATTCCCAATACGACACACACTCTTCCTTGGGGTCATAGCAATATAGAATTTTACCAGAATGATCCAGAAGAGAATATTCGTTGGGTTTCCAATATTATTCAGTCTTTTTTCCCAAGAGAGTCCTTTGGATCAATTACTTCATTTATTAACTGCTGAATTGTACAAATGAAATATCATTTTGAATGGAAAATTCACCACCATACTTATTTTTTTGTATTTGAGATGTAATTACGCTTATTATATAAAAGTCAAATTATACTAGTCAATTTTAGTTAATGTCTTGCCCTGTTACCAAATATATAGTTTAAAATATACACGTTATTCTGATATCCTATTGTTTCATTCAAGAGAATAAAATACCTACACAGAGATATATAGATTTTGTTTGTCTTGAAATTATCAGTATGAAATATATCAAGGTGGTAGCAAGATGTCTAAAGCTATTGATAAATTCGGTCGTAGACGAAAATGGGGTACTGTCAAAGTTCGAGTACTTCAAGGTTCACAAGGTCCTCAAGGTATAGGATTCAAACTTTCACCTGATGACCAATATGATATGCAAGGTAAAATACTGAAAAATGCTGGCGAACCGATAGATGAGAGTGATTGTGTAACTCAATTAAATCTCAATGAACAAATCACGGAGACGAAGGCACTTGTCCTCAAGGCCTTGCAGGCTGCCATACATGCCACCATGGCTAAGATTGTACCTGAAGCCCGTCAAGCATTCAATGAAAAAGTAGAGGAGGTGACTGATGATCTAGATCGCAAATACAATAATCTAAAAAGTGATGTGGATATCAAAGTATGGAATGGTATAGCTACAATGACACGAAAAATATCAGAGTTGACAACTGAACTCGATCACAACAGCAAAAATCTGAAAAATGATTTGGATGCCAATGCATTGAATGTCACATCTGCAGTGATGCTGAAATATAATGATTTGGAAAGGAAGTTAGCCGAATTGGAGAATAAACATCCTGATGTTTGGCTCACACATAGACCAAAACTGTGGGCTCCAGGTAGTGATCCAGAACCCACTGTTTGAAAAATAAATTTGTATTATTATGAAAATATTACAAATAAAATGTTCTAAATCAATATTAAAAAAATGAGTTCCTTTTTGAAAAGTATCAATTCAAGTTATGGAAACTCTGTACATTTTTGCCATTGAGTGGCACAGATGCGTGTGTTTATGTTCTTTGTGTGGCACTGAAAAGGGCCGATTGGGTGCTCCGAAGAGCTGGGTGTCATCCCGCATATTTATGCGGGACGACCACGGGGGGCAGGGTGAGGACTTAGATGACATCGTCATCCTCGTCATCCGATGACACCAAGATGATGGTGTCATCATCGGAGTCGTTTTCTACGGGGAACTCGTCCAGGTCGAGGTCCCTATTTATGTCCTCGACACGGACATGGACCACTTGGCCATCATCCTCGGACTCATCCTCCGAGGAGCTATCGAAGTCGTCGACGCGTTGATCCATATCTTCGTCGTCCGATGTCGACGGAGATGGATAGTTCCACACATCTGTGGAGTACAACACCTCATTCACCTGAATCGGACCCCGTGGATCTCGATGGTAATATGGATCCTGCCTCTTACCCTGGTATACCTGCTGGAACTGTACGGCAGAGACGATCTGATATCTTGCTATCATCGCTTCCCGTTCCAAATCATCTTCGAATTCGGCACAATATCTCGGAGACGAGGTGGAGTCTGGAAGAGGCATCTTGGAAGACTGATACTATAATCTGGGCTGGCATTGAATTTATACTAGTTCGAGGGTGGCAGTGTAGGGTGGGAGAAGAGATGAAGGCTGAGAGAAATCAGGAGATGGGAGAAATACACATCATATTGTATATGTGTAAAAACATAATTCAGATGAATTGAAAAACAATGCCCCAGCCTCCGCATTGTTCAATGTGTACCAGAACATTAAATGTACACTCCTATTTCACTTCATCTTTTTTTCTATTTTTATTCTAAATCTACATATACAAAACTTATATCTACTTACAAACAACTTAACCTTGATAAGTTACCTTATATCTAAAAATTAAAATTAGCAAATTGCTCCAGGTTGCTTCGGAGACGTGCCACCAAAGCCGCCCCCTGCGCCTTGGCGTCTTCCAGCCTGGTGACTAGCTGGGCCTCCCGGATGGTGTGCTGCCGTTCGCGGGCCATCAGCTCAGCTAGCTGGTGGTCAAGTTCTACCCGCGCTAGCTGACTCACATCATACTCCCGCTGGGCCTCAGCTACCTCACGCTTCACCCGTAGAACTTCAATCTCCAGCGTAGGTTCCACGGGGGCTGGTGGGGGGACTTCTTCAGGGGTTTGCCGTAGTGGCGGAGCAACTGCAATGATAGGCGGTAAAACGACAGGTGGTAAAGGTATTTCAGCAACTGCCGCAACCGATGCCATAACAGGCCTCACAATACTTGAGGATGGCTTCTTCGACGGCCATCCTCTAGACTTGGTTCTATTGGTCCTATGTTGCTTAGCAATAGCACCAGCCTTACTTTTCTTCACCGATGATGATTTCTCTAGTGTTTGTACCATGAAATCATCGCTGTCTGTAATGTGAATTACTGGCATACCTTCCGTCAACGAAGTTGCTCCCACGTTACGACATCTTTTGTTGGAAGCAACTTTGTCAACTAACCCACCTTGCTGCCGTTTGCGTTGGTCCATAGTGGAGGGCATCATCGGTTTGACCATCTGGGGCACTGCCACGTCTCTATTAATGATGTCCATTATGTCTGTCATCTCCTCTTCTTGGACGTGGGGCAATCGTGGTGGCTGGAGTTCTCCTAAGGGTCGTGGTGGGTCTCTTCTTACCCTCTCACCATCATCCAACCGGATGTTGCTCAGGATTGTGAGCGCTGCAATGGTGTTTAGTGCAGGAGAGTCTATAGCTAAACAAAAAAAAAATTAAATGGGTTCTTGAATACAAGTTTGTTAACTTACCTTTAAATTATTCTGCTGATGGCTGCTCTGGTTGCTAATCTGGAGGCTGGGCTGCTGGTGTCAGTTCGGAACAGTGACTGAAGATTATTCGGAGGGAGTTCTTGTTTTAAACACTCAGCCCTACACCCCACTCCTCTTCTTCTTCTCCGACCTTCTACTCCAATCCCCACTCCGACCACCCACTCCGACCTTCCACTTCAATCCCCACTATGTCTTTAGCCAGTACACCTCAACCCCACCCCATCATAACCCCACCCCTATTTCAGCTCTGCTATTTGTTACAATGTACACATCCACCTACGGGACAGAGCAGATATAGGGGTGAGTGACAAGAATAACAATTATGAGTGGGAACATTCGCATACTCGAGTGTATCAGGTGAATTAACATGCTGATACCACTCACCATTATTATTCATGCCGCAATACCGTACAAAACAAATATCACATAGGAAGCGTTTTTCATTATCACAAGTTTCGACAGTAACAAATGAAAAGCTGCAACAGTACAAATTAGTTGCAACGTCTTCTAACACCTCTGTCATATTCATCTGATGGGCATTGCTCACGATCGTTTCGGGGACATCCTCACAGTCCGGTACAATTCCATCGTCTACTTCTGGTTCTTCTCCGCCATCTTCTAGAAACTCTTCTTCTACAAAGTCATCCCCAGCGGGTATGTCTTGGCGGCCATCTTCAACATCTACCAGGTCATGGAATTCACCATTGTCACCATTCTCACCCACTACAATCTAATTGGGAGAGGGCTTCCAATGAAAAACCAACTTGATCAACCATAATTGCTATACAAACACAGGTTCTAACAGAAAATACAAAAGTCGAATGAAATGTTAGGATTTTGGACCGATTTTATATGTTACAATCGTGATTGGGGGTTACCACCTCCACTAAACCCACACTTCATCTCCTGAGAATAGCAATGCCTCCATTAACCTAGATTTCCTCGTCATCTAATTAGTGACGCAACTGCAAACAACGAGGATACAAAAATATTAAAGATATTTAGGAAAAAATATTTGATTTTCGAATTAAACCGCAGAAACATGACAAAAAAATATCTTCAAATTTTTTTCTAGTAGAATCTACCCATTCAAATCTTTTATCAAGTATGACATATTTCGATAAAATCCATTATAACGTGGATACAAAAATCTTATAGATTATTAGGAAAAAATATTTGATTTTCGAATGAAACCGCAGAATCATGGCAAAAATATATTTTAATTTTTTTTTCTATCAGAATTCATCCTTTCAAATCTTTTATCAGGTATGACATTTTTCGATAAAATCCATTATAACGTGGATACAAAAATATTAGAGATTTTAGAAAGAAATGTTTGATTTTCGAATTAAACTGCAGAAACATGACAAAAAATATTTTCAAATATTTTTTCTAGTTGAATTTACTCTTTCAAATCTTTCATTGAGTATGACATATTTCGATAAAATCCATTATATCGTGGATACAATACATTACAGCAATTCCAATATGCACTGATTCAACCCCGCATGGAAACGCCAATGGTCCGGCTCAAATCTCCTACTCTCAGTTATTTTTGTAAAATTATATCTCACTCATGAATTATATAAAGAAAAAGTTTGTTGGTGAAAAACATTCAAAATGATCATATCTTCCAAGAAAAAATATAAAATTGTAGGTTATATAAAAAAAAAATTACAGCAAAATCTCGATTTCAATATTTAAAAAAAAAATATATCTCACTGATAAGTGAAAGTTTCGAAAAAGTTCATTTGTAAAAAACTCTCTTAATGATCTTCCCAGAAAAAAATTCAAAAGAAAATCGCAGCAAGATATCTGAAAAGCGCTTTAATTCTGTACCCCTCCTACAATGGTTGGTAGTTGTCTGTTATAAATGTATGTTCAGTTGCATACAGTTCTATTTAATTTCTATACTGACACACCAAAAGTTTATTTGTGTTGTGCTATTTGGCGCTAGATGGGCCAACTCTTCAGTGTTATGAAATTATTTTCCAAAATGATTTGGCGTGTATTTTTAGTTTTCTACATTTTGGAGGCCAACTCTTCAGTGTTATGAAATTATTTTCCAAAATAATTTAGCGTTTATTTTTAGTTGTCTACATTTTGGAGGTTGATTTAAAACAGCCATATACAAGAAATTTGACCAATTCTCTCGGAGGCCGCATAGCTCAGTGAAAGAGTGCGCGGCGTTCCCCGAGGAAGAAATCCCTCTATATCACCTGGGAGGTGGAGCAGGGTGATATTCAGAGATTTTTTCTTGGGCTTTTTTTTGCTTTGTGACTTTGAACTCGCCCAAACAAAAAACCTCTCTTTTCCCCTCGATAATATTTTTTTTGCATTTCTAGAATTTTGCGCTGTGCCGGTTCGAATTCCAGCATAAAATAGTTTTTTAATTATTGATAATTTTTTTGTTATTTCAAATAATCAATCAATGAAAGTCCGTGAAGGGCCTCTCTACATCGCCCTTCACTGTGTACATCGTCCAATTAATATATATGTAGGGGAGGAGGGGGCACATTCGGCCAAGGGGCACAATCAGCCGTTTCTATTCAAACTTCTCTTTTCAAATTTCCCGCGTATATTTTATACACAAATGTTGGCATTTGTCATTTCGCCATTGACCAGTAAGTTTTCCACAAGTTTAGTACGCGTCTTTTAATTTGATGATCGAAAAGTGATTTTGTGTTGAAAAGGTAAGTTTTTAACAATCTTTCGTTTTCTAGCATTTCTCCTTTTGTATTCCATATCATGCTATAAGAATTGGGCTATAAATACTTCAATATATATACTTTCATTTCATTTGCTAACCTCACATAGATTGTTGCCCGTGTTGCCACGTTGAATATTTATGTTGACAAAACCCGTCCGGGGCACTTTCGGACATCCCACTGGGGCAGATTCAGCCGATGGCCGAAAGTGCCCCAGAAGCTTGGCAGACTCTCATAAAAATAGTATATACAGCATAAATATCTTTTCAGATGGTTCGAACGTATAAACCCAAAACAGATAGGGCCAATTTAGATGAGGATACCATAGATCGGGCTTTGAGACAAGTTCTGACGAAGAATATGGGTCAGAGGGAAGCATCCAGAGTTTTTGGAATAAAGAGACAGACATTACAGTCACGTATTAAAAACATTTTCAAAACCATGACTGCCGAAGAGTACTTAGAGAAACATGATGATAGGTCTGAAAGTGATTCGAAACGGAAAAATAAATACGCTACCAGAACAATTTTTTCGGTATCTGAAGAAGAAATGCTGGTAAACTATATAAAGCAATGTGCGAACATAAATTATGGTTTAACTCGTGTGCAGTTAAGAGTTTTTGTATACGAATACGCAATTAATTTGCCTCACTGCAAATATCCAGATAGTTGGCGTATCAATAAAAAAGCGGGTACGGATTGGCTGCATGGATTTATGCGGAGACATGCAACCCTCTTGTCTCTCAGAAAACCCGAAAACACAAGTCTGGCTAGAGGAATTGGTTTCAATAAATCGAGGGTTGAAGAGTTTTTTCAGAACTATAAAAATGTTTTGAACAAGTATAAATTCACAGCCGAACGAATTTATAATTTAGACGAAACCGGTGTAACGACTGTTCTCAATCCACCAAAAATCATTGCTCCTAAAGGAAAGAAACAAGTAGGTCTTATATCATCAGCTGAGCGAGGGGAATTGGTTACTGTTGTTGGAATTATCAGTGCTACTGGAGCTGTACTTCCACCTGTCTATATTTTTCCCCGAATACGAAATATAGAAGATTTTTTAGAAGGAGGTCCTCTTTTGAGTGTCGCGTTTGGAAATAAGTCTGGTTGGATGACAGGTGATATATTTGTCAAAACTTTGGAGCACGTTGTCAAATTTACAAAATGCAACAAAGAAAATAAAATTCTGTTACTTTTAGACAACCATGAGTCGCATGTAACCTTGACAGCTATCATGTACGCCAGAGACAACGGTATTGTTTTTCTTTCTTTCCCGCCCCATACTTCCCACAAGCTCCAACCCCTTGATATTGGAGTTTTTGGCCCTTTTAAGGGAAGATGTGCTGTGTCTTTCAATGACTGGATGTCTAGTAATCCTGGCAAAACTATTACTGTTAAGCTCGTTCCTAAACTGACGAAGGCTCCATTTTTAGAGTCATTTTCTCCAAATAATATAACGAAGTCATTCGAAAAACCAGGAATTTGGCCTGTCAATTCTTTGGCTTTTAATGACAGTGATTTTGATGCTACTTTCGTATATCGTGAATCATCCATTGAAAATCAAAGAGAATGTTCAATTGTCAATCAAGTAAATGATGATGCAAGAGATAAACCATCTACATCTAAAGCAGCACCTGTTATTGCTGATGGCGGGGATGAAATGCAAAAATCGGAGACACGAGAGGAAGAAAAAGAACGAAACATGATCTTAGTTGTAAATCCTGAAGCTATTCGACCATTCCCAAAAGTTGAAAAACCCAAGAGTGTAAGACGACCTAAAGCTAACCAAGGGAAGTCAAGAGTTTATACTGAGACACCTGAAAAAAACAGAATAGAAGAAATCGAGAAAGAAAGAAAGGAAAAGCAAGATCGGAAGTCTGAAAAGCAAAACCGAAAATGTGAAAAACAAACAAAAAGGACAAAAAGAAGTTGTGAAGTTCATAGAAGCGAACGTGATGTAAATGAAATAAAGAAAATAAGACAAGTTAAAAAAAAAGTCTTTGCTAGTTCCAGCAGTGAGTCGGAGAAATCAGATATAGACTATGACAGTGAAACTGATGATAACATGAGCTTAAAATCGTTTGATGGTGAAGAGAATATTGAACTGAACAGCTATATTTTAGTTAAATTTTCTTTAAAAAGTACTGTCATGTATTACATTGGCTGTGTAAAAAGTATTATCCCAGATTCAGATAAATCATTCGAAGTGAAATACCTTAGACGTAGAGAAACAAGCAATAAATTTTACTTTCCTCAAGTAGATGATATTGAATCATGTAATCAGAAAGATATAATAGCTATTCTAAAAAACCCTATTTTATCTAGACGTGATTCAACTTTGACTTTCCATTATAATTTTGATGGACTTAATGTAAAATGAAGCCAAAACTAGATATTATTATTATTTTCTAATTTTTTTTTGTTACTTATGTCATGATTGAATAATATAAGTTGAAAATTTCAAGAATTGTTGTTGTTTTATTTCAAATTCATATTATTTCGAATAATATTTTTCATTAATGTTAATATGCCGAAAGAGCCCCATTCCAAGGCTGAATGTGCCCCTGTATGGGGCACTTTCAGCCAAAGTGAAGAGTTTTCTCTAATCACTCACAAGAACAATATGCAATTGTTTTGTAAACTAAAACAGTTCTAAATGCATTTACAAGTAGTATAGTGACTGACCAGAATCAATAAATTTTTTCTTAATGATACAGCAAACCCATATCTTAAGGAAATGTCTTAAGGGGCCGAAAGTGCCCCCTTCTCCCCTACTGCATCCAGAACTTTCATCAACTAATTAATTTCCTGAAAAAAAAAATTGCATATTTTCTCCAGCATCTCCTTCCTGATATGATCTGCGTCTAGATGTATGTTCTCTTCCATTTTCATCTGATTTTTCAGATCCTCACACTGCCAAATTTTCCTGCAGTTTATTTTTTAGACTATCACGCTCACAGTTCAAAATTTTTAATTTTTCATTCATTTCATTTGTTCCAGCCGTCGATTCCTTCCCATAGGCAAGCATTCTCCTTTTCAAATCAATAAATTCTGTCTCTATACTGTCTCAATCTGTGTCATGTCGTCACTATACAATTATACCAATAAGGGTTTGAAACTGAATTATTTAGAATACTTAGAAAATCATTAAAATAAACATTACCGATGTTATTTACTTCATGAACAAGTAGACTTAGTAGGTATATTCATATATTGGATTGTCTTTAGAAAACATAAGAGGGCAAGGGTACGATAATGGATATAATATGAAAGGTATTCAAAAAGGCGTCCAAGCCAGGATGAAAAATATTAAGCCATGGGTATTTTGCGTTCCTTGCAGTAGTCATTCTTTAAACTTAGTGGTAAACGACATGGCAAAGTGCAGAAAATATTTGTTTTTTTTTCATCTTCAACATTAAGATGGTCAATTCTTTGAAGAATGTCGAATCGACGCAATACAACCACTAAGACATAAAATAGGGCAAGTTTACGATGCATTGTTTATTATTTACCAAAACACAGATATGGATACCTCCACGCGAGACAAGCTTCGGTTTTGTTGAATCAAATCAAACAATTTAAATTTTCATGTTCTATAATGATTTCGTACGAAACTTTGATTAGGATAAACCCTGTTAGTAAATTCATGCAAAGTAAAGATTTCGACTTAGTTTCTTTCATGGAATTACTTAAAAACACCAAAGATTTCTTTGAAAACTCACGTTCAAATGAGTATTTTACTCGAGTTCTTGAAAACGCCAAAGCCTTAGCTTCTGAAATTGATTGCGAGGTGTTAGACTTTGAAGATATGCCTAGACCTCGAGCACGATCCAAGAAGAAGCAAGTTGGTTACGAGTGTGTTGATGAACCAATCATTGAGCCTCGTCAAAAATATAAAATCGAAGTATTTTTTCACATTATGGACACAGCTATAAACTACTTAGAATTCAGATTTTTCCCAGATTTCTGAGCATAGAAAACATTTCATTTTTTTTCTATAATATATATACCTTAAGAAAACTCTCAAAAGATGAATTGTTAGAAAATTGTAAGAACCTCGAGGCTATTTTAACTCACGAGAACCAAAGCGATTTGAATGCATTTGAACTTTCTGAGGAGTTGTCAGTCCTTTGTATGTTATTAGATAGTAATTTATCTACTCCGCTTGATTCCTTTCTTCACAGGCGATGTTTCTTCTATAAGGAAAATTATACGCGGTACGTTTTCTACGTCGAGCAATGCTTTTACAGCTAAACCAGTTTCTTGAGAACTCACTGCGAACGCCATGACTACAAAACTGAAATGAATAATGAAATCAGGTAAAACCTTCCACCGAGATTGAGGGTAGAAAATAATAGACTGTTCCGAGTGCCGACCGCTAGCTAGCTAAGTTACATTGGCGCGTTGCAATGGGATGTATCCTACCCCCGAGATTGAGGGTAGAAAATAATAGACTGTTCCGAGTCCCGACTGCTAATACGTGACGTTTAAGGAGAGTGAGATTTGGGTGTTGCCGGATTTAAAATCAAGCAGTAGAGTAACGGAGGGCGGGACGTTGCCGGTTATTTAAACATTCTTTAAACTTAGTGGTAAACGACATGGCAAAGTGCAGAAAATATATGTTTTTTTTTCATCTTCAACATTAAGATGGTCAATTCTTTGAAGAATGTAAAAGGTATTACCCTAAAACCACTTAGTGACATGAGATGGGAAAGTAGTCGAATCGACGCAATACAACCACTAAGACATCAAATAGGACAAGTTTACGATGCATTGTTTATTATTTACCAAAACACAGATATGGATACCTCCACGCTAGACCAAGCTTCGGTTTTGTTGAATCAAATCAAACAATTTAAATTTTCATGTTCTATAATGATTTCGTACGAAACTTTGATTAGGATAAACCCTGTTAGTAAATTCATGCAAAGTAAAGATTTCGACTTAGTTTCTATCATGGAATTACTTAAAAACACCAAAGATTTCTTTGAAAACTCACGTTCAAATTAGTATTTTACTCGAGTTCTTGAAAACACCAAAGCCTTTAAAATAGTTTTTTAATTATTGTTAATTTTTTTTTGTTATTTCAAATAATTAATCAATGAAAGTCCGTGAAGGGCCTCTCTACATCGTCCTTCACTGTGTACATCGTTCAATTAATATATATATATGTACTGCATCCAGAACTTGCATCAACTAATTAATTTCCTGAAAAAAAAAATTGCATATTTTCTCCAGCATCTTCTTCCTGATATGATCTGCGTCTAGATGTCTGTTCTCTTCCATTTTCATCTGATTTTTCAGATCCTCACACTGTGCCGAATTTTCCTGCAGTTTATTTTTTACTATCACGCTCACAGTTCAAAATTTTTAATTTTTCATTCATTTCATTTGTTCGAGCCGTCTATTCCTTCCCATAGGCAAGCATTCTCCTTTTCAAATCAATAAATTCTGTCTCTATACTGTCTCAATCTGTCATGTCGTCACTATACAATTATACCAATAAGGGTTTGAAACTGAATTATTTAGAATACTTAGAAATTCATTGAAATAAACATTACCGATGTTATTTACTTCATGATCAGGTAGACTTAGTAGGTATATTCATATATTGGATTGTCTTTAGAAAACATAAGAGGGCAAGGGTACGATAATGGATATAATATGAAAGGTATTCTAAAAGACGTCCAAGCCAGGATGAAAAATATTAAGCCACTGGCATTTTACGTTCCTTGCAGTAATCATTCTTTAAACTTAGTGGTAACCGACATGGCAAAGTGCAGAAAATATATGTTTTTTTTTCATCTTCAACATTGATGGTCAATTCTTTGAAGAATGTAAAAGGTATTACCCTAAAACCACTTAGTGACATGAGATGGGAAAGTAGTCGAATCGACGCAATACAACCACTAAGACATCAAATAGGGCAAGTTTACGATGCATTGTTTATTATTTACCAAAACACAGATATGGATACCTCCACGCGAGACGAAGCTTCGGTTTTGTTGAATCAAATCAAACAATTTAAATTTTCATGTTCTATAATGATTTCGTACGAAACTTTGATTAGGATAAAACCTGTTAGTAAATTAATGCAAAGTAAAGATTTCGACTTAGTTTCTATCATGGAATTACTTAAAAACACCAAAGATTTCTTTGAAAACTAACGTTCAAATGAGTATTTTACTCGAGTTCTTGAAAACACCAAAGCCTTTAAAATAGTTTTTTAATTATTGTTAATTTTTTTTGTCATTCTAAATAATTAATCAATGAAAGTCCATGAAGGGCCCCTCTACATCCACTGTGTACATCGTCTAATTAATATATATGTACTGCATCCCGAACTTTTATCAACTAATTAATTTCCTGAAAAAAAAATTGCATATTTTTTCCAGCATCTCCTTCCTGATATGATCTGCGTCTAGATGTTTGTTCTCTTCCATTTTCATCTGATTTTTCAGATCCTCACACTGTGCCGAATTTTCCTGCAGTTTATTTTTTTAGACTATCACGCTCACAGTTCAAAATTTTTAATTTTTCATTCATTTCATTTGTTCGAGCCGTCGATTCCTTCCCATAGGCAAGCATTCTCCTTTTCAAATCAATAAATTCTGTCTCTATACTCGAGTTCTTGAAAACGCCAAAGCCTTAGCTTCTGAAATTGATTGCGAGGTGTTAGACTTTGAAGATATGCCTAGACCTCGTGCACGATCCAAGAAGAAGCAATTTGGTTACGAGTGTGTTGACGAACCAATCATTGAGCCTCGTCAAAAATATAAAATCGAAGTATTTTTTCACATTATGGACACAGCTATAAACTACTTAGAATTCAGATTTTTCCCAGATTTCTGAGCATAGAAAACACTTTTTTTTGTATAATATATATACCTTAAGAAAACTCTCAAAAGATGAATTGTTAGAAAATTGTAAGAACCTCGAGGCTATTTTAACTCACGAGAATCAAAGCGATTTGAATGCATTTGAACTTTCTGAGGAGTTGTCAGTCCTTTGTATGTTATTAGATAGTAATTTATCTACTCCGCTTGATTCCTTTCTTCACAGGCGATGTTTCTTCTATAGGGGAAATTATACGCGGTACGTTTTCTACGTCGAGCAATGCTTTTACGTTGCCGGTTATTCAAATTTAATTATTGAAGAAAAAACATATTCTTATTCTCAGGGGATGAAGTGTGATTTTTTGAAAGTGGTAACCTCTCAGACTGCGGAGATGTGCCCGAAACCATCATGAGCAAGGCTCATCAAATAAATATAACTGAGATATTGGAAAACTTTGCAACTAATTTGTTTTGTTGTAGCTTTTCATTTGTTACAATAAAAACTTGCGACAATGAAAAGCGTTTCCTGTGTGATATATGTTTTGTGCGGTATTGCGGCATGAATAACAACGGTGAGTGGTATCAGCATAATAATTAACATGAAACCCTGGAATATGCGAATCTTATCACCCATAATTGTTACTCATGTCTCTCATCTCTATATCAGATTTGCCCTACAGGGGGATGTATGCATCGAAACAAATAGCATAGCTGAAATAGAGTTGGGGTTATGATGGTTTGGGGTTGGTAAGTCTGGTTGGGGTTATGATGGCTTCATAGCGGGAGCTCGGAGAAGAAGAAGAGGAGTGGGGAGAGAAGTGGGAAGGCTGAGTGTTTAAAAGAAGAACTCCCTTCGAATAATCTTCAGTCACTGTTCCGGACCAGCCAACAGACCAACAACTAGCCAACAGACCAACAACCAGCAAACAGTCACCAGCTCCAGTATTACCAGTCTAAGTAAGGTAAGTTAACAAACTTGTATTCATGAACCTATTTAATTTTTAATAAATGAAGCGAAGTTTTGTATAAAAGTGTATAAATTCTCTTTATTGCTAGTTCTTATGCAGTATAACATGATATTGTAATTTTAAAAAATGTTTTTTACATATTTGAAACTTCCTGTTGCCTGACATGTAAGTACTCACCTAATTTTCGTAATTTTCCAAATTTCATAACCTCTTTTTAAATTCCATTTCGGTACCCTCAACTGAGTATTTACTTTCAGGAAGCACTGAAGATGACGAAAGTCGAAAGCGCTTGCAATAAAGAGAATTTATACACTTTTATACAAAACTTCGCTTCATTTATTCAAACAAGTGTATTCCGCTTCACGCATTTATTTATTTAATTTTTGTTTCTATATTTAGTTATGAAATCTCCTGCGTCTGCTTCCACCACCTCTGCAACCATTACCATCCTGAGTAACATCCGGGTGGATGGCGAGAGGGTGACCCCTGAGGGAGCGACTCCAGCGGATGCCAGAGACGCCCCAAGATGAGCTGGAGGACATCATCAAGAGGGAGGTTGCATTCCCCCCGATAGTGACGCATGATGCACTCCCCTGTGGAGAAACGGAAACGGCAAGGTAGGTTAGTTGACAAAGTTGCTCCCAAAAGATTCCGTAACGTGGGAGCAACATTGTCAACGGAAGGTATGTCTGTAATAAATATAGCCGACAGCGATGATGATTGCATGCCACAAACACCGCAGAAATCATCATCGACGAAGCAAACTGGTTGCAGTAGTAAGGTTGGTCCTATTGCAAAGTACCGTAGGAACTGCAGTAGAACCAACGCTTACTCTGGAGGATGGCCGTCCAGGAAGGTATCCTCAACCATTGTGCGGCCGGTTGCAACTACAGTGGCACCAGTGGCACCACTGGAAGTTGTACCGGTAGTTGCTGACATACCGCTACCGCCTTACGTTAACGTTGCTCCACCACCACCCCCAGAAGTCCCTATCGTAGAGCCCGTCGCTGAGGTACCGGCATCTGACCTAGAGACGGAGGTCCTAGGGTGAAGCGTGAAATCGATGAGGCCCAGTAGGCCTACGATCAGTGTCAGCTAGCGCGGATAGAGCTTGACCGCCAGCTGGCTGAACTGATGGTTCGCAATAGGCAGCATAGTCACCTCGAGGAACAGCTGTCCACCAGGCTGAGAGATGCCAAGGCTCAGGGTGCAGCATGATACATTTTTGACATACAATGCATTGGATTTCAGTTCACAGCAGATATTGAAGACACACACACATTTTTTATTATTTTGCATTATTTTTTTTATTTCTTCATTCATGTAAAAGAGAAATAGGTAAATAAAACATGTGTAAAAAATTTTGTTTTTTTATTCAAATATCATTAGCTTAGAATTCAAATAGTCTTAGGTATGTACAAACAATCTAATATAACTTCTTCTTCATCATCATCATAATTTTCTCCTTCTTCGATTTCACTATCATCATCATCCAGTTGGTACTTTTGGATGATGTCTTCAGGTAGGTATGGTAGGAGGCGGTGGAGAAATCTTTTCAGCTCACATTCAATCATTGCGTCGCAGAGGTGATGTAGATCGAAAGAACCATCTGTATATTTCTCACAAAGATTCACACCCTTCTTGTAGTTCTCATAATCACGCATACAGTGCTGGATCCTTTCTTCATCATAGCACACGCTCAGGTCAAAATTGGTGGCGTGGAGAGCGTCCTCGCTCAAAGCATCCAACTCAGAGGTTAACCTTTCAACAGCTGAAGAGATGTCTACGGCTTCGGTCCAGTGTTGACTCGCATATTGCATCCACATATTTCAAGAATTAAGCTATGATCAAAGAGAAATCATTGAAATAAATATGCCATAAAAAAAGCAATCAGTACTCACATTAGACTTTTGATGATGTCTCCACCGATGAGTGTGTTTAACAATGTATGAAGAGTTTTTTATATTTTCCTTACAATTATCACCTATAATATAAAGAATCAGAATTATCCTAGTGAAAATTATATATTACTATTATTCAGTGAGATCAAATTTGACCAACGATCTCGTTTTCAGGACGGCAAAGCTTTGTGGACTCTGACCCAAATATGCTACTTTACCACCTGATGAATTGATGCATGCTATCATCATCGGTAAATTGCTCTGAAACACGTTTCGGCAGCCATGTTTTGAATAATGTATCATTGGTTACATCACGTAATATCAATAAAATAGATTTACCAAACCGAGTAGAACAAACTGACATCGTCTTAATTGGGTAAGCTTCATTCAGTGGCAAGGATGATATTACTTTTTGCTCTAACACTGCCATCTCTTGTTTAATTATAGAATTGATTTTTTGTAAATCCACCTTTGGAACTGACATGATGATGAAAATATATAAGGAAAATATAAATATTTTTCAATAGAAAAACACACTCACTGATCTCTCTCACTGTGTAGGCACTGAATAACTTCACTACTCTTGCTGACTGCTCGACTGCTAGGTATAAAACTTCTGATTTCATATCACTATACCAACTTCTTTTATGATAGATAGTGAACCACCCCCACCACAGACTTATGAAACACGTATGATACAAAGGCCCACCATGCGCGAGGTTGCATCGCATCGATAGAGGGCGGAGAGTAAATAGTAGTCGATGAGTCACCGTAGCGTATGGGTGTGTGACGTCAGTGGACCCACCCCACCGTGTCGAGAGTGAGAGTCTAACACACATCACTGGATCGTCATCGGATGCTCATAGCATTGACGTCACGCGACCTCTCCCCCCACCACAATCGCAAGGTATACTGGAGAGGAATCAGAGTTCACATATTTGACTGGATATCCGTGGCGTGCAGACGTCTGTATACTTCGGTTTAGATTTTTATGCGTACTCCACACATTAGGATCATACACAATGGCAGAGTAAGTATACATGAAAGATATTGAGGTAAGAAAAAATATATGTACTTGCAAAAGGTACTTGTCCGTGTATGGAAAAAAAATCAAGTCATCACAATCTCTAGGACAAACACAAACCCTGAACACCTCCCAACAATATACATCATGGTCAAGACTAAGGGCAAGCCCAAGTCCTAGGTCGAGGTCATAGGTCGAGGTCATAGGTCAAGGTCATAGGTCGAGGTCACTGATGACGTCATAGTGGTGGGGGGAGGCCCAGAACAGGCTCAAATCTCCTACTTTTGGTCATAGAAATGAAATTGTCAGTATATTATAATTACATTTCTATGGTTTTGACCAAAAATTTGAAAATATAAGCAACCGATTTTGATTGTCTACTATAAATTTCTAGTAATATCGATTTTGATAAAAAACATTGAACCAAATTTTTGCTTATTGTAGTACTCGATAAATTTTTCCATATACCAAACTTGCATCATAAATATCAAAAAATTACCCAAGCCTAAATACATAATTATAAAAAAATTGGATCAGTGAAAATAACTTCAAAATAAACAATTACAGCAAATGGAATGTTTACGTTTGAATCAATCAACATTGAAATTGAAGAATGAAGTTATTTATATATTTGATAATGATTCAGTAAATTTTATAATAATTGTTTCTGAGTCTCATACATCTAGATATTTGAGAATGGTAAGAGTAATAATTGGTAGATTTGAAAGGTATGAATTCTAGAGATTATTACGGGTTGAAATAGTGCGACATTCAAATGTTACCAAACCTTTCTCACAGTTTGTTATGACTTGAGGATAACTTTCTTAAAGTTACACAGAATAGTAAATATATAAAATCAAAGGCACCTAGATATTTTGCCCCTTTCTATTTTGCCTCAAATTGTAAGGAAATCTAGGATATGTCAATTTTTTCCTGAAGTTATAATATAGAGGTATAACAAATGGAATTGGTATTATATTCGTTATTATAAATATTCATTTGATTTCCATTGATTCCTATTATATATGCCCCATTTCATTATAAAAATTACACCAAATATCTCGAAAAAGGATCAGAGCTAAATTACTCGTACCGGAAATCATGCAGTCACAAAATAGAATTTGTTCATGTAATATAAGCCCAATTCATGTAAACGTAAAGTAAGGTAACGCAAGAACATAAGAAATTTAAACCATTCGAATCGTATAGACACGTTCATGAACTAGGCTATAGTGTTTCACATGCCTATTTTTTTTTACTAGCAGGAGATTTTTCTTATCTTCCACATTATGATGCTGTAAAAAGGTAAAATATCAAATTGAACTCCACAAATGACAGTATTACTTTTATGGTATCCTTATTCGAACAATGCCACTGAGAAGTTGAAAATATTTAATTATTTATCTATAAGCTGACGTTCAGCAAGATGTTTTGAACAGATTTTTAAAATCAGCACTCAGAGGCACCCTTGTAACTGTTCATGTAGAGTTTGGGCACAAAAAAAAATCATTCCTCGATGATAATTCTCCCAAATTGATCTCTTGTTCTCATTTTCTCTTTTCATAATATATATCTGTCGAAAGACCTATTAAAAGTATAGATAGAGGGTCCGGTAATATGGTGAGGTATGTACTATTTCTCCATAAAATAGGTAATGTTAATGATTATACTGAATCATTCTTTGCCAATTTTTAACTGTATTGTAAACATTGATTATATCGATTACAGCTGCACATCTCTCAAGATATTCAGGTGCTATCATACTTCATCAATCTATCTTTCTTTACCGCTTCAAAGAAAAATCCACGTTATGTAATGAGAACATCAGAAGTATAGGGGGTGGATATGAAATTGATGTTATTCTTGAATATCTGGCGGTTTTAAAGCTTCGAGGAACACTTCCCCAAAGGAGTTCCACAGATTCGCCGTTGGCTGAAGAAAGAACAAATTTCCATTATCTTTTCAATTCATAATAATGTTTTCACCATTATTTTTGAGAAAAAATTTTCAATGCAGTTGATTTTATTTTAATTCATGGTAAATATTGCTTACTAATGGTTACAAAAGTTCATGAATCCAACATTCCCTAGAAAATTACCAAATTTTTTACCATCCAACTACGAACTCTTCCGATTGTAAAGAAATACGAAAGCAAAACTTTGAGGCGGTCACACAGAATATACCAAATGAAGCTACTATAGAAAATAATTATAGAATTCTATAGTGACAAAAAAGTCTCGCTTAGAAAGAGAAGGAACGATTTTTTCCACAAAACACAGTGAAGAACAACAGAACACCAATATCATTTCACACATTTTTGAGCATTTGGATACGATATGTTACTTTTTAGTTTGATTTTTTTGGCAAATTTGTAATTTTTCACCGTCTCAATAGAGTATTGATATTACTAATAAGTAACGCCGTCATCGTGGTCATGGTGCATCATTCAAACAGAGAGTTTGTTTATGGTGTTTCACGTGTAACATTTCTTTTACTTCTGGTGATGATTTTCAGAATTTTAAATAAATTCCTTGACTTTTTTGGGTATTAATGAGAAGCTAAAATGTAGGTACTGTAATGTTTTGAAGTTATATAATACCATGAATTGATTTTTTATACTTGTAATGCCTATAAATCCCGTGGATCACGTCAAATAGTTTACTTTGATGACGTTGTTTCTATTGTTTTGTTTCGCAAAATTCGAGACAAACCACTAGAAATAACGTCACTTGCAGGCAATTTGGCCAAACTATTTGACCGTGAAACTTACTTTCACTTGTGTATTCCTCTTTTAACAATCAATAAATCATATCAGCTCCAAAAATCACCACCAAATTAACTAACACACGTAAAACACTGAAAACAAACTCAAATGGCAATATGGTTTGTTTATAAATACAGTTCCTTGAGTAACATGACAATTTATGGTGAAAGCCTTTTTCTGTTACTCAGTCATCCATCCATAACACTTCATACAGTGTCGATCCATAATATGTGAGAGAGATTATACCTATTAGCGTTATTTCAATATACATTCTTAATTTAATTTTTTATTTTTATATTCTTGATATAATTTTTTATTGATATTTCTAGTTTCATTTCATTATGGAATGATTTTTTTTAAAGTATAATAACTTTTTTATTACTACTACAGACACCACAAGGCCGACAAACATCAGTAGACAAGAAAAAATGGCAATCATTCACCAGGCATAACCAGATACTCAGGGACAGCTACAGCTTTACTGCATTTCTATATGAACCATATGTGTTTTGCAGGACATGAAGACATCATCAATCTCATCACCCTTTCTTTCCATTCCAAAAGCAAGTTTTATTGCAATTTATCAAGTACCACTTTACTCACTCACTTCAATTGTATCATCTCTTTTCTGTACAACTTGTGTTAGTGAATAAAGTTCATTCATTATTATTATTTAATTCTAACGCAAGTGAATTATTTGTAGGTAGCATTTTTGTTAGGTAGTATGTTAGCACATGTTGGTCCAGATTTTGATAAAACACATTTATTTATCAACAACTTGTGAAAACAAAAGTTGAGTAAGGCATGAAACCAAAGTTTAATACTTTTATTCTACGTTCATGCAAAAAGCAAAAAATGAATTAAGGTGCGGCACTAGGTGAAGGAAAATATAAATCGCAACATAAATAATTAATTATTACTATGGATGTGCATCGAAACAAATTACTATCATCTATTTTTCCATTATTATTACTCAACTTGAAACTTTTAATTCTGTAATTGTCAGAATTGATTTTTGACTGGCGTTTCTGTAACTACAGATGCATTATAAAAATCAAAATCATAGTAGCCGTGAGCGCGTATGTTATCACGAGGTGTGATCATAGTACAGACAGTTTGCTCTATGCATGTAGGCGGTTTAGAACAAAGCGGATCAGTTTTGATTATGGAGTTATTCCCCGGAAGACATTATGTTTTCAAGTCTGGCTGCTAACATTAATACAAAATAATATGAAATATGTAACTGTTTAAAACTTATTGCCAATCTCACAGAATATCTGAATATCTACTTAATATGTAGTAGGTTTGAACGTTCATGTTTGTCATGATGACAGCACGTTGAAGTAGAATGACAGATGAGCGCAATAAAAACTTTATTGCACTAGTGCAATAAATAACTTCTTTTTCCACTAAATATAGTTCAATAAAGTTTTGCTTTTTGCATGAATGTAGAAAAATATATAAAACTTCAGAATATGACAATCATTACATTCCCAAAATCTGCTACCTAACCCTAGAGGGGTTCCCACCCCTCCGTGTACCCTCGCTTCGTAGCGACAGTAGAAATCTACAATTATTTGTTAACTATCGCTTCGTTCGGTATTCTGTGTATTTATTTATTTATTAAATTTTCCAACAGACAATTACAAAATTGTATAGGAATAATCAGTAAAGTACGAAATGAACTAGTGCACAACAACAACATGAGTATAAAAAACTAACATTAACACATAACATAAGTGTGACTAGAGGGGTAACATATAAGCATATAGCTATTATCTAAATTTTTGGGAGAGATACTCTTCCACCGAATAATAACATTTTTCCTGTAATAGTTGTTTCACTTGTTTTTTGAACGAAATTGGAGTCTTACATTGTTTAATTTCAGCTGGTAGGGCGTTAAAAAAAAATCTGAGTGCCGTGATGTTAGGCGACTGTCTGGTTATATTCATTTTACTAAAAAGGATGTAAAAATCATCTTTGTGTCTAGTATTAACTCCATGGCGTGAACTATTGGTGTCAAATTTATCTTTGTTATTAAACACATAGAGACATGATTCTAAGATTATGTCACATGAGACTAACCTTTAACCTTAACGTGTAAGACTACACAATGTCATATGTCAATAATCACTTGAACATTGTTGTTCTGTGTTCAAGAAGAAGACGAATAAAAGTTCAGTTTCCGCCCAGACTCTGATCAGGTCAATAGATGTTTGATTTCATCGACCCATCCATATTTAAAGTCTGAGATCAATTTAATAGTTATGAATACAAACTTAACATGGCGCAGTCGAACGAAACCTGCCAATAAATAATTCTCGATGCGGTGAATTAATCTATGAAGAAAGCAAGTAATAATTATCGCAAATGAACCGGATGATAGAAGATTGAAATTAACAAAATGGATCGAGGTATATCGCCAATGTGTATGACCGGCCGCAATCTTAACCAAGCATGGCGCTTTTGGAAACAAAAGTTTGTTACCTACCTCAAAGCAACAGAAATAAGCAAGAAGGAGGATTCCACAAAGTGTGCGCAGCTTTTAACTCTAATTGGAGATGAGGGTATGCATATTTATAATACTTTTACCCGTCAAGAAGACGAAACGGAAACATTGGAACTATTATTGAAGAAATTTGACGATCATTTCAGTCCCAAGGTTAACCTAACCTTTGAAAGATATAAACTCTTAACATGTCGTCAAAAAGAAGGTCAAACAATAGAGCAATTTATAATTGAACTAAAAAACCTTTCTTTATCATGTGAACTACAAGACTTGAGGGAGTCTTTAGTAAAAGATTTATTAGTATGTGGTCTCAAATCTGACAATCTCAGAGCACAACTATTTGATAAAGATTCCAAAACATTAAATGAAGCTGTCAATTTCTGCATAAATAGTGAATCTACCAAGGAGCAAAACCGTCAAATTAGCAAAGGGAATAGTAATGGTGATCATGAAGAAGTTGATGCAATCAAGAGGTCTCGCCCTTATCATCAACAAACCAGGCCCACTCACCAACAAATCAGGCAAACTGTCCACCAACAAAGCAAGTCAGGCCCATCATATAACCAAATGTCAAGGAACCACCAACAACTAAATCAAGGATGTCGTAACTGTGGCAGGAGCCATGGTCCTCGTAAATGTCCAGCTTATCAAGTTAAGTGTAACCGCTGTTCAAATTTTAACCATTTCTCTCATCTTTGCTTTAAATTCCCAAATAATGGCTATAATAAAAATAAAAGTAATTTTCAGGCTTCAGGAAATAAATACAACAAAAACAATTATAAAAAACGTATTCACACTGTTGACCAACATCTTAACTCAAATTATGATGATGATTCTGCTCAAAATTTATTATTTCTAGATTCCATTGAAAATCATCTCTGCAGTAAGCTGTTGTATGAACAGTCTAGGACAATAGGAACAATGTCTGAGGATTTCTGGGCAGCGAGCATTGAGGTCAATGATAACAACATATCTTTCAAACTGGATACTGGAGCGATGGCAAATGTAATTCCTCTGAAGGTATTAAAAGAAATCAATTTCAGTATGTCAAATTTACAAAAAACTAATGTCAGACTTAGCTCATATACAAAACATAGTTTACCAGTCTTGGGCCAATGTTTTCTCAAATGTAAATCAAACAATAAAAGTTGTAATTTGTTGTTTTATGCTGTTGATATAGAAAGCATGCCAATATTGGGTTTAAAAGGTTGTTTAGAACTTGAATTAATTAAAAGGATTCAGACAATTGAAAATAACGTTCAAAATAATGCACAGCTAAATCAAATCTTAGAAAAATATAAAGATACTTTCAAAGGCATAGGCTGTTTAGAAAAAGAATATCACATAGAACTTAAAGAAGATGCTATACCATCAATTTGCCCAGCTAGGAAAATCCCACTAGCTTTAACAGATAAATTAAAACATTCTTTGGACGAACTAGAGAAAATTAACATAATAAAAAGAGTTAAAGAAGTTTCTGATTGGGTACATCCCATAGTAATTGTCAAAAAACCAAATGGTACTCTAAGAATATGCATGGACCCTTACAACTTGAATGCCTCTATAAAAAAGCCAATCTTTCATCTTCCAACTTGGGAAGAAATCACCTACAAAATGCATGGTTCAAAATTTTTTAGCACACTTGATGCTACTCAAGGATTTCTACAAATAAAATTGGATGAAGAGAGTTCGAAACTCTGTACGTTTGCCACACCTTTCGGTAGATACTCATTTTGCAGACTACCATATGGTCTTTCAAGTTCTTCTGAAGTTTATCAGGAGAGAATGTATGAAATTTTTGGAAATATAGGAGGATGTGCAATATTTATAGACGATGTAATAATATATGCTAAAAACATTTTAGAACATAATAAAATCTTGGAAAAAATTCTCAAAACTGCTGAACAATACAACATTCGTTTCAACAAAGATAAATGCAAATTTTTATGTAAAAAAATAATATATATGGGCCACCAAATCAGTGATAAAGGCATTGAAGCAGATAAATCCAAAATACAAGCCATTTTTAGATATGCCTAGCCCTAAAAATGTCAAGGATTTACAGCGATTTCTTGGCATGGTCACTTATATTGCAAAATTTTTGGATAATCTCTCAGAAAAAACATCACTTTTGCGTTCTCTATTGAAAAAGAACATTATCTTTCAATGGTCAGCAGAATGTGAGAAGGCATTCCAAGAACTGAAGTCAATCTTATCAAAAACTCCGTGTTTACAATTTTTTGACACTAATGAGCCAACAACAATCTCAGTTGATGCCTCCAAGAATGGCATGGCTGCCGTGCTAATGCAAAAAGGAAGACCATGTGCCCATGCATCAAGGGCATTAACAGAAACTCAATCTCGTTACTCTCAAATAGAGAAAGAATTGTTAGCTTGTTGGTTTGGAGCATCTCGTTTCTATCAGTATGTCTTTGGAAAAAAGTTCATTTTAGAAACAAATCATAAACCTTTAATTTCGATCATAAAAAAACCATTACATCTCTGTCCACCTAGGCTCCAAAGAATGTTAATGCAGTTAAGAAAATATGACTTTGAACTTGTATTTAAACCGGGCAAAAAATTGATTGTTGCAGACACTTTAAGTAGAGCTTATAATTCAGAATTAAATTTCAACGAAAACAAAGATTTTGACATTGAATCTGAAATTTGTGCTGTTGAGCTTGCTCTAAACATTACCGAAAACAAAAAACAACAAATTCAAGATTTTACTAGAGAAGATCCTGAACTCAGTACATTAAAAAACATTTTAGAAAATGGCTGGCCAAGAAGCATAAAATACTGTCCAGAAAATGTAAAATTTTATTTCAAATTCAAGGAAGAAATTTCATGTATAGAAAATTTAATTTTTAAAGGACAAAAACTTCTTGTTCCCAATGCCCTAAGGCAAGAAATTTTACACAAACTTCATTACGAACATTTGGGATATAAAAAAACGTTAGATAAGGCTAACTTATCCTTCTACTGGCCAGGTATGCGAAAACAAATTGAAGATATGGTAACATCATGTAACATTTGCCATACCTATCAAAGATCTCAGTGTTCGGAGCCCTTGAGGACTCATGATGTCCCCAGGCTACCTTGGCAAAAGGTAGCAGCAGACATTTTACAATTTCAGTCACAAAATTACCTTTTAGTCGTGGACTATTATTCAAAATTTGTGGAAATTATCAACTTAAATCATAATCTAACTTCTCAAAACCTAATCAATAAATTGAAATCTATCTTTGCCCGTTTTGGTATTCCGAAAATTGTAATGACTGACAATGCTTCAAATTTCAGTAGCTTCGAATTCAAAACTTTTGCAAAGAATTGGGAATTTCAACACATAACTTCCTCTCCTTTATATCCACAATCTAATGGCCAAGTTGAGAGATCTGTACAATCTGTAAAAAACCTTCTAAAAAAATGCTTCTTAGATGACAAAGATCCATACTTGGCTCTGCTAAATTTTAGAAACTCACCTTTGGATGGGGAAAATTCTCCTGCAAACGCACTAATGAATAGAAATCTCAGATCTATAGTTCCTGAAATAAATAGTAAATTTTCAAAAAATTTTAATAGAAGTAAGTTTAACTCTTATATCTCAAAAACTCAACAAAACCAGAAAAAATATTTTGACAAGCATAAAAAACCTTTACCGCTTTTGAAAATAAATTCTTTTGTCAAAGTTCAAACTAAGCCAAATACACCTTGGCAAAATGGTACGATTTTAAAAATATTACCGTTTCGATCATATTTAATTAAACTAGAAAACGGTTCTACTCTCAGACGTAATAGAAAATTCATTAGAGAATTTCACCCATCCAAAATTTTTACACATAATAGGCCAAATACACCTGCAGCAGTGCCTTGCCCTGACTTGTTTTCAGAAAACAATTTTGAAAACAAAAGATTTTTAAGAGTGGTCGAAAACTCCAATTCTGCCATGACAAAAAATACACCGGAACATGATTTAGAGTTGAGGAGGAAACACTTTAACAATGATTCACGTCAGAGTTACAGCCCTAGCTGTAGTGACAAAACAGATGACTACTTTGTCAGTCGCAACTCAAGCTTTCCGAGTTCCTCTGATCAAAATTCATCTGTTGAAAATGTAAATAACTCTTTTAACAACACGCAAAATGAAAATTTTGTGTATGAACAACTTCTAGAGGGTTCTGAAAATTCTCAAAAAAGTGACGGTAACAATTCTGTTACAAATTCAGAAGTTCATAGCACTTCCTATGACAATGAAAAATGTTCTCAAATTTCTAGAAAAGGGAAGGATATTACCAATAGTTATACTTACAAAACTAGGTCTGGGAGAGTTATAAATACTCCTGCAAAATTATCAGACTATGTTTGAATTATAGTTCCCAAGATATCACACCTCATATATCTTTTAATTCACTTTACATAAAGTGAAAACTTAACTTCAATAACTAATTAATTAAAACCCTTCTTTGTAGGCATTATAAATTTAATTGCTCAAAACTATGGCCAATTAAAAGTAATAATTGATAAAACTCTGTTACAGAATATACTCTGTCTAGAAGTTGTACATGAACACAATCTAATTCTAGGCCTACTGTACATCCATGTTTATGTGTTTGTAATTTTACATTTATTTCTTGTATTGTCAAACTATACACACACACACGTGTAAGGAAACTGAAACAAAATGTAGATATTTCTTTTAAATAAAATGTTAGTTATTTAGAAAAAATTTATTTTAAATTGGCTACTGTAAATTGTCAAGCTTATATAGAATCTAAAACACAAGTTTGGATTAGACATAATGCTTTTTGTTATAAATAGAAAACACTAACAATATATGTATAAAACTTCATTTACCCTAAAAAAAGGGGGATGTCACATGAGACTAACCTTTAACCTTAACGTGTAAGACTACACAATGTCATATGTCAATAATCACTTGAACATTGTTGTTCTGTGTTCAAGAAGAAGACGAATAAAAGTTCAGTTTCCGCCCAGACTCTGATCAGGTCAATAGATGTTTGATTTCATCGACCCATCCATATTTAAAGTCTGAGATCAATTTAATAGTTATGAATACAAACTTAACAGATTAGAAGAGCAGGTACCGTGAGTATTTTCAAGTCTATGAAAATGTCACGACACGAAGTTCTATTGGATACACCCACCAGGGAACGGATAACTCGCTTTTGAGCAATGAAAACGTCTTGTGATGAGCTAGATAGACCCCAGAAGCATATACCATAACGAAGACGACTGTCCATGTAAAGCCCTAAAAATTTTACGTTACCCGAATCTGTAGAAATTGGATTTGATGACCCATCAGCTTATAGGATGATCTCATCACATATTTTTTGGCGGTTATGAAATCTGATTGCATTGGTTTTATCAACGTTCAGAAAAAGTCTATTTGCTCTAGTCCAGTCACAGTGTGCCTTTGAAAGTATCGCTTTCGAATCGGAAGAGATCGTGTTCATTTGTGTCGTACTGAAAACATCAAGCAGATTTTGGGAATGTAATGATTGTCATATTCTGAAGTTTGTTTAATATATTTATACTTTGGTTTATGCTTTACTTAACTTTTCTTTTCACAAGTTGTTGATAAATAAACGTGTTTTATCAAAATCTGGACCAACATGTGCGAACATACTAGCTAACAAAAATAATGCCTACAAATAATTCACTTGCGTTAGAATTAAATAATAATAATGAATGAACATTATTCACTAACACAAGGTATATGTACAGAAAAGTTGATACAATTGAAGTGAGTGAGTCAAGTGGTATTTGATAAATTGCAATAAAACTTGCATTTGGAATGGGAAGAAAGGGTCATGGAGGTATGATGATCAAATTATCTTCATGGCCTGCAAAACATATGTGGTTCATGTAGAAATGCAGTAAAGCTGTAGCTGTCCCTGAATATCTGGTTATAACTGGTTGGAATGATTGCCATTTTTTCTTGTCTTGTGTTTGGTGACCGCTTCGAAGTATCGCTTTCTTATTTCTTTACAATCGGAAGAGTTCGTAGTTGGTGATCTTATTCTGAAAACATTGATAAAATTTGGTGATTTTCTAGGGAATGTTGGATTCATGAACTTTTGTAACCATTAGTAAGCAATGTTTACCATGAACTAAAATAAAATTAACTGTATTGAATATTTCTTCTCAAAAATAATGGTGAAAACATTATTATGAATTGAACAGATAATGGAAATTCATCGTTCTTTCTTCAGCCAACGGCGAATCTGTGGAACTCGTTTGGGGAAGTGTTCCTCGAAGCTTTAAAACCGCCAGATATTCAAGAATAACATCAATTTCATATCCACCTCCTATAGATTTGATGTTCTCAGTACATAACGTGGATTTTTCTTTGAAACAGTTAAGAAAGATAGATTGATGAAGAAGATAGCACATATACCTTTTGAGGTCCGTTCGAGGCATTCACAATAATGTCCTAAGGATGTCGAGGGCGAACCAGAAGAACGTCCTAGGACGTCCACATGTTACCGTTATCGACGTCCAAATAAAGTCTCGGAATATCCCTATGAAGACTTCCAGGACGTTCATAGTATATCATGCGAACAACTTGAGGCTGTATTGAAAAGTCCTCTGGACGTCACAAAAACCTTTTGAGGCCCCTTTGAGGCAATCACAAAAAGGTCCTCAAAACGTCGAGAGGAACCTGCGGACGTCCCCAGTCATACTACGAAAGAAATTAAATAGTTTCGTTTATTTTTCTATAGCCGTTACTATGTGGTAGGAGATCATCATGAAAAATGGGAAAAGTAAATTTCTATGTTTTTGTACCACTTTATATTTATAACCTTTAGTTACTGCAGTTTCGTCCTATATGGACATTTTCAAAACTATAATTCAAACTGATAATTGAATATATCATTGAATTATAGTTTTGAAAATGTCCATATATCCTATATGGACATTTTCAAAACTATAATTCAAACTGATAATTGAATATATCATTGAATTATAGTTTTGAAAATGTCCATATAGGACGAAACTGCAGTAACTAAAGGTTATAAATATAAAGTGGTACAAAAACATAGAAATTTATTTTTCCCATTTTTCATTTTATTATATGTTTACTAGTTTTGATATTACATCGTCTTCATAACTGTAATAATCAAAACTAGCACAAATCATAAAACTTTCAGTGGAAAAAAGACAAAAGTGTTTTGTTCCTTTTGTAGTGAACCTGAATTTCCATTAAATAAAAAAGTCATCATCGATCAAGTTACTCCCTAGTCAGAGGATATGAGATATATCTATAGAATAAAATATCATAATATCAATTCGGTTAGAAAATATTAAAATATGAAATTCTTTCAAACATTTTTTCAAGATTTTATAAAGCAGGAGTACCATCTTCCCCTTCCTTGGCTGTTAGTGTTATTCTTTGGGTTCCAACCCCATGTCGGTCAGGTGTGGTTCTTAGCCAGACTTTGATCATAACTGCAATTTCAGCTCCTGCGGCATTTCTCGAAGACAAACTGAAAATAAATAAACAGGGTCAAGTGGAATGAAACCTGGAATTATCGATAGTTTTCCATGTACAGTTCAAGGGTAGTTCTAGTATGCATGTTTTTATCATAACTTAATCATCTTTCGAGCCACCTCTACTACATACTTCGGAAACATATTTTCAGCAATATATTCATAAAATAATAAAAAGAATTTTTTTGAGATCCCTTTCTCGTGATACTCCACATGATCAACTCGAGGTTTTTTTTAATACCTTACATTTTTAATGACTCATTTTTCGAATTCAATATCTATTGGTGAATACACAAATCAGTAAGATTTATTTACATGCCACTTTTTAACTTTGTACGTCAGTCATAGAAAAATTACTTTAAAAAATTTATAGAATATCACAAGAACTTTTATTTTGTATTTTTGAAGCACAAAACCATAAAGCTACTCATCTGAAGATACCATCTATTTGTAAAAAACCAAATATGATTCTGAAAGTCGATAACTAATGATATATATTTTTATTTGCTAGATAATGGCTCATAGCGATTCCAGTTACAACAACAACAATAAATAACAAGTATTACTGGATTGAAATCTTAAAGAAATGCTTTATGGCAAAAACTCACCAAATATCATTTTCCGGATATCATTTCAAGAACATTAACTCTTTTTTTACTATTTCTTTTCAGTTATATTGCAAATCTCGGGAGATGAACTTTTTCATGATCCTTCTTGTAACATCAGCTATGTCTTTTTCACCAACACAACAATAACGCTGTCTGAAAAGAATAGGCATTGATAATACTATTTTAAAACGTTCTAGTGCATATTTTTCTAACTACTGAATGATTGAGAAGATTGAAAAATTACCGTATTTCGGGAATTTCTGTTGAATTCTTGCAACTCTGACCCCACTGAGTTCATATCGGGCGGAGTTTCATTTCCATAATTTAACTAACTGCATTCCTTTGACTAATTCGTAAAATGAATTTGTGCCAATAACAGATCAAGCTTCCTCCAGAGAGATACATAAATAGATATTCACAGTATAACCTCAAAACCGAAGAAACATTCTGAACGTCAAAATCGCTAAAGATTCTATAAATACCGACTTACCAGACTTGAATATATTAGATGATATCTAATAAATATCAACAAATAAATATATTTCAAACACTTCAATAAATAACATGCATAACCTACTTGTCACCTGAGTTTTGGTGAAATGTGGTATAATGTGTTTTATGACGAATGCCGCAGACCGGACGCGCTCCGTGATAGGTCACTGTATTAGCGGGAAGTTTAAAAACCTAACCTGACCTGACTATCGTTACGTACACAGAATAACCATACAAAAGTGTTAGGAAATAAAGAGTATTCATCCACATTAGTTATGGTTGGAGCGCGTCAGTCGTACATTTTACTGTATGGCTGAATATTCGTCCGAAACAAATATATGTCATCTGAATACATCCATAGGCTCGAAAAGCTTCAACATCCTTGGGCTATCACTGAAGGGACTATTCTGGAACAATCATGGCGCAAATACTCGAACCTACACGGAGAAAAAAGATCACTAACCCTTCGAAACTTTATGAATACCCACAAGTAAAAACTTGAATATAATATATGGGACAAATAAACAAGTTATTAACCACTAAAAAAAATTGTGTTCTTGGAAATCAATTATCAAACTCACTAATGCCAACTGAACTTTTCACCTATGACTAGAACATAGGTGAGTTATCATTATTATGTTGATCAGTAACCCCAAGTGAATTATTCACCTACGAGTGGAACATAGGTGAGTTATCATTATTACATCCCAGTTAACACAAATCGATGTCAGAGATGTTGGTGGACCTCACATTCACGTTCCAATTCACAACTGATGTGAGTCGAGTTAGGACTCGTATTGACCATCTCCAGAACTTCTATTTCGGGCCCTTTTGGTCGTTTTTTGATTCACATTTTGAAGCCAAATGTTACTCGAAGGTAGGTGAATGTGACTATTATTTCAAATCTAAATTGGAGTCACATTGAGGTAACATTATAATCACAATGTGAAGTTGAGTAAACCATCCATAATTTTTCAATGTGAGGTACTCGATTCGATTCTTTTTGTGTCACATTTCGATTTGGGGGGAGCAGCCCTGAGAACACCATATTGTGCATTCCAAGAATGATACATATTATACACCTTCGATTATCATGATAATGAGAGATTAAACTGATGACTACTGATAGAAATATATATATATTCAATCATCAACACGCTCATTTCTAACAGATATAAAAGAGGGAATAGGCCACTAGAGAGTGAAGACGGCTTTCATGCCATTTCCAAATCTTTACAATTCACATCATCACATCACTCTGTCTGGCTATTTATATACTCTGGTCCCGCAACTCCAGCGCGACAGGAGGAAAAAGCACTCCAAGTTTAGAGATCATTCATAGCTTTGCTCACGACTTGTAAAAGGTCCATGTAGTTTATTTGGAAAGGAACGGAGGTTTATTATAAATTTGACAGAGGAGAGGGAAATAATAATTGAGTAGATATGAATTCATTCATTGTTTTGCAATCCATCTATTATTTGGCTATCTATCACTCAAATTGTTACTGAATGAAATATTGAATATATTAATGATTGATATGATAAAATGGAATGTGAAAATTATATAACTAGCAATTAAATATAGGTGTCAATTTTAGTGCGTACCTACATCATTTGAAATACAAAAAGAAATAATTTGTTTATTATTAATTGATAAGATTTTGGTATATACACATATGTATATTTTCATATGGGTATTAATTCTTCTGAACATTTATGAAATCGTGCAAAGTGGAACGTGATACGTTTTGAAAGCTTTAAGTACTTTTCAAATTTTTCATGTTTCATGTTTACTAAGAAGATGAAGTTTACTTTATGCGCTTCTTACAAAATTCGTTATGTGATTCAAAAGTTTATGTTCATCTGGAATCGTTGTAGTAAATAAAGGGCAGATAATTTGAATGAATGGCACTTTCTAGTAGGTACTCTAAAATTGTTAAGTGAAGCCTGAATATTGAGATTTTTCACCAATGTTTATTCTGATCGATATTTTTGTGTTAAATTTTGATAATATTTCATGAATTTGAAAATGATTGGTAACAATCCATTATTAATAATGTCAACATTTCATGTACACTCAATACTCCAAAAATTGAACATTTCAACTGCATCTGCAGATCTGCATCAATGCCGCAAAGCAAGTCTTATTTGTCAAAACACTTCGCACCAAATTTTCATGTAAATGCAAATATCAGTGCTAGACGAAAACTCAAGATATTTGTTAAACGTTTATTGTGAGACACAAAGCTGAGATTCTAGAAGACAGAAATGTTTGTTTCATGCATGATTATTTAGAAAGCTTCACAAACTAATATCCACATTAGCTTTTTTTATTTAAACTAATGCGAATCACTTCTTCATTTTTGAGACATGATATTTAAATTCAAATCCACAGAAATATTTGATTCAGTTTTGAATATGCTCGATAAGTCAGAGAGATTCACAAATTGTCATGCACATTAGACTCAAATCAACCGAAATATACATTCACCCAGAAAAATCTAGTTATACAAGTATTTTTTCAAAAATATCTTATAGCTGCTAATTGAAATATTGTAACCACTAAATTTTTTCGGATGAATGCAAAATGTAAACATTTTCAACATGAAACAGGTCTTTTTTTCAAAACGTTCCTTTTGTCTCTAAATGTTACCTTTTAGTTTTGACAAAGAACACCATTACAGTTAAAAGATGGTATTGAAAAAACAATATTTAAATACGTTAAGTGAGAGACTTTTAACAGTAATACAATTGTTTTGAAAAAAAGACGTTGTTCATACTGAAATGCCAACTATGTTGGCGCCTATTCAATTCAGAAAGCATTTAACAGTTATATAATTTTGTATTACAGCTAATAGATATTTCTCTCGGTGTTGTGAGCATTTATCCCATTTGGTATACCTTGGCGGTAACAGCGAAGTATTATATGTATCACTTTCGTAACATTTAGTAATATGAATGCGACATCTCAAGGATGTTTGTGTTATCTGGGATTGATCAGTAACCGTAAAAGTGAACTGTTCACCTACGAGTAGAACATAGGTGAGTTATCATTGTTATGTTGATCAGTAAAGCCAAGTGAACTGTTCACCTACGAGTAGAACATTAGGTGAGTTATCATTATTATGTTGATAAGTAACCCCAACAATCTGAAACAACAATATGAGTTTGAATCATCTTTATTTATTTCTCTTGGTACAATATATATTGCAAAATTATACAAAAATACCTATTCAAAAACCCTTTCCAAGAATCCTACCTGAGCAAGACAGATCTGCATGTTCTTGGGCACCGACTGAGCTGGAGGTACTGAAAAAGAAATGAAAAGGTAAAATAATCAATATCAAATTTTATTTCATTTCTATACACAATCTTTTACAATGAGCAACTTTTATCTCATTTTAAAAACTAATAAAAAAAATTACATTTTGCTACAATATATACTCTCCTTCTATAATTATTTTTGGACATTTCTAAAAACCAATCGGCAATTCCAAATCGTCTGTTTATGAAAGTTTTGGCCAATTAAAACTTTATCATAGTGGACATTTTTTAGGTTCATATTGCCGTGAGAATTGTTTAAAGTACTTGTTTTTCATTGGCTAACAATTTTGATTTAACGCGTCTTTCAAGATTGCCGTCATAGTCGTCATCATTTTGCATAAAAGAATAGAAATAAATTAAGCAAACTGTTCAATTTATCACAAATATTAAATAAAAGTGTTTGTGAAAGCAGAATATAATCCATCCAATACCACACGAGAGTTCGGCAAATAATGCACACAACCTAAATGCTTTTGCTAACTGCGGTATTTGCGATTAATTTGCACTCAGAATAATGAATATTTAGTACTCACCTTCAAAAATTGGAATTATGTATATGCCAAGCCCCATATATGATTCAAGAAGAAACTTGTATTCCATTATAATTAACTCACATAAAGCTAAATTCTTTCATCAAAAATGGTACCGGCAAATATTCCACACAAGGTAGATACAACATGTATGACGGAAGACGAAACCGTTCTTCGGCACCCGACGACATCGCGGAATCACCCGAATCAATGAAGCTAATTAACTATAGGTGGATTGTCAATTACCGCAATCGATTGGATCGATTGTAGTTATTAACAAGATCGCTTAGTTTAGGTAATATGTTTTCTCAGGAAAACGTTTTAATAATAGTAGGTAATCAATTACCTACAATAAGTTTAGTGTACACTCATAGATATCGAACATGAAAAATATCTTGATTCGACAAGTATTCTGGATGAGTTACAATAGGTACACACTTTCAGAAACATATTATTTTGCCTCCTGTTAGTATCTCATATTCCCATAGTAGGTGAAAATGTATTAGCCATAATTGACTTTTTTTTAAGTAAACAATTTACTTGGCAGAGTTTTCTCCGTGAATAACGTTCTTAGGTTGTAGAAAACAGAAAGTCCTCTTTGGACACATTTAGGATGACCTTAGGTCCGAAATCCTCAGCATCCTCAGGTTGTCACTGAAAGGACTAATCTGGAACAATTACGGCGCAGATGCCTCATGATTTTCTTTAGGTTGTGGAAAATAGAATGTCCTCTTCGGGCTTTTGGCGACATATTTAGGATGACCTTAGGCGAATGTGTGCTATCTGGGTAAATATCTTGAGAGATGTGCAACTGTAATCGATATGATCAATGTTTACATTACAGTAAAAAAATGGCTAAGAATGTTTTCGGTATAATCATTAACATTACCCATTTTATGGAGAAATACTATATACTACACCATGTTACCGGACCCTCTATCTATACCTTTAATGATAGGTCTTTCGACAGAAAAGAGAAAATGAAAACAAGAGATCAATTTGGGAGAATTGTCATCAATGAATGATTTTTTTGTGCCCAAAATCTACATAAACAGTTACAAGTGAAGCGTTGCTAACAAGTGCATTTGAAATTGCTGGCATGATCTGATTTTATTACTTGCCATTGGCAAAGTATATTGTTCATGCTGGCAAAATCCTGGCATTTGTGTACTACGATAATTTCACTAATAAGGCTTATTATTGAAATATAATTATTCCTTTCTGAGTAAAGTAATGATCGTACTTTACTCTTTACTACAAATTCATTTGATACACCCTTTCAATCTCGGCTCTCACGGTCAAATTGTTGGATGAAACTGACGTCAATTCCATTGATTTGTTTGCACAATTTTACTGAAACTACTAGAAATGACGTCACTTCAAGGCAGTGAGATGAAACTATTCGACCGTGAGCCACGGGCGTCAAATACGTATTCATGCAAGTGTCGAACAAACTACTTTTGATGTGCACATAATGCCCTCTGCGACCAAATTCGATATTATGACCACAAAATATATAGAACTAGATCATGCGAGCCTGCTTCCCACTAAACACGAAACATTACCTAAGATTGCAGCTAGATAGTTTTCAGCTTGCCTGTAAAAGGTTGTCTGTGGAAAATTGTTTTCAACTTTTAGCAATATTACAAACGATACATTATTTTATATAAGTTACTGCAACATTGAAATATCAATGATTGAAAATGATAATATTGATTGAATGTTTGTCGAGAAACATTAGCCAAATTTATTTCAACTAATTGTGTCCACAATATTATATAAACTATCAAATGTAATGTTTGTTAAATAATGTTGCTGTAACTTCATGAACGCAATTTTCCTGTTATATTTCACTCGAAACATTAGGAAGTAGTTTCAAGAATAATATAAAGGAATACATGTAACTGAAATGTTACAAAGTCAAAGGCAAAATTCACTTAATCGTACTTGTTAGTAAATGCTTGATAGAGGTTCTAAGCAGAATAAGCAGATCTTTGTCGTTCTGTCGGTTCTGTGGCACAAGTACTCTGTGATTCTCTGGACATGGCGGCTTGTTATTCTCAATTCTCATAATCTCAATAATATCATTTCTCGTCTTTGGATTGGATTGTGTTATTGTGCCCATAGTGCTCAAATTTGTTTATTAGTGATTTTGTCTAATTATTTTTATCTTCCACCAGCAAAACATGATAGTAACACCGAAGTAAACTACAACATGTTCATGTATGTATTTTTTGCAAAATGGAGATGATTTTTTTAGATGTGGTAAAGCAGAAGTTTCTCAATTTTTTGTTGGAAAAATTCAAGGAATGTGTTGTGGCGTGGTTTCAGTTCCCAGAGGTGCATTACGAAAAGGAAGCGAATAAAAGCCGAGAAAACGATTAAAGGATGTGTTCCTGAAAAATGTTATTCTTTCTTTAACCAAGGAAAATAGTGTTTATTCATTAGTGAGTAAAGAAAGAAAAGTTTGGTTATTTTGGATTTCAATCTAATTTTGCATATACATAAACATAACTAAATGGAAAATAATTATTTCAAAAAACGAAATTCACTTCCCCTAGAGTTGATTAGTGTAATTTTTCCTCATTACTTGTGTATCCAATAAATACGCCCACACAGTGAGTTTCTGTTTTTAATTTGTATACGTATAGGTATTTAATATGTATAGGTATTTAATATGTGTTTTATTAAAATATTCATTTGTTTCCTGTTTTTTTTCTACATATTGTAGAAATATGAAATATATTTGTTATGTACAGTAATATTTTACATCTTCCGCTTGAAGTGTGTAAACCAGTCAAGTCACATTTGACTAATTTTTAACGAGACTCGAAAAATCGTAATATGACATTTGATAGGTGGTTTTTTAAGTCTCCTTAAAAATTGGTCAAAAGTGACCAGGCAGGTTTACTTATTATTACTTTTGCAATGTTATACTCAATAACATTGCAGTCATGTAAAAATGTCCGTAGCAGCAAACTACACCCAGAAAAATCTAGTTATACAAGTATTTTTTCAAAAAAATCTTATAGCTGCTAAGTGAAATATTGTAACCACTAAATTTTCTCGGATGAATGCAAAATGTAAACATTTTCAACATGAAACAGGTCTTTTCTTCAAAATGTTCTTTTTGTCTCTAAATGTTACCTTTTAGTTTTGACAAAGAACACGATTGCAGTTAAAAGATGGTATTGAAAAAACAATATTTAAATACGTTATTAAGTGAGAGACTTTTAACGGTAATACAATTGTTTTGAAAAAAAGAAGTTGTTCATATTGAAATGCCAACTATTTTGGCGCCTATTCAATTCAGAAATCATTTAACGGTTATACAATTTTGTATTACAGCTAATAGATATTTCTCTCGGTGTATATGCAATATTACTGACAGAAAATTTGTAATATTACACATCAAACCTTGTGGCAACTTGATTTCCGAATATTTCTGTAATATTACTTTTGCAATGTTACATTTGTCAATATTAGTGAGCTGCAGAAATGTGCAATACAGCAACATATATGCAACCTTACTGAAGGGAAATTTGCAACATTACACATTACAAATTAAAGTTTCAGTAACATTACCTGTTCATTACATTGCTTAGTGGGTTACTACTTGAGAATTATACTATCAATGTGTAGCAGTAGATCGAGCATATTATTTCACTTTATCAAACAAAACAACATAGAAAATAAAAAAATATTTAATCCTTTTAAAGAGTAATATTTTACTGGCAATTACTTGCATCAAAACCATTACTGGCAAGGCCTTCAATTACTTGCAAATGCCAGTAATTACTTGCAAATGCCAGTATAATTACTTGCAAATGCCAGTAATTACTGGCAAATCGGCAACCCTACTTACAACGGTGCCTCTGAGTGCTGATTTTAAGAATATGTTCAATACATCCTGCTGAACGTCAGCTTATAGATAAATAATTAAATATTTTCAACCTTGCAGTGGCATTATTCAAATAAGGATACTATGAAAGTAATATTGTTATTTGTGGAGAGTTCAATTTGATATTTTGCCTTTTTATCATACAGCATCATAATGTAGAAGATATGAAAAATCTCCTGCTATAGCCTGGTTCATGAACGTGTTTATATGATTGTGATAGTTTAAATTTCTTATGTTCTCGCGTGACCTTACTTTACGTTTACATGAATTAGGCTTATATCACCACTGCTCATAAACAAACCCTATTTTGTGACTGCATGATTTCCGGTAGGAGTAATGTTTAGCTCAGATCCTTTTTCGAGATATTTGGTGTAATTTTTATAATGAAATGGAGCATGTATAACAGGAACCAATGGAAATAAAATGAATATTTATAATAACGAATATAATACCTATTCCATTATATTTGTAATACTTCTATATTATCACTTCAGGAAAAAAATTGGCATCAGATCCTAGATTTTCTTACAATTAGAGGGAAAATAGAAAGAGGCAAAATAACTGCCTTTGATTCTATATATTTACTATTCTGTGCAACTTTAAGTAAGTTATCCTCAAGTCATAACAAACTGTAAGAAAGGTTTGGTAACTATTCGAATGTCGCACCATTTCAACCCGTAATAATCTCTAGAATTCATACCTTTCAATTCTACCAGTTATTACTCTTACCATTCTCAAACATCTAGATGTATGAGACTCGGAAACAACTAATATGAAATTTACTGAAACATTCTCAAATATATAAATAACTTCACTCTTTAATTTTAATGTTTATTGAAACGTAAACATTTCATTTGCTGTAATTGTTTATTTTGAAGTTATTTTGCACTGATTCCATTCTTTTGTACCCATATATTTAGATTTGGGTAATTTTTTAATATTTAAAAGAATGATGCAAGTTTGTATTACTCAATAGAGGCATTTTATATATGGAATGATTCATCGAGTTACTACAATAAGCAAAAATTTGGTTCAATGTTTTATATTAAAAATCGATATCTTCTCGACACATTCTAGGCTATCTCTTCAAATAGCGGCAATCACCAGCAGAAAGTGTAGAAAATGTATACACAGAATACCACTTAGTTCAACTGTAGCTACAAATTGTAGAATTCTATCGTAAAAAGACAAGATGCCATCTTCAAAATGGGAGTTAGCCTAGTACGATTTTCTAAAACTTGTTGTTTTCTGTTTGTCGATAGCTGGTTTCTCAGATCCATCTCTGGATTTTGGTAGGCCATAGTGAAATGTTTACCTAAAAACAAATTACCAAATGATGGACAAAAAATAAACATATCATTTATTTTTTTATATTAGACCAAGATATAGAGGTTTTTTCTACACAAAATAAAAGACGCAAATGGCCTATACTAAGTTTTATAAGATGGTTCGTTAATGAAAACCCTGGCTTTCGTTCCAGCAAAATCGCTTTGTAGAATGTTTTGAACAAGAAATAGTGAAAAAAATTAACTTTTTTAGTTTTTTCTAACGAACCATCTTATAAAAATTAGTATAGGCCATTTGCTTCTTTTATTTTGTGTGAAAAGACCCTATTATTTTTATCTATATAATAGCTTGGCCTAATTGGGATATGAATCGATAAAACAAGTAACACATAGAAAAACGTTAAATGAGCGAAACAAAAAAGAATATCATATATAAATCACCATCTTTTCCCGTCAACTTCGAATATTTATTAAGAGGTTTTGTCACTAAATTTTGAGCACTTACTGTTTTCTGGCCACCAACTAAAAGGTCTGATGAAAACACCGCACAGTATTTGCAAAATAGTCCTTCTTTTTGACATGAAAACACCAACCATTCATACTTTTCCAGATGTGTCAGATTTGCACGACGTTTCTCTTCTCTACCCCTTTTCACATGACTCGAATATGGAAATGTAAAGTTTTTGTTTGGCTTCCAATGATTTTTCAAAAGTTGATATTTCGTAAATTCGTCTATGGTTCCCAAATATGCAAATATGCACCAACATCATAAATGAATTGTGATGTGCTTGATGGATCACTCTGATCAGTATTACAATTCTCATTAATTTTGATATTATTTTGTTTTTGCACCATGACCATATCTTCATTTGTTGAATTTGTTCCAATATCAAGTTCAAATAAGCCTCATTTTCGTTATCGGGTTTTAGCTTTTTGAAATAGGCGTGAAGGGTATTTTCAGCAGCTTTTCTCTTGATATTTTCTGTCATAATTGCGTGACAGATCGAACACACTATTGTATGGTAGGTAACTAGGGCTTCACTCAAACTTCACACTCGGTCAAATTGAATTATAAAACGAATGATATCATTACTGCATAAATACGTTTATATATAGATGAATTATCAATTTAAAATATTCATTAAAGTTATTTTGATCCATTACCCGTAAATAAAGGATTTAAATATACCCAGGTAGTGTTGGGATAATACCGATAATAATTAGGTAGTTTGTTCCAGGAACGGCTTATAGCAATTGATAATTTGTTTTGTTGGGTTTGATTATGAGGTATTTTCAAAATTCCATGGAATTTCAAATAAAATCGTTTCAATTTATCTATTATTGAATACCAGGGTCGATAACGATCGTACATGAGATCCGCATTTCAATATCGGAATTGATGATTATGGTAGAAAACAATTTTATCCGCCAATGCAAGATGGCGCTTCAAATGCTGTCAAATAGTATTTTGTCGCCTGAAAAACTGTAGCTAAAGCTAACTATACACACTGAATACCGTTTACGTCAAAACGTAGCGATATGAATTCTATGGCACACTGCAGGACAAGATGATTAGTTGTAAAGAGTTTTGTGAATACAGTTTTACTTCAAATGTAATTTGTGTTTGTTACACCCACCCATCATACTACAAGTAGCCATCTCTGAGATTTTTTCATGTGTTTTTCGGGATTTTTCTGTTACTCATTGCCGTTTCATTTTAGCCAGCATTTATATATATATATATATATATATATATATATATATAGTAGAACGGCAGTCTTTGCTGACTAGTTAGGATGCAATTTGGAAAGATTTGGGTAAGCAGCAAGCAAAACGTGTACTCTTTCAACACTATATTTCTAGCTACAATTACTAAGCGAATGTATACTAAAATGGAGTGAAGCCCAGTAACAGCTATACTTAATGTGTCTTTGAGGTTGATTGCAAAATGATGTGATGAAAGTGATACAACATATGAAGTTATTTTATCATCACCTTCATGTTTCCCATTCGATAATGTTGTATCACTTTCATCACATCATTTTGCAATCAACCTCAAAGACACAGTAAGTATAGCTGTTACTGGGCTTCACTCCATTTTAGTATACATTCGCTTATTAATTGTAGCTTCCCTGAAGATGACAGTAACCACTGTTGAAATATTGGAAATATAGTGTTAAAAGAGTACACGTTTTGCTTGCTGCTTACCCAAATAATCTTTCCAAATTGTATATATATATATATATATATATATATATATATATATATATATATATATATACAGATCTTTGTTACCTCCTTGTCAAAGCTAAGGCGGGCTGACCTCCAGGGTATCGCTTTAAATTTTATCCAAAATTTTTGCATATATAGGTGGGGGAAACATACTGTGGTTTATCAAAAGAGGAGAAACAATTTCTGACAAAAAAATTATATGTGTATATATAAACACAATTAGTTGTTACCTCCGAGTTGTATATGTTTAAGAGAAGTTTTGGCAACTAAGGTACCTCCAATACTATTACCATTCTTTGGAGAGTATTTGCTCATAACAATTTTGGCGTAATAACTATAATAACCCGCCGGCCGTTAATCGGGTGGAAACCTTCTGGAAGAACATCTATGAGTATCCGCAACCACTTAACGTAGACACTCCAGTCCTAGCGAAGTTTGAAGTTTTCTGCAGGAGGCTTCAACAGCCTGAGCTCAATGTCCTGCTCAATCCGATAAACCCGGAAAAAGTTCCACGGGCCTTCAAACGCTCAAAGAACTTCGCTGCTCCAGGCCCTGATGGGTTAAACAACTATTGGTGGAAAAAATTCCCCAGTACCCACCACCATTCGGTAAGAGTTTTTTACTCTTGGCTAGATGGGGAGCAGCAGATTCCGAATTGGTTTGTCGAGGGGCGAACCGTGCTTATCCCCAAAAACGGAGATTTGTCTGATCCAAAGAATTACAGGCCGATAACATGCTTGAATTCGTGCTATAAGATGTTTTCGCGCATTTCATACGCACGAATACTCTTCGCAGATGATCCGATGTATGAACGGATATATGAGCAAAAAGGATCAAAGAGGGGGGTCGCTGGCTGCAAGGAGAACCTGCTCATCGACAGATGTATAACGCAGGACTCCGTGCAGTATAAGTGAAACCTTTCGATGGCCTGGATCGATTAACGCAAGGCATTAGATCAAGCTAATCATGCATATGCTCAGATACCTTGCGGTGCCCGATCGAATAGTGAGATGCATTGAACAACTGATGCCGCTCTGGAAGATTTGCTTCACCATAAGATCTGGTCGTAGCTCGTAGAGGGAAGCATCCTGCATCATTTTGATGCCGGATAGACTCGTACCTACTTGGGAGTGGAGTCGGGGAAGAACAAAGTTGCTGCGACCAATATGCTTGCAGTTCCAATTCTACTCTACTCCTTCGGAGTAGTAAAATTGAATCAAGAAAAGCTGGGACAACTCGAGGTTAAAACTCGAAAAATGATGCATCTTCATAGGAGCTTGCATCCTAAATCGTCAGTTCCACGGTTATACTTCCCCAGACAACAGGGAGGCCGGGGACTTTTGAGTTTGCAGTGCCTACATAACAGAATGGTGCTGGATGGAGCCTGTAAAGTCATCAGGAGTTCAGATCCCCTCCTCTGCATGGTTCGCGACCATGAAAAAGCAGGGTTTGGAGCATTTATTTTCAAGGCAGCAATCCGAGCAGCTGATGAACTTGGTCTCGTATTCGACACTGAACGGGCGAACCCAAACTCTGTCAGCGAGTTGAAACCCGTTCAGCAGAAAGCTGACATCAAAGCTGCGGAGACTGAGGTCCTCCTGCAGCTGCACCAGGATAAGCCAATGCATGGGGTCTTCACCCGACCTTTGCTTTCCTCAGGTCAAGTGAGCTGAAGTCGTAGGCCGAGAGATTCATAATGGCTCCATCTCCTCAGGGCACATGATTCTCGGACCCAGTAGTTGCTCACCCCACGGACGTGGGGAGAGACTATCTGGGTAAATGTAACCAGCGCGCCCTCCGGATGTGTCGGAGCTCCGGAGACAGGGCCCGACTGGTATAATCCAACCGGATAAAATAATAATAATAATAATATTAATAATAATAATACTCCCTCATAAAGACTCGTAGAGTGCACCCAAAGGCATAGCCTGTACGGGTTGAGGACGGCTATTATTATTATTTTCCGTGGCGCTCCGTGTAGGAGAGCAAATGAATTAATTTACCCTGATAAGCTGCATATAAGACTGTTGTTTTGAATATTATTTATTTGCCTATCTGAAAAAAATAAGTTCAAATTAACTAAAAAATACTTTTCTCCAAAATATCAACGTTCTTCAGTTAGTTTGAAATTATGAACCCAATAAGAATAATCTTTTCAGTAATGTCCACAGCCAGTCACATATCTTTTCAACAGACAACAAAGCTTTAGGAGTTCTGTCTAACGACCTGATGCATAAGGCTTGAAAGATTCAAGAATAACTTCAACTTCTATCCATCAAGAATAAAAAAAATTTTTATATACAATTACGTATATTATAATAAATCTGTATACAATAAAGATAAAAAATATATGAAAGCTTCAGATATCAAATTCATAGTATAACTGGCCTTGCAAATATTTGAAACCATTGAATAATATTTGTTTCCAAATTCCTGACAAAGTGAGAAATGTTATATTTAAACCAGCTGGTAACAAGAAATATGGGAAGATGGGCACAAGACCACAAATATGTTTCTCCCTTTCCCTTTACTGCAGTATACATAGATAACCCACTAATGAAGTTAACTTGGTTATCCATAAGAGCATTTAGGAATATGTACAGAAAAAGCTTGCAGTAAAGCGGACACATATTACCTGTTCTCATCAGTGGTTACAACACAAACTGAAATCACATATTATTTACATCAACTAATATACAGTATCGGAAACTTTTCATCTGGGGTATAGACAGAAATCTACGTGAGCAACAAGGAACGCAATGATAAGATAATACCACATAAATAAGAGAGACGCATCCGACGAATTAACAGCTCACGTCGATATCCCTTTCTTAAGCGAGTAGAGAAGAATTTGTAATGCTCTCTCAACATTTTGATTCATTTCATTTATTTATACTGGTTACAAACAAACATAATATAATTACATGTAGCAGTTCGAAAGATATAAGTAACTAAAGCTAGTAAAAGTAAAATTTTGTCAAATGTATAAAAATATAACAAATAGAAATATCACAACATAAAAGATTCAACTAATCTAAAACTTAGTCAAAATATCATACAATACAAGTTGAACATTGCACAGCTCAACATTTAACATTCACTGTCTCAGTTAGGAGACTAACAAATTTCTTGAGATATTTAGTAAGTCTATTTCAGAGACTTTCAGGAAATCATTGACAGTAACTAAACAGTTATCAATAGGGGAATTATTGTTTGTAGTTTTAGTCATAAGCTATTCTTCACGCTCTCATAAAACCACCATACCCAAGATGAAAACTTTCCAGTACTGTAGATAATTCACAAGGTGATTTATAGAAGAACCAAACAAAATTATTAATAACTCATTCAATATTTTCAGGAACATTTCTAAATTTATGCGAAAAATTCAGGAGATTGTTGTGAATTATGACAGGTCTGTCCTATAAGAAAAAATTCGCTATAAAATTGAATTTACAATTTACAATCGTCTTCAGGTGAATACAGTATTCTTCAACTTTCAACCATTAATACGATGGAAGTTCGAAATGCAAGTAATCTCAGTTGATTGTTATTATACAAATTCGACTAAGTCCGGCAATTTTTTTTTAAGTATTAATGATTAATTGACTGAAATCTCATTTCAACTTTTGTTTATAATAAGAGCATGCAGTGAGTATTAACTAGTATGTAATTTCAATTTGTGCAAGTCTTAACAATGATTATCAAAAAAAATTTTTTTTGTTTATTTACTGTTATATTGAAAACTTCAAAGTGGAATACAATATTTCAGTCAATAAGCAAACATAAAAGTTATTTAAAAATTGAAAAAAATATATATATATGATTGGTATGTTTTGTTGGTGGCTAGTTTGAAGATTAGGCAACACAATAACTTCACAGTCAAATAAACCAAAATCAAAATAGACTCGAAAACATAATATTTACAAATATTCAAATAGTAACTCACAATATTGATAAATGTTTTCGAAATATAAAGAATTATAACCCTTTACTAATTAAATGATTTTCATTTGCCTGAAATGTAACACAATAATAATTCAATGAAGTAAATTTGCACCTTTCGAAGGAGAAGTTAACAAAGACCATGATTGGGATGCCAAGACCAATTTGAATTATAAGGACAGTGAAATAACATCGAAATTGCGCCTTGTAGGGATCTGTGGCGTCGTAAAATGTAATAAAAACTAGTACAAAAAGTTTTTAATATAATTAAAAAAAATCAAAACATTTCATTGACTTTTTTTGCAGGGGTTGGTTACTTGTGAAATATGAAAAAGTTATAGACGCTTTGCCAGAATTATGCACAAGAATGATCCTATGTAAAATAATTTGATTGGTTAATAATGTGTCTTTTTTTATTTATTGAACTATAACATTGATAATAATAGTAATAATGAATTGTTCAAAAATTGTTTAAAATTGCTTTTTCCGTTAACCTGCTGTTCTCCCCCTACGAACGGCAGTCCTAAAAAGTCGAAAATTGTACACGCTAAGAATTAACGAGGTCTTACCTTTTAACGTGCGATCCTTAGCACGATCCGAGGAGAATAGATCTCGAAAGGTTCATCCTTAACCTTCACCCTCCAAACTACAACTTCGCTGTGCGTTGCTTGGCTTTAGATAACGATACCCACGCGCCCTACCGTTCGAGCTATCCTCTCGAATAAAAGAAGAGTGTACCCAAAGACAAAGACTGTGTGGGTAGAGGACAGCTAATCGTTATTTTCCGCAGTGCATTCACTTTTCAGCTGTGGGAAAATCTGGAAAACCTACAGTAGTCGGTGTGCATACCAAGCAAGCTTTAGACCTTAGAATTAGCTTAGAGGCAACCTACATTATATTTGCTCTTGAACAAGGAATGTTGAATACAGATAAATTTGATTGAAAAATGTTCCCCAGAACTGGGTCTCGAGCTAACACCAATGCTGGCTGAAATTCATGTAGCAGGAATGAAATGTTACAAAATTATTCTAGTATGATGAACAGAGTAATGAGTAGGAAAAAACTAGAAAAAAGTAGTAGTAGTAGTTGAAGGTTGTCATTATTGAACAAAAAAGTTTATTGAAAATTTGTCATTTGTCATTCATGTCATTGGATAAATGATCAATTTGAAAATATTTCTCTATAACTCTTTTATATTCCTGAAAATGAACCGATTAGAAGAAATGGAAACAAATAAAAAAAATAGAAAATAACTTTTCATTAACCCTTAGAATACTCAACTTTTGATGTAATTTAACTATTACTTCAATGAATCTCAGGACCCCAATAATGGCTATCCTATAAAAGCACACACTTATTTCAAACACCTTCATTTTTATATCACAGTTACAATAGTCAAAATGCAAGTGAAAGATTTATAATATAATGGAGTTGAACATTAGTGAAATTGTAGGATTAAGGTGGACAAATTAAAATGAAGAATATATAGAGTCATATTTCAGTTCAATAAAGACAGAATGAAATCATTGCTGAAAGTGCTTCCTTTTTCAAAAGTAAAAGAAACGTATGTGAAAGAATCCTCAGGAAATGCAGCAATATTATAGGAAGATTCGGACTTGTTATTTATCAATCAGTAGAGTGTAACTGGGTAAAGATGTGCAGCACTTGAACCCAAGGTCGCAGATATATCCAGGAAGAATGTGTGATAGTAATGAAGATAGTTGTCCTCAATTTCAGAAATTATAAATTTAAAATACATTCAATTTCACGAAACAAGTCCGAATATCTTCCAAACATCAACTTTTGATTTCTAACTATAATTCATGCTGAAAAATCCTTTCAGAACTCAACATAATCATATATTTAGTGACTCCCATTGAAAGTAGGAATTGATCTGATCAGATAATGATTGTAACTTTGAAGGTGGACAAATTAGAATGAAGAATACATAAAGTCATATTTCAGTTCAATAAAGACAGAATGAAATCATTGCTGAAAGTGCTTCCTTTTTCAAAAGTAAAAGAAACGTATGTGAAAGAATCTTCAGGAAATACAGCAATACTATAGGAAGATTCAGACTTGTTATTTATCAATCAGTAGAGTGTAACCTTGGGTAAAGATGTGCAACACTTGAACCCAAGGTCAAAGATATATCCAGGAAGAATGTGTGATAGTAATGAAGATAGTTGTCCACAATTTTAGAAATTATAAATTTAAAATACATTTAATTTCACGAAATAAGTCCGAATATCTTTCAAACATCAACTTTTGATTTCTAACTATAATTCATGCTGAAGAATCCTTTCAGAACTCATCATAATCATATATTTAGTGACTCCCATTGAAAATAGGAATTGATCTGATTAGATAATGATTGTAACTTTGAAGAATCAATTAGTTTTTTTATGTTCGCTTTATTAATAAAAATATGAATATCACTTTCTGGCGCTTTATCTTTGCATTTATTTATAGTTGATACACATAACGGTAATTGGGATATACAAAATAAATGAAAGTTAAACAGGGCATTTTGACTTGTGATATCATATTATTATTTTTATGTTAGAGAACATCACAATGGTTCAGTCCTTAAACTACCACTCTTGACACCATATCTTGTACCACCTATATTCCACTAGAATACCCTGTCTTTATATCCACTGTCCTGAATAGTAGATGATGATGGCTTCGTCACTGAATGGTGCCTCATCTGAGTCGCATGTCTTGGAGGGGCTAGGAATTCAAACATGCTCTGTGTGTGGTTGCCCATCATCTTGCCTAAATCACAGGGCATGGGGTCAGCCCAGAAAAAATCGTGGTTGAGAGCTGTGTCTGCATCAATACGCTTAGCAGGGTCGAGCACCAAGAGCTTGTCAAGTAGGTCACAGGCATGCGGATCTTTCAAGTAAGGAGCGAGACGTTCTTTCACCTAAACAAACAAATTATTACCTCCAGATTCAATTCAATTCACTCGAAATGAATAGTTGTTTTTGTGTTTACAACGAAATGGGTATTGCTGAAATGAAGTATTAATTTTCGTGAAAGACTTCATTTCTGTTACAAGATGAAAATCAAATCATCATGATGTCCGAGAACTTTTGCATATTTTTCTTGTTGTTTAAAAAAAGATGAATTTGTTACTTTATTGATATACTTGAAAGTTAGTTATTATACGTTTACAAAAGTCATCGCATTTATTTTCATTCCTAAATTACATCAGGTTATGGGCCCATCAGATATGCAAGATTAATAATACCAGTAGTATCAGTAGCGCAATCCGACGGGCGGTGTAACTAAATTCGTCAAAAACAAATTTGTTCACAAAAAATGTCTTCCATGACCAATACTACAGTCAAAGCCTCTTTCGAAAAACTCGAGGGGAGTAAAAATTACATCGACTGGAAATATGGCATGGAAATCCATCTCATAAACTGCGAATTGATAGAGTTTGTCGACGGAACGAAAACCAATAGAATAGAATAGAATAGAAGTTTATTTTGTAGAAATAAAATACATCAAATAAAATATAGTGGACATATGTTCAAAATAAACAACAGAAACTCACAGAGGCTTACACCTGTTTGTGAGGATAGTGAATATACTTTTTAATACATTATTATTTTATATTAATATAATTTTAAAACATTAAATTATACATACACATATAAAAAAACAGATAATATATATACACATACTCAAACGGACTATAACGGATATGTTCAATATAACAAAAAAACTCACAGAGGCTCACACCTGTTTGTGAGGATGGCAAATACATTGTAAAGTCTAATTGTAAAACTGTAACTTATATTAAATTACAAATACACGAGACGAATATTACAATTATAAACTCTCATAGACTTTGGTGTCTTTATTCAGTAAAGATTGTAAAAAAAAATGGAACGAATTTAAGATAAGATTTAAATATGAGATAACAAACTGTAAAATATTATAATGTTAAAATAAAAATAGAAGTACAATATGTTAAAATATTATTGCACCGCACTGATTTTGAGGGCTATTTGAATTATATTTCAGTCTATCAATTCATGTATATCCGATCTTGTGATAGATTTCATATACTCAATCACTTTTTTTTTTGAATAGTCTGGTAGAATTTTCGACTTGAATAGCGGGAGGTAGAGTATTGAAGAGTTTGGGGCCTAGATAATTATAACTCTTTTGTCCTATTGTTTTAGATACAATTGGCTTTAAAAATTGTGATTTTTTCCTAGTATTATAGTCATGGGTGAGAACGATTAACATGTTTTTATTCAGGTGTTGACGAATATTCACTTATTTATAGAATAGCTGTCTAACATCATGGATTTGCGATTCTTGGTAAAGAAGATCGCTTGGATATCTCCATTCCTTATTTAACATTAATTTCAAGAACCGCTTCTGGATGATTTCGAGAGGATGAAGCAACGTTTTTGCCACCCCTCCCCATCCCAAGATACCATATGTAATGTGACTCTCTACTAGGCTGTGATAGATGATTTTTTTTTGCTTCAGATCTAGGATATCTTTGAGTTGCCGGTATTTGAACAACACAAATCTCAATTTCTGCAATATATAATCTATATGTAGATCCCATTTTAGATGGCTGTCTAGGATGATCCCAAGATATTTTATTTTGGTAACAGAATCAAGCTTGATGTTATTTCCAATATTGATTTGTGTGAAACGTGGCAATGATGATTTACTGTTGGAGAAGGGTAAGAAGAACGATTTTTTAAAATTGATGGATAATAGTTTGCTATCAAACCAATCTCTTATAATATTAAGATCAGACTCCGCATTGCTCTTGACTTCATCCCAATCTTCACCCTTACAAAATATTGCAGTATCATCTACGAAGCTAATTATTTTGCCTTTTGTTGGCAAAGAAAATACTCCATTGATGTAGATGGAGAATAGTATCGGTCCCAGTACTGTTCCCTGTGGAACACCATATTCTATAGTCTTGTAACTACTCATTTCTCCATTGATCTTTACACATTGTTTTCGTTCTTCAAGGTATGTTTTGAAGAGTTTGAGGCAATTGTTTCTTATTCCTATGTTTTCTAAAGATGATAACAATATAGGGTGACTCACGGTATCAAAGGCCTTTGCGAGGTCTAAGAACACAGTCATGCACGGCTTACTTTGATCCAGGGTCTCATAGATTTCTGAAGTTAATTCCAGTATAGCGTCCTGGGTAGACTTACCTTCTTTGAAACAAAATTGCATATCCGAAAGTAGTTTATTTTTATTGAGATAGCTTGTTAGTCTTGCTTTCCAGATTTTTTCAAATATTTTACTGAGGTTCGAAATTAGTGAAATGGGCCTATGGTTTGTTACTTCAGTTTTGTCAACACCTTTATAGATGGGACTTACTACAGAGGTTTTAAATTTTGTTGGATATGTTCCCATTTCGATGGATTTATTGAATATATATGCTAAGGGGTTTGATATGTGAACTGAAATTTGTTTAAGAGTCTCTGATTTCAGGTTGTCTACGCCAGGAGCTTTTTTATTTTTCAGCTCTCCAATAATATTGATTATTTCACTTGAGGATGTTGGTCTTAAGAATATTGAGTTATTGAAGATATTCTCATTCGGAACGTAATTTGGATTTCTATTGATTTTGGATGCTAGATTTCGGCCCATATTAATAAGGTTGTCATTGAATTTTTCGAGAATTGTTTTAGGATCAGTGATTATATTACCTGATTCATCTTTAATTGAGTTTATTTCATTTGATTCACTCTTTCCAAACTTCATTAATGCGAGCTTTGTAATAGTCAGTTTTAGTTTTCTTTATAAGTTTGTTAAGCGTATTTTTATAATTTGTATACTCTTTTTTAAGATCTCCATTGCCAGGGTTTGCTTTCATCTGCAGGTACATACGGTTTTTTTATTGACAGACTTTATTAACGTTTTGGATATCCAGTCTTTCCTTTTTTTTTCTTTGCCTTTGATTTTGATTTTTGTTGTACACTGTTTTATAGTTTCTTGTAATGTATTTATAAATTTTTCTGTTGCAGAATCGACACTTAGTGACTGATAAACCTCATCCCATGAGACTTTGGATATATTTGAAATTAGCTTTTTATAATTTATTTGGTCAATAAACTTAATTTTTTCTTTTTTGCAATGTTTTCCTTTTCGATTACTATTTGAAGTAGGGTGGTATAGTGGTCTGTGATATCTGTTTGAATGATAATTGGTAATAATAAATCGATATTGGTCTTGGTTTTAATAAAAATATGGTCAATACAAGAATCTGATATCGTACGCGTGACTGCATTTATTGTGGACAAAAAACCGTGTTCACCCATGACATCTAGGTATTCGCTTACATCGTTATCGTTTTTTTAAGGATATTGACGTTGATATCTCCAACTAATGTACTGTAATCCACATTTTTATTATCAGATGATTCAAGGTATAACTTTAATTCGGTGTTGAATTGATGTACATTAGTAGATGGTGATCGATATACTGCATTGATCATAACAGAGCTGCCGCCGATACTGAGTTTAAGTTTAATTACAAAAGAGCTATTCAATTCTTCCAAAGTGTGATTACGGTAGATGTCAGATTTCACAAATATTACCACTCCATCGTTTTGATTCAAGTTGCCTTTATTATATAATGTTTTATAACCCTTTACATTAATAATTTCTATATTTGGTATTTTCCAGGTTTCACTAAAAACTATACAGTCAACTGTAAAGTTGAATTGATTGATGAAAATTAAGAACTCGTCAATATTTTTAGTTAGGCTCCGGATGTTCTGAGGGATTAATTTAAAATTTGGAAAGTTATTATTTATGCAAAGAACTTGGTCTGTTTCATTTGCATTCTCTAATACATATGTATTGACTTTTTGTATTTTGAAATCATTTATATATGGGTTCATTCTTTATGAGTTTATGAGAGTTATGAATACTACCCTAGACTTAAAAACTATATTATAATTCATGAATATAGACACAGTTCTTTCGATTCACACTTTGTGTTGGCTTTCTTTTGTGTTTTTTATCTTCTTGAATTAGAGAAAGTGCTTGACGAACCTGAACGTAATTTCCTCAAGAGGTCTACTGGCTTTGTGGTTTGTTTATTAGATGCTGTTGAAGAAGTTGATTTTGGTGTACTTTCTTTTTCCTTGGGTTTTTTTGATATATTCTGTTTCTTTATTTGCTCCTGATTTTCCCCATCAGATTGGGTAAGTTGGGTGGGAGTAGCTGGTAGACTGTTTGCTTTTCCGCCTTCTTCGGTATTTTCAATTTCCAGAATATCTTCAGGTGTGTATTCTACTCCATTCATCACAAGTTTATTGCGCCGTATAAAATATTCTTCCTTGTTCTCCTTTTCTTTCAGCCAATGCCGCTTCAGAATTTGATAATCGTCTCTTTGTTTTTGGGTTAGGTCATGTAATGCCAGTCCCCTTAAGTTTTCTGGAATTTTCTAATATATCTTTTTTCTTGAGATATCTAACGAACTCAATTTTTATTGGACAGTTCTGTCCCTTTCCTAAGCAGAAGAGATTGCTAATATCGCTCTCTCCGATATCTACATCAATAAGTGTTTTAATTTCTCTACATATGAGATCGACCGTTATTTCACTATTTGGTTTATTGAGACCAAATATTACTACATTTTTCAGTTTGTTCTCCCTTTCCAGAGTTTCGATTTTCCTGTTGAGAGCTGTATTAATTTTTTCGAGTTGTGCAATCCTGGAGTTCAAGTCTTTTACTTCTAGTAGAAGTCTAGCTTCGCTAGCACTAATTGCGTTTCTCAATTCATCTCTATTTTTTATGATTTCATCAATTATTCTTTGAGATGTTATGGCGTCGACCATAATTCTCGTAGCAAATTTCTGCAAGATGTGTGAGATTACTGACTACTGACTTTACTTAACTCTGGCTTTATAGACATACCCCAGCTATATCCAATTTATGTCAACAACACAGTCACAGAATAACTGATTTTTTTCGACTTGGCAACAACGCTTTAGAAATTTGGCGATCTCCTATACTCGGTTATGGAGGTGTATGTAGGTAGGTGATTCAATTTCAATGGATTTTTAGTATATTTTCACAGGTAATCAATAACTAACCTTATCAGCATGCATTCATATACTGCGAAGTTATTTAAACGTTTTATGACTTAAAACATAGACTGTTTATTTACACATCTACACACAGTTGCCAATATTACAACAATAGCAGCGGAAGTGACTTTGAGACTAAAAGTAAACGAGCTCTTGCGGCAATCGCCTCAGGTGTAAAAACTCATATTATACCGAAATACGGGATCTAAAAACTGGCAAAGAAGTTTGGGATCGCCTCTCCAAAATCTATGAACCTACAGGTTCAAGAGTTGCTACTTTGATCGAACAGTTGGTCCTGATAAAATACAATGAATGTAAAGGCACATATGATTATCTGTCTAAGAAAGTAAAATCAGCCCAACAACTCAAGGCAATTGACCACGAGATAAAAGTTGGAGTTGATGATGGCTTTAGAAAACTGTGGTGTTCAGTTAACTACGGAATTCATGAAAGAACTCCTCTCTGCAGAAGCCGTGAAGTTTGAAAACAACAATAAAGAGTCTGCCTTCGCAATCAAGAAAGGAACCGAGAAAGGATCACCAGCTAGAAGTAATTTAAGAGGAAAATGATATATCTGCCATCGATTTGGTCAACGATGTAAAGATTGTAGACATTCGAAAAAGAATGTGAGAACGAATGTTGTCGAAATTAACGAATCGGGCCTGATTATACATTCTTCAGTTGTTGATGTTGGAAATCTTAAACCAAATGACTGGTACATCGATTCGGGTGCATCCGTTTACATCACTGGTAGAGGAGACTGGCTACATAACACAAAAGTACTCAAAGATAAAGAAGTTATTTCTACTGCACCTGGAGAAAAGTTTGATATTGTAGCCATTGGAGAAACAACTGTCCGTTTGCGTATCAATGGAAATGAAGTTAAAACTCCAATCCGTGATATAAGATATCCCCCTGGCCTCAAGTTCAATTTGATTTCATGTCGAAAATTAGGAAAGAAAGGAATAAAACTACTTTCGAAAACGACATCTGCCAAATTTCCACAGAAAATGGTTTATCAGTTCATCTTACGATATGTGGCATCGATTCGATGACTAGGACATTTGAGTTCTAATGGTATGGAACTTCTACAAAACGGACTTGCTGAAGGAATCAGTTTCAATAAAGACTCCCAAGAACAAGTGTGTGAAAGCATTTCCTAAGAGTAAAGCTACGAGAGCCACCAGAAAACTGGAGCTCATCCACTGAGACCTCTGCGGTCCTATGCCTGAAAAATCAATCAGTAAAAGACTGTACTTCCTAACATTCACTGATGATTGCACACGAAATCGTTTGTTTATTTTCTGATGAACAGAAGTGAGGTACTTGGGAAGTTCAAGAAATTTTCAACAAAAGTTGAAGTGAGTACAGGACATAAAATCAAAGCCACCATAACTGACGATGGTACTGAATACACGAATCGAAGGTTTGAGGACTATTTACAAAAAAAAAGCATTCAACATCAAACAACAGTTGAATATACACCCGAACGAAATAGTGTTGTCGAAAGAATAAATAGGACTCTGGTTGAGCCGAAGCATGTTATTGAAGAATAGAAGTCCGACTGTTGCAGTTCATGCCAAAACCCCTGAGGAAGCATGGAGTGGTCATGGACCGAATTTGGAAGGTCTACGAATTTTTGGTTGTATAGCATATGCTCACGTTCCTAAAGTAAAAAGGAGCAAATGGGACTCAAAGTCTGAAAAGTTCGTGTTTGTCGGTTATTGCGAAGATTCCAAAGCATACAGGTTGATAGATTTGAGAACAAAAAATGTAAAAAAGGCTCGTGATGTTATTTTTGACGAGAAATATGAAGTTGTATCAAAACCACAAGCAGAACACTTGGCTGAACAAGTTTATGACGAAAAATACTTCGAAAACGAGATTATAGACCGCGGGCATATCTGACAGATGACAGTAAATGACAGTTGTCAATCCAGCCTGCTGGACAAACAAACGGATCTACAAATGCTCATTGTGCATTTATGTCATATTTAAAAAAAAAATCTCGATAATGCCTCAATTTTGCACGATTGTGAAATGTGGAAGAAGAAGCGACAGTGATAAGGTTTCATTCCATCGATTCCCTTCTATTTTCGACAATAGAAAAAATATTAACCCTCTTGCTGAAAAGAGACGTGAATTGTGGATTCAGGCAACTAGAAGAGCAGATTTAACTACTGAGAAGTTGAAATGGGCAACGGTATGTTCAAAACATTTTGTAGCTGGTATGTTCAAAGAATCTAGGAAACTTAGGCAACATAAAAATTCATTTTTTTTTTTTTCATTTTAGGCAAGCCAAGTACATTGAAAGTTGTTGACAATATAGACTGGGTACCGAATCAATCACTTGGTTACAAAAAAAATATCAATGCGGTTCAAAGCATCCAGAGATTGAATCGTAGGAAGCAGCGTGATAAAAATGAGATTCGAAACCCAAATATTCCAACTGATATGGATAGAATTGAGGATCGAATTGGCAATGATCCTTTATGTGAAGCCTTGAATAATCCAGATGTTCAAAACTTGGATATTATTGATGAAGAAGATCAAGCTCTGAATTATATAAATGAACCTGAAGAAGAATACGCACAAAACTCTGGTGAACACCAATGTCCAGATATCAATTTCAAGTTACAGAATTGTTATAGTGAAATCCATCATCTCCGGAAAACTTTAGAGACTTATACATTCACAATGGAAAGTTTAGAGCATAATCCATCTAAATGCCTTTTTTATACAGGATTACCATATGAAAAGATGGTTGTATTAAAATATCAACTCTTCATCATTTTCGTCATAAAGTTATTGAATTTTCTCTTCACTGATATAGGACATAGGTTCAATGTAGATCGTAGAACAATAAGTATATAAAGTGCTGCATGTGATGTATGTTAGGTTGAAATTTTGCATTGTGTGTCCAGAGAGAGACACACTGAAAAAAAAAATATACCCAGATGTTTTAAAGAATACTTCGGAGGTAAAGTAACAATCATCATTGATTGCTTTGAAATTTTTACAGAAACACCCAAAAACAAGCAAGCTGCATCACAACATTTCAGTAGCTACAAACATCACAACACAATAAAGTTCTTAATAGGAATATCTCCACAGGGATCGATTATGGTTATTTCAGAGTAGTGATAAATTTGTGACTGATAATTGTGGTATTCTTGATCATCTTCTACCTGGTGATTGTATACTTGCTGACAGAGAATTTTTAATCCAGGATGAAGTAAAACTACACTTGGCAGAAGTAATAATTCCAGCATTCATGAAAAATAAGAAGCAACTCAATCCCATAGAAGTAGAAGAAACTAGAAGACTTGCAAATGTTAGAATACATGTTGAACGTGTTATTGGTTCCATAAGAAACAAATATAAAATAACATCTTCAACCTTACCCATGCATATGATCAAGTTCAGGCAGAATAATGTTCACCTATGTGACAGTGGTGTAGTCAGAATTTTGATGGAAGTTCTTAAATTGAAGAGGCGGGTTGATTTATTGGCATAATTTTCAAATTTCTTTCACTTTTTTATTCATGGACACATTCCTACGTAATTTTCACCTAAATCACTTGAAAATGTCGTGATTCTATCTAAAAAAATCGCTAGTATGTTTTTTTCGATTTTTGAACTTGAAAAAATTCGAAGTAGGCCTTGAAATTTTTATTTTCATTTCGAATTTATGTCACTTAACTAGAACTATTGATGCTCTATCTATTGATAAAACAAACTTCTGAATTGGATATATATATATATATATATATATATATATATATATATATATATATATATAAGCTAGGAAAACTTGTTGGGTACGCAGCATGCAGGAAGTATACTCTTATAACACTTGTTCCAATATTTCGACAACGTTTATTGTCATCCTCAGGGAAAGCTACAATATTATTAAAATACAATGAAACAATGACTAACAGTGGATTCCAAAACTACTTACAGTGTCGGTGAGGTTATGTGCATAGATATTATAAAATAGACGTTAACAATTGCAATGTACATATTAATTAATTGTTAACGTCTATTTTATAATATCTATGCACATAACCTCACCGACACTGTAAGTAGTTTTGGAATCCACTGTTAGTCATTGTTTCATTGTATTTTAATAATATTGTAGCTTTCCCTGAGGATGACAATAAACGTTGTCGAAATATTGGAACAAGTGTTATAAGAGTATACTTCCTGCATGCTGCGTACCCAACAAGTTTTCCTAGCTTTATCTTAACTGGTCAGCAAAGACTTCCTCTCTCCTAATATATATATATATATATATATAGAACAGCTTTATGAACAGTCTCATACCAGTATGAATACTGTGCCTGTTCCTGCTATTCCATTATAGAAATTATAATAAAGATATAAATATATTGACCCTTTCATACTGTTAAAATAGAATAGGCGAGGACACGAAAAAATATTTGTGCTCCAAATGTGTTGTAAAATACATAATGCATATATAAATGTACCCAGAAAATATTTTTCGAGTCAAATTTAAATTACAGCTGGTCTAATTTCATTCTGAAAAATAGCAAATTTTGAGGCTACTAATATTGGCGCAGAGAACATAAAACCATAGAGAAGTGACAGAAGACACTATTCCCAATGTCAAACGACGATGGCGAATTTGAAACGTGTGAAAACCACCGCGAAAACATTAGATCTATCATAAAACAGTATGCTTGAATATAAAGAAAGAACTCGATAGTTTTAATATTGTAAATTATTGTGGTCCATAAAAATGATGTTCGAGAGAGAACGCTAGTAATGTATTTTTGTTTCGCCTCAAAGGTATTTCGGAGTTTGAATACTTTTTTCCCGTTTATAGGTACTAGTTGAATGAATGACTATAAACCTCAGAATGAACCACATAGAGATGCCATGCCTATACCTAAACAAATAGTTGTGAACATGAACTATCGTTTTATATACAATTTGTGAGCGTGGGGCGTGTCGGGTGTTGAAATGTTATGGACAGTTTATTTACATTTGGAGTAAGAATGACCATAATAGCAACGAAGAATGACAACTTGATCCGAATAAAATGAGCGGGCATACACGAAACTACCCGATTGAATATGGACTCAACATGTATAAGGCCCTCGCTTGTAAACAAAAAAAGTTATGTTGCCTTCCAGACAAGGATGGAAAAGGCATCTCTGTGGTCTTTTATTACTCTGAGCTACAAACCCATACACCTGGGGTGGGATTCCGTGTACCACAGAACTCTATAGTCTCTGCCTATCTCATGAATTCAATGGTAATGACATATCTTTTTTTATGTTGACAATAGAATTCTATGGTACATGGAATCCCACATCTGGTTATTTACGAAAGCGGTACCTGAAAAAAAAAAGTCACCAGTATGTGTCATTAGAATCACAGAACGACAATCATCGGCAGTTTGCGTAAACGTTCGGTTAACCAATTTTGGTAACAGTCAACAGTGAAAACCTAAAATCGTGTCACATCTAGAAGAAGAGGGGACTGTGGTAATTATGTGATGTCACCTCGTCTTCTGATTTGACAACTTTCTAACCGAATAAAGTTATATCATTTCGTTTGTTTGTGTTTTTGGTTGGTTGTTACTTTTGTTGCTTTTAGTGTGATATATCGTGACTGTGAGATTATTAAATTTGTAAATCGAAAGTGTTATCCTTTGAGTATAAAAATGGAAAAAGGATTCGAAAAGGGGACCAGTCATAATCTTCCAGTAGTAGATGCTGGCATGGTTTTCGAATTTTATGGAAACCATCAAGAGTTTTACTCTGCTGAAGTTAAAAATGTTAAGTCTAGTTGGTAAGTTATTAGCAGAGCCGGCCTTAAGGGTGGCCAAACGGGGCTCCGGCCCCGGGCCTCGCGCCTGTAGAGGCCTCGCGTTACCGAAGGTTTCGTTAATAAAATCACTGATTACAAATAAAAAAAAACAAGCTCCTAAGTACGAAACTGTACTTTCCCACTTTCCCGCCTATCTACATTTAGGATGATCACGTGTTAGAACGACATGTCATTAGTCAACATCATAGTTTCGTATTTAATAATAACTAAATATTTCGTGTACATATATTGAAGACATTAACGTGAACGTGTTTATGTAGTCGCAGACAGATTCATTATCGTTATTATGGGCCGAGACCGCGATAAATTTAGAAAATTCACCAGAGGAAATATAAAATAAAATTACGTAATGTATCATATAATTGTTTTGTTTAGATGTTGTTACCTTTCTCATATCATTTTATCTGGTATTAATTATTGTATTGTCAAAACATTCAAAAGTGTTTTTCCCGCCAAATAAATTATTGATTTAAATTATGTGTTTTATATTTTGAACATATATTTAGTAGGCACATCCGATAGGTAGTAAGGGGAAGGTGAATAAAATAAAAGGATAAAAATATCAATTAATAAATAAAATATATAAGGGCCTCGCACAAGTTGGCCCCAGGCCTCGCGCTTACCAAGGCCGGCTCTGGTTATTAGATACTGTTTGTTATTGTATGTTTAAAATATGTGTACTTTTAGGGCAACACGGGAATCCTATGGCGACAATGCGGTTGGTTATGTTCAAGTTAGAAGGCATGGTACAAACTGCATTGTCAAGGCAAAATTAACACCGGAACACAAAGTTCATGGCAAAGGTTACAGAGTCTCTGTTGAAGTTGATGAAAAGAAAGAAGTGATACTGCATTGTAAATGTTTGGACTGTGCAGCTTCAGAAGGTATATTACGTGTGTTTTTATTGTTGCCGAATATTGATGAATAACATTTTTTCCAGGTGATTGCAAACATAGTGTAGCGTTTTTGTTGTGGCTACACAGGAGGTCAGAAGAACCATCAGTAACTTCTACCGACTGCTATTGGAAAGCTTCGAAGTAGGGTCAACTGAGAAATGTCTAACCCTTGAAAAGGTTTCTTCACATCCTATACCATACCTTCCAGATGTGCCTGAACAGATATTCAAGGATTTTCTAAAACAAGGTCGACAAAAGGGTTCTTGGGAACCATATTCATTCAGCCATTCAAAACAAATGCCGTTTCAGGAGCATCACTCCACAAATTATCACTTTTGTATAAAAGTGAGTGTAAAGGGGTTCAGAGAGCAACAGGGTTTATGGCATAGAAATTATAATATATATGCTTACTCTAGAATGCCACTCCCCTCTTCGTGGGACACTGAAAAGTGTTGTAAAATTCCAAATGTTTTCATCAATGCGCATGCCCATAACCAGTCTCCTAGCTCTGTAGCCGCTACAGTGAAGCGTTGACAAATTTCAGAAAATTTTATCTTTGTAGTCGAGATTCTGTCGAAAATAATCTAACATTACTGTGAAGCCTACCCAAATTCCCGTTGAATTGTTGGGATCGTGCAACAGTGTTAACAGTTTTCAATTGCCGCAGAGGAAGGTAGGTAGTTTGCCAGAGCCGGTTTGGGTTAGTTTGGTGGTTTAGGCGATTTGTGTTCATTGTGAAATTAACCATTAACGTTATTGTGTTCATTTAGATGTGCTTTTCTTATTACTGTTGATTACTTCAATTATTCATCGGTAGTGTGTATGTTATTGGTGTATTACCCAACCATTTATATATTTTTGTAGATTCTTTTTGTAGTTCTATTGGCCATCAGGAAAAGCTACACATTTGAAAAATAAACACAGAGTACTACCTTTATTATCAAAAAGTATTCATATAATATTTATAAACATTAAAAATGGCAAAGTTCAAAATTTTGATTGGCAGTTTCCTATTTCTCATATTGAGTCACTCAGCTCTATAAACAGTCCATTTATTATTACTCTTCATTTTGTTTTATTTCTCATTTTATTTCACTTGCTGTATTAACTCACCAAAAACGAATGTATTGGGTATAACCCTTAAAATGTAGACCAACAGTCGACACGTGCCTCAGACTGTTGGTCATCATCAGTATGGTGTAACCCAGTGCAAAGATGTGCATATTGCTTAACTAAACCTTTAGTTTAATTAATATAATTATATTGAATGTTGTATCCTATTTTCAGTTCAGATTCCAATTTAATTTTTTGAAAATAGGACTTGGATATTTCTGGATGAATCATTCATCTTATGGCTTGCCTCCCCAGTTGTGTTCCGCAGGATCAGTTCTAGCACCAACACTTCCTTCTTCACATCAATGATTTGTTGGGAGCTTCCTCGTGTCCAGTAATCAGCTTTGCAGATGATAGTACTCTTCATACCTCTTTCTCTTCCAAAGCTCCGATATCAGCCAGTGAATGCAGAACGGTGAAAAATAAACCGTGAATGAAATAAATACGCACTTGGCAATAATTCTAGAATGGTGATCCAACAACTTCAATCACAAGCTAGCTCACTCCTCTGGAACATCGCAGAAAGGTTGGCGATCTGTCTGTGTTTTAAAGATATTTCTATTAACGATGCTCTTCCGAAATATTATCAATCGTTCCACCGTTAGCGGTCCCTTCGAGACTGACCCGTCGAGCTCCAGTCCTCAGCACATCCATATGCCATCACTTTGGAGACATGCCAGAATATCAATTCCTACCTACCTTCCTTTGGTTCTCACGATGTTCTCTGAACAATCTTTCCGTGGGAATCAGAACTTAAACAAAAATCATAAATTAGGTATATTTCAGAAACGTCACCAATAGTTACAATAGTTACCTACTCAAGATATATTTTTTCATTGTTATTTTATTCGATGAATTTCTCGGATATAATCAGTTTCACAACATAGGTATGCCCTCCAAAACTTTTCGTGCCTCATAGACTGCCCTGACACCAACGTATTATCAAATCGATATCTCACTGAAACCCCCCCTGGTATGAATGAAACTGGTCCTGATCATGCGCACTAAATAATGCATCGAACTTTTTACAACACTTTCGTCCCATTGAATTGGCATTCTAGAGTAAGTATATACTATAATTTCTATGGTTTATGGACTTCGTTTCAAGTAAAATATCCTTGAAGAGGTACAAACGATCACAATGAAACAGCATAAGTCATCATCTTGGTATGAGATTCGATATGGAAGAATAACAGCATCGAAACTATCAAGATGCAAGACGTTTGAAGGAAGTCTTGTAGAAGAAATTTTGGGAGGGTTAAGAATGGTAGAAACTCCAGCAATATCAACGGGCAAACGATTGGAGGATAGTGTTTTGAAAAAAATTGCAGATGTGAAAAATCTCCATTTAAAAAGTTGTGATATTTTCATCCATCCAGATTTTCCAATGTTTGGTGCTTCCCCAGATGGAATCAGCGATACTCATGTAGTTGAAATTAAATGTCCAATAAAAGAGAGAGCGATTTCAAGTTATATTGAGAAAAATGGAAAAATTTGCCCAAAACCGTTTGCACAGATACAACTGCAGATGATGATGACTGGCAGGAAAAGAGGTTATTTTTGCGTGGCATCAACAGATTTTGAAATATCAGAAAAATTCCATCTTTTGGAAGTAGAATATGATGAACAATTCATCACCGAGATGATGAAAAGTGCAGAATTTTTTTTGGAAAACAGTTATTTTCACTCATTTGATAAAATGATGACAGTGTGGAATAATAGTTAATTTTGACATGGTATTTTTCTTTATGTATTTATTTATTTAATATATGAGAAACCCCAATAACAGTTTATTGTATATTAATGAAAGGTAGTGTCATATATAAACAAACAAATAAAATTATATCTCTTATAAGCAAAAATTAAAAGAGAAACAAGAAAAACACTTGCAAAAGTAGAACTCAATATTGGTTGAAACTGGTAATTGATAATGACAGATATAAATTGCAGTAAGGTGATAGGTACCAGCATATTTACCAAATATGTATTAGAATTTCTTAGTTGTTTGAGGTATGTTCAAGAAAAACTTTGTAAACAATCAATCCATTGAGTAACTTCAACATGAAACACAAATTAGAAGTAGTTGTTTTGTTTTTTCTCTAGCATGGATGAATTCAGATTGTGAAGTGTGGATGAGTATTGCATATTGATGATCTTTGACAGGTTTATGTAGTATGTAGAAACGAGAATCTCAAAAATTTATTTTCAATTTTCTCTCAAGCAATGTTATGTATAGAATAGAAAGGGAGTACCTACAGCTTCGATAAAAACAAAATTTAGTAAGATTTCATTGGTAATGTTGTGATTTTAATTCCATAACTATATTCACTACATGTTTAATTACAATACGTTTTGGGTACTAGTTTTCTTATAAGAACACATTAAATTTTTCAATATATCAAGGTAAAGAGAAACCAGCAGTGTGCAATTAGAAATCATTTTATCAGTACATGTTGTGTGTTGACAATACCACAAGCTATTATCATTATATGATCTAGCAAATACAACATTTTATGATTGACGCAGGCATGCATTCTCAGCATCTTAATCTTTGCATTACGAATTCACATTGAAAGGGATCACCCTTTACTCTTTTACTTTCTTTAACCTGATCCTTCGAAGGTTTTCCTGAAGTCAGCACAGTCGGAGGTCTCACTAACCGACAGTTTTTATTTTCCAACAAACCAGCAACCTGTTTGAAGCCACGATCTACCATAACATCTGTGTTATCTGGCAGGGCATCTAAAAACCAAGACTGCTCTGTGATTACTTTATCTGTGGCACGATCTCCATAACCTCTTATGAATCCATTCGGAGTTGCTGAGATCAGATATTTCATGGTATTACATTTTTTGTACTCCGACCAAGTTTGAGCTTGTTTGTCAGGATCTGATGAAACCTCTATTTCTATTTCCAAGCAATCGATGATTGACTGTACCTTTCTGTATCGATATCTAAATGGTATAGGTAAATTTGCCACAATAATTATTGCTTTCTGCCAGAATATGAATCTTTTGAAGTTTGCTGCTAACAATGGTATTGTCTTCTTGAATGTTTTTGCAATGTAAGTCTTTGAAACACCAAAGTCGTCACCCAATCTGACATTGGCATCATTCAGCCTTATTTTTTTTTAAGCATATCAGAACCTCTTCGGTTGTCAAATTGACATGATTCGTTATCAACTCAATTAAAAAGCTCGCATCTGTAGGCAGACCAAGGTAAAATCTACTTTTGGTTATGAGTAGAGTTGCATCAGTCCTTTGATGAACTTGAGCTTGAATGCTGTCATTTTTATCGTCTGAAAGACTACCTCTGTTTAGCAATGATGGCACATAACTGGAATCATCTATGTTCGTCATGGAACTGGTTGTGCAGGTTTCTGATCTTTCTCTTGAACTGATTTCGGTCATTCTTTTTGTGGTTTTATCTGGAAGTGTGGTTGTTGAGACACTTCTCGTGAGAATTTTATTTGTGTTTGTAGATACTCCTCTCATACTTGGTTTTATATTTACTTGTACTTTTTTGTTTTCTTTGGACACTGGTTCAAACTGGCTGGCTGTGGATGGCATATTTTCATTTTTGAGACTACATGTTATCAACTTTCTATTTCTTCCGATTGGGAAAAAGTAGGGGAATAATCCATTCGAATTTCATGTGCGCTACGTGCATCAGACATTTTCTGCAATAATTGAGATTTTTTCACTTTGTCAGCATGCCCTTTTTCCATTTTCATCTTTCTTTTTCTTGCTGATGCAGAGAACTGTGATGCTTCTGTGGGAGACCTGGATTTTCCAATATATTTGTGGGAATACACATCATCTTTCATATATATTCGTGATCCCATTAATTTATAATGTATCCAATTTTTGGCATCACGTTCCATCTACGTTAATAAATTGATATTACTAGTTATTTTGTTTTACTCAGAAAAAATATCAACTCACATCAAAATGGTCTTCACAACAAAATATGTCTTTTCTTCCATGAATGGGTGTATTGACGGCTGAAAATCACTTTGCCCGAGTTTTCGGATCACTAGGAATAGAAATAAACTCTTTATTGCTATTTTCATTATTGTTCAAACACTTGGGTACGAAACAAACTTTAAGAGGCATTCTGCAAAATCTAATACAAAAAATAACAGAACAACTTCTCAATACAAAATAAACAACCACAGAATGACAGAATAAATAATAAATATAACTCAAACTGAAGAAAAAGGACCACTCCTTTTGTACGAGACCGATTTGAGCATGCGCATTATTGCATTACTTTTCCATTACCACAGATCCCAAAATTTTTTCGTTTCAGCATTTGTGTTTTGTGGACATAACATAAGTATGGCAACGTTGCTAAATTAATTGACGCTGTCAAGAGTGTGATTGGTTGCTCGGGATAGTACGTCACAATGGCGCTAAAAAGAAGTCATTTGAATTTATGAACTTTAAATATATTTTTTTTCATGTTTCAGACAACTCAACAAAAAAAAGGACAGTGTCACTAGAGTTTTCATAAGCCTATTGTTACTTTTGAAAAATTATGTACCTTGAATAAAAATATTAACTTAGAAATGGGTATACATTTTTAGAAATTGTACCAAAGAATTATTAATAAATGTTATTATTAATAGCTGAGATTTTATTGTATTTCAAAATTGCATATTTCCTTCATGCATAATTTAATTTTTCAGTCAATGTGATGAATAAAATACTAATAAACCTATATACAAGATATTTATTCAAGTTATTGAAATGATGATGAAATAAAACAGCTGATGGGTTGTTGTAGAATATTGATGTATTGTAGTATTGTACTAGTATAGGTGGACTGTAAGTATTGCACACTGAGTTTAACAGATTTATTTACACTTAGACTATTGATACAAATATGGATTTTAAATGAGTTGAATGCCGTTGACTAGATGTTCGCTATAGTTCGACACTCTATTGTAATAGTAACTCATAGACTGGTGAAAACTGTTCTTCTTGTCCCGCTGCTAGGCTCGTTGGGCACTTCAGGTACGATAGTTGGGGGTGGGTTCGTACCGTCGCAAACTGTATGCGCGGCGAGAACATACTCCCCACCTTGAAAGAACCCTCTTTCAAACATCTAGAGGAAGAGGGCAGATTTTCTGGAACCCTCGCTTGACGATTCCAGTGGAAGTCCTTATGGTGGCAACTCTACAAACACCATCAGTCCCTGGATGTAAATGGAGGATTCGTCCTAGCTGCCATTGGGTAGGTAGGGTCTGGTCGTCCTTGAGTAAAACTAAGGCATTTTCGAGAAGCGTGCCTTGGGTTTCTCGCCATTGGTGGCGGAGCTGCAATTCGGAGATATATTCGGTCTTCCATCGTTTCCAAAAATGCTGCGACATCTGCTGGACCAATTGGAGACGGTTCAGCCTATTGACCTTAATGTCAGTAACATCTTCATCAGGAGCAGCTACTAGGGGCTTGCCGATTATGAAGTGAGCAGGAGTAAGAGGAGTAAGGTCATTTGGGTCAGAGCTTAGGGGGGATAATGGACGGGAATTTAAAATTGCCTCCACCTGTCATAATAAAGTACATAACTCTGCGTAAACAAGATGTGTTTTGGACAAAACTCTTTTGAGGTGATGTTTTGAACTTTTGACTCCGGCCTCCCAGAGTCGCCCAAAATATGGCGAATAGGGCGGTATAAATTGCCAATTGATAGATTCTGCAGACGAAAATGTTTTAGTATCGTTGATATTGTTTGCAGACCTTAAAAAAAAATACCTAAATCTTTCTGGGAGCCCACAAAATTAGTTCCATTGTCTGAATAAATTCTACTAGGTTTACCTCTTCGTGAGATGAAGCGCTTTAATGATTGAAGAAAGGCTTCGGAAGAGAGGGCTAGAAATCAGTTCTAGATGGACAGCTTTAGTTGAGAAGCAAACAAATAATCCCATATAACATTTTGTTACTTTACATCCGCGACCCTTGCGGTCTTTGATTAAAAAGGGGCCAGCGTAATCAACTCCCACTATTGAGAAGGGGCTAGAAGGCATTACTCTATCGTTTGGCATATCGCTCATTATAGGCTGTACATTACTTGCGCGAAATCTAAAGCACCGTATACACTTTCGTACCGTAGCACGCGCCCGATTACGTCCTGATATAGGCCAGTAGCTATTTCTTATTGTACTGAGAAGTAGTTGGGGTCCGGCATGTAATAACCGATTATGTTCTTTAATAAATAATAATTTGGTAAATTGATGTTTATCAAGCAATAGGATGCTTCTTATCGAAATCATAACTAGAATATTTGAGTCTCCCTCCTATACGTAGGATACCATCGCTATCTAGAAATGGGGTGAGACCTGAAAGCTTATTTGACGATTTCAATTTGTTTTCTTTCCTTAATTCTTGCATAACGCTATAGAAACATTGATGTTGGCATATTTTAGTTAACGTTTTGGTAGCGCGACTTAGTTCCTGAGGTGTGAGACCACCTTTAACTCTATCGTTTTTTGTTTTGAAACAATTTTCCTTAAACCGTAATAAATATGCAGTAACATTACGCATTTTATTGAAGCTAGAAAATCTTTCAAAAGGAAAATTTAAAGTATTTTCAGGTACGCAAACTAAATGTGTTTGAGATTTCAACTCTGGTAAATCACATATCTAGGGCTGTTGTTCACTTGGCCATTTTGATTGATCGCAAGATAGCCAATATGGACCTTCCCACCAATGCGTGGAACGTAAAATTTCGGAAGGGAACAAACTTCTGGAGACTACGTCTGCAGGATTTTCCTTGGTAGAAACATATCTCCAATGATAGTTTTGTGTCAATGTTTGAATTTCAGATACTCGATTACCTGTAAACGTTTTCAAGAAATTTGGACTGGTTTTGATCCAAGCCAATACTATGGTTGAATCGGACCAAAGGAAACACTGACTGAATTGCAAATTGATTGCATTTACGACTTTGTTAGACGTGATAATAAAACTGCGCCGCAAAGTTCGAGTCTAGGAATGCTGACGGTTTTTAGTGGCGACACCTTAGATTTTGCGGTAAGTAGAGTGACGCGTATATTGTTTTCTTTGTCCATGCTGCGCAGATATACAGAAGCACCATAGGCGCGTTCCGAGGAATCACAGAACCCGTGCAACTAGACCCTTACAGAATTTTGAATTATAGCATGCTGAGGTATAGATAAATTATTCAACATAGGCAATTCACGCTGAAAGTTGAGCCAAGTTGATTTTATAGGATCGGGTACAGGTTCATCCCAGGACGCCTTGGTTGACCACAAATCCTGCAGTAGAATTTTTGCCACAATTATACACGGACTCAGTAATCCTGAAGGATCAAATATCTTAGACACAACTGACAAGATGGATCTTTTTGTAAAATCCTGATCATTATGATTTACGTATATACTGTAACGTAAATTATCGCTTTGACATGCCCAAGTTAAACCTAATGTTTTATTGTCAGTGGAAAATTCTAGAATATCATAAGCTAGGTAGGTAGGTAGGTCTCGCAAGACTTCGCGTGAATTGGAGCACCACTTCCGTAGCTCGAAACAACCACCTTTGAGAACATCGGAAACCTAGCGGCATATCCGCTGTGCATCTTGGAAGGAATCTGCGCCCGTAAGCATGTCATCCACGTAGAAATCTTGCTTTATAATACGAGCTATGGTTGGTTTGGTGTCTTGAATTTAATTTGCTAGCTCGAATGAACATCTTATAGCAAGAAAGCTAGCCGAAGCTTGGCCGTAGGTGACTATATTGAGTTCATACGTGCATAGCTGTTTGGAAGGGTTATCACGCCATAGTATTCGCTGTAGTGACCGCTGTTTGGGATTAATTGATACCTGTCGGTACATTTTGGCTATATCGGCGGATATGACATATTGATATTGGCGAAACCTTACAATTATAGAGAACAATTCATTTTGTAAGACCGGCCCTAAAGCTTGAATATTGTTTAATGATAACACATTATTAGTCGGAGCTGAAGCATCGAATACCACTCGAAGCTTTGTAGTGAAGCTTGACTCTTTTAGTACGCCATGGTGCGGCATATAGTAGTCTTGCTCAGCAGTTGGATTATCGACTATTGACATATGGTTAAGAGTAATATATTCGTCCATGAAACCTGTGTACATGTTACGAAGATTTTCGTTTCTAGATAGACGTTTCTCCAAACATTTAAATCTGGTTTGCGCCTGAGACCTCGATTCTCCCAAAATGGTAGGTTCTTGCTTGAGCGGCATATTGACTATGAACCGCCCATTGTGATCTCTAGTGGTGGTTTCGGCGAAGACCTTTTCGCAAAGAAGCTCATCTGGAGAAAGTATTTTGTTGCTTGAGAGTTCCTCAATCTCCCAAAACTTCGAGACGGCTTGAAGCAGCTCTTGATTGAGGCTCAAATTACAGGTGGCTGTTTTTGGGCTAAATGCGCCGAGTGGACCAGAAACGATCCAGCCAAGTTTTGTTTCCTGTAAATAAGGACCGCACTTGCCTAGGACGATTTTATCGTTACCTAGGAGATGCCAGAACAGATCAGCACCGATCAACATATCGACAGGACCAGGCTCATAGAATTCTGGATCGGCTAGGATATTGTGGGATGGAATTTTTAAGTTATCTGTTTTAATTACCGTGTTGGGTATATGGTTAGTTATTACAGGTAAAATATAGCTGATTAAATTTGCAGAAAATTGTTTATCTTGCGATTTAATCTGAACGTCACATTTTCTTTTTACAGACGAAATATTGTTAGTTATACCATATATAGCAAGATTGCTAGCATGGCTAGTAATCTTCAATCTTTTCTGTAGTTGCTCTGTAATGAAAGACGTTTGAGAGCCGCAGTCTAGAAGGGCCCTTATTGAGTGAAATTTAGCATTGCTATCTGATAATAATACACAAGCAGTGGACAATATTGTTTGCCCCATCGAAAATTGAAGCACGCTACTGTTAAGATCATTAGCACATTAATGATTTCTGTCGGCTGCACCGACCTGATATCCTCGTGTAAAAGGGAATTATGACGATTTCTGCATTTCTTACAAGGACCCAATTTACATTTATGTACAGGGTGCCCTTCTCTCAGACAGTTCGCGCAAATGGATGAATTTTCTTTAACATATTTATTTCTGTATTTTACTGACAACTTCAGAAATTCCTCGCATGTGTATATAGAGTGATTTCCCCGACAAAAGGTACACGTATAGTGGTTAGAAACTAAAACTGTTGTTTTTCTTCTTACACCCTGTATAGCATCTCTATTCGGTTTATTGTAACCTTTATCGCGCGACTGATTACATTTATAGTCTAGCGAGTCCACAAAATTGGCTCGCTCGCGTAAAAATCCTAGAAAATCGTCTACACTGGGTGAATCTTTTTTGTTTCGTTGTTGCCGCTCCCAATCATATAGAGAAGCGTAATCGATTTTTTGTGAGATCCAAAATATTAGTAAACAATCCCAGTTCTCTACAGATTGACCTAGTTGTTCTATAGCTCCTAAATGTCGCGTGATATTGTCAGCTACTTGTAATTTATCACTTGAACCCTTTCGAAACGATTCAAAAAATACTAATGCGACTAAATGGTCGTGTAATAATTTTTTGATATTATTGAATCTCTCACACAACGTATCCCACGCTTACTGAATAGTTGTCTGAGGTATACTGTATTTTTTTTATTGATGCTGCAGCAGTACCTTCTAGCGCACCCCGTAAATAGAAAAACCTCTGTATGTTTGTTAGAGATTCGTTATTGTGAATTAAGCTATCAAATAAATCTCTGAATTCTAGCCAATCTTCAAAATTGACGTTAAATTTAGGTAAAACAATTTCAGGCAACTTTATACCGCTCGATTCGTATTTAAGGGAAGACTTAGCATTTATTTGAGAACTAGAATCATGTTTTTTCAAAAATATCTTAGCCGTGTTTGTTAGTTCATAATATTTTTCTTCAAAAACATCTCTTTCCGCAGTTTGTTGAGGCAAAGTATCTAATGTACAAGTCATTTCTATATCATTTTGCAAATTGCGGAAATCGCTAAAAAGTTTTAAAATATTGTCTAATCTATCCTTAAAAATAGAAAATTCGAGAACTGTTTTCTCTTGTTTGATTAATATATTGTCTAGATGATTTTTGAATGAATTCAGCAAACCTTTTGTCATTTCTCGCTTTCTTATTAACGTGGCTAATTCAGCCATTTTAGGAATTTAGGAATAAATTTAAGAATATAATATAGAGGCAATTTTATGGATAATAGTGGAATATGGTTTAAATGGAACGAACTCACTCTCTGTTAATAGTACGGCTAATCCTGGTAATTCCCGGTTTGTCCTTCCTAGAAGTTGCGTCTAAGGGTTGTCTTTAATGATGGCCCGGATTCAAGGCAGGTAGGGGCTGGACGTACACAAATATTGGCCGTAATGACTTGAAATGTGTGGAGTCGCTATTCTTGTAGTTGGATTTCTTGAATATCCGCTCGATGGACCATGTAGAATATTGATGTATTGTAGTATTGTACTAGTATAGGTGGACTGTAAGTATTGCACACTGAGTTTAACAGATTTATTTACACTTAGAATACTATTGATACATATATGGATTTTAAATGAGTTGAATGCCGTTGACTGGATGTTCACTATAGTTCAACACTCTATTGTAATGGTAACTCATAGACTGGTGAAAACTGTTCTTCTTGTCCCGCTGCTAGGCTCGTTGGGCACTTCAGGTACGACAGTCGGGGGTGGGTTCGTACCGTCGCAAACTGTATGCGCGGCGGGAACAGTTGTGACATCTTGCATTTGCACCAATTTCCTGTTATCGGCAGAGAAACATCTGCACCCGGATTACGAACTCTTGATTCGAGTAGAAACGATATATTCATCTTCTTTCTTTACATGCTATTAGTTGAAGAGATATGTATCATTTCACTCGAATCGAGAGTTCGTAATCCGGGTGTTGAACTGCTAGTTCCTGGATCTGGTGCATGGCTAGTTGTTATGGGTTGAGGTTCTGTTTCAGTTACTTTTTTTTGTGAAATATTTTCCAAATGTTCTGGCATGATGACTCTTCTATGAAACATCAGTGCCTTTTTAGCTATGTATTTTCCAGAAGTTTTCATCAAATACTATTCGTTCACAATAGAAATCTTTTTAATTCCAAGCCTCAAAATCACAATAGTACTTGATAGAAATAAGCATGTATTCTTAGGTGGATTTTTCTCTTGTACGTGTATCATCAACTGATCTTTCATTCAAAAATGAAGATTTCAAATTAAGAATCTCTTTAATATTGGTATCCTTTATGCAGTAGGGGCACTTAACCTCTGTACAACCTTTTCTGCAACATTGACACTCTACCAATTAATCTGGACTTGAGGGATGATAACGAAGCCAATATCCCATACTTTGAAACCTACATGATGCATTTTCAAATAAGAATTGTAATCATTCAGTGCTTGCTTTTCATGATTACAGCCATAAGTGGTTTGTTTTGATTTGAATGCGGCTTGCTTAGGGTAGCATATTCTTGTGATAGTGCTCAAACTAGGATTTTCCAACTTAGTGATGCAGGCATTTTTGAAAACTGATGCAGTGATTCTACCTTTACGAAATGTGAACCACTCTGGTGATTTAGCTTGAGCTTTTGTCATATTAGCAATTTATTCTACATTTCCAATTGATACTTCTTGATCTTTGCCCAATGCCACAAGTTGTTCAAGAGAAAGGCATTCATAATCAGGATTATACAAATTTTGTAGACTCTGCTCACCAAACTTTTCGACATTCTCTTCCTGAATACTGGTAGCAAATGGTTCAACCACATTCAGAACTACAGACTCATTCACACTTAATCTTCATTGTGTATAAGTGCTTATCATGTATGACCATTACTTACCACATGTATCTTTCTTATATACTCGGTGAATAAAGATTATTATTATTATTATTATTCAGCGCCGTAAAGAACATAATTTTTTCTTCATTTGTTGGCTCTGGGATGACACCAACAAAATTACTATGTGTATCTTCTTCTGTATTCAAAGAATAATCAATATTTCTTATTCTCGAGGGGGCAACTAGCACATTTGATGGTTCCTTCCAGTAGGCTTTCACATCTGTGACACTATGATTACGTACAGTATCTTCAATTTCATATAAAACACCTACAACATGACTAAAACACTCGCCCAATCCAGCAGTACAATCACAATGAGCTGTAATTATTTCGCCATCCTTTTTTGCTATTACCCATGGGTTAAGTGGTGGTAAATTCAGCCTTTATGAGTGCCTCATCTAAAAAACAAATAAAAGTGTCAGCAAAAAAGTTGTATTCTATTTTAGTCTGACTTTCAGTGGGAGCAACATATAAAGAATAATATTGTACAGAGTAACTTGTCTAGTAAATTTTTTGAGACTATACTACTATGATCTTGACTAGTAGGCTACTGAATGTTCATTACTTTCAAGTTCATTATATATTTTCATTTCGGGGGTGTGGATAAGATGCTTAATTTCAATTATGACGGGATGATTACTTACTTGGGCAATAATCAACACATTTTCATTATTCTTCACTCCAATACTTCTAATCCATTTACTTATGAACATATTGTATCCATAGACAAGGTGTTGAAATAATCACTTTTATCAGCCATTTCACAAACAATCTCGTTGCAAGCAGGAAGAATAATGATTACAATATCAAATTACATTCCCCTCTTTCAGGTATACTAAGGGTAAACCCATAATCTTCTCAGAATTGCAATTATCTCATTGCAATCTCATTAAATTACCATTGTTGTTTATTGAAATAGGGTTTGTTTGTGCAGCAGGCTGATTGACAGTTGTCATGTGACGTCACATACCCGCGGCCTATTGATGAAAAGAAGCAAGAATCGCAGACAATTTGTAAAGAAACTGAATCGACTGTTCAAGAAACCGTTGAAGGAAACTATCAAACTCATGTGAATACAGAAAACGTAAGCCAGCAACAAAACAGATATATCTTACGAGAACGAAAACCATCAGAAAAATACAATGATTATGTGATGGAAGCTGTCATGTTGGTAGAAGAAATCGGAGAACCAAAAATTGTTCATGTCTTAATATAAATGATTCTGAGCTGTGGAAAAATGTTATGCAAGAAAAATACTCTTCACTGGTCAAGAACAAAACATGGGAGCTCGTAATTTTGCCTCAAAATCGCAAAGCAATAACCTGCAAATGGGTATTTAAAACAAAAATAATATATTTATTCACACAACTACATAATAATCTAAACCCTGCAAATAAATATGGAAGAAACACAGAAGGACGAGCCTGTTCGTGGCTATAAACTAATTAACTAAACTTAAATAGTAAACTAACAAAAACAAGTATGGTGCAACATTAATGCTACCGTCAGTAGAAAGAAGGCAGTAAAGTGAGTTTTTGTCTATTTTTAGTTTTCTGGCTAGGAAGGTTGGTAATCTTGTTTTCCATCTTCTCGCATAGTTTAAACGTCGTAAAGTTACATTAAACATATAAATAAGCTGTTCTAAAAAGGCCGTAAGGTTTCTACGTCATCAGTTCAAGAACCAAGAACACCGTATCTATCATGTCCGAAGTTAAAAAGCCGTATGTGTACAGCTGATATCATCTTAAGGCTTTTTAACCAATTATATGCACGTCAAAATAAATGACCGAATGCCTGTCACAGATATTATTCATTGGTAGACTTCATTCAGAGGTTGTGAATGCTGCTGTATTTTATTGATCATTACTGATTTACAAACCTCACTCCTAAAACACAAAAGAATGGAAGTGAAAAAATTCCGTTCAAGAAGTGAACGATTAGTTTCTATGGCAAGGGATAAAGACTTAGGTAAGAGAATCATTAATACTTACACTATCATTTAATGTTATTTTGATTACGAATTTCGGTTACTACAGATTTTCAGCCATTTTATGGTAAAAACGTGATACCCGATCTCACCGAGTTGACCAATATGAATACGAGAAAACTGGGGGTGAGTTTGATTTGGAAATTTCTGCTTTTTTCTGTGATCTAGATATTTTGTCTTTTTTAGATTGTGATGCACGTTCTTCTGAAGACCAGCTGGATACAAATATCGTAAACATTGATGAAATCGAAGATTTTGTGTATTTACCTGACAATGCTACAATGGAAAATGAGGTGATAGCACACGAAAATATTTTGCAAGATACTTTCATTTTTCAACCAGAACAAAACGTGAAAACATTGCAGACTGAAAATAATGACAAATAACCTCCAGGAATTAGAATCAATATATTCCGTTGAGATAATAGAAAATGAAAACATGATTGAAAAATTCAACAATAATATCAACTCTCGATTGACATCGGATCTCACGAAAAAAGGAAATCCTAGGAAACGCAAAACATATACTACGAAAACGTGTGAAAGGAAGAAATATAAACTAGTTCATGTACGAACAAGTGTATACGGAAATGCAAGGAGAAAATTCGGAAAATAGAAGAAGACAAATTAACAATGGGTTTTGGAAAATGAGTTGGTCAGAACAGAGATTGTTTATGGTTGGACAGTGTCAGAGAAAAACATCTAAAAAACACAGCGAAAATTCTACACGAGCGAATACGTATTTCTACTTTTTGAAGAATGAAGAAGGTACTGGGGCTCAAGTTTGCAAACCGTTCTTCCTAACAACATTAGGATTCAAATATAATAATGATACGGTATTACAAAATGCCTTGAGAAATTCAGATAATCACCGCCTTTCTACAAAACGTGATATGAGAGGTACATTTTATGTCTATGATATGAAATTGTTTACCAGAATATTTTTTTACAGGTAGAAAACCGTCATCTTCAAAATTGGATCATAAGAAGATGAGGATCCACATTGAATCCTTCAATCCTTCAATTTCCCATTATCGGCGGGAACACGCACCAAACTGGAGATATTTGCCTCAAGATATAAATATCAAATTAATGTGGAAAGAAATGAAAAAAAAAAAAAGTATGACCAGTGTTCATACGATGTATACAGGAATATCCTGAATGAAATGAATATATCCTTCACGAAGCTTGGGCATGAACAGTGTAAAATTTGCGGAATATTTAATTTCCACGAACATTCAAAAAATATTCAGGTTAACTGCAAGACGTGTGAAGTACAAACAATCCATTTAGAGAAAGTTAAGAAAGCTAGAGAAGCCTACCTGTATGATAAGTCTCAGAACGATAAAAATAATGTATATTACTCAGTAGATATCGAGAAAGTGATAATGTTGCCTCGAATGGATCAGTACAAAATTGTTTTGTTCACCCCAAGAATTGTCATCTTCAATGAAAGCTTTGTGCCTATAGGAGATAAGCAAAGGCATTTGAATCCTATCCTGATGACAGCGATCTGGCATGAAGTAGTTTCCACGCATTCCTCCTGAAGAATCGAGATGCAAATACCGTAACACTCTGGTTGGATAACAGTTCTCCCCAGAATAAAAATTGGTGCATATTCAGTTTCTTTATATATATTATAAACTCTTCGGAAATTGGAGCCAAAAAAATATGTCTAAAGTATTTCCAAGTTGGACACACTTTCATGAGTGCTGATAGCTTTCACCACCAGGTGGAACTTGTATGAAGAAAAGTGGGAACATTTATGACTTCACTGATTTCTACGAAGCAGTTCAACAGGCCAACTCTGGAAAAGAACTAATTACGATAGTGCTCTCGCAGCCTTTGGTTCGGAAGACACTACTCGATTTTGAGAACAGTATTAACTCAGTTCTCCCCTCCTTGAATTACTCTAGGTTCCGGAGAAGCAAAGCAGGCAACAAGTGTGAAGAATACTTTTATTAAAACTGAACTAATTGATCATAGTTACATTTCATTTTATACACTTAACAGACAAAGAATAAATATTCAAAACAAAGAGATCTAACATAATTTCTATGTCACTGATAATTTTTGGTATAAGAGATAAAGTACGGTAGAGTGCCTAGTAAATATATATTCTGCTGAGAAAGGTAAATCATAGTTGTGAATTAGCAAATTGTTAAAGAGATAACTTTCGGTACAATGATAAAAAGCGGTGCGTACAAATGTGAAATCATCATATTAAAGATAACAATCGGTATGAAGATAAGAATCGGTGTGAGTATGTGGGCCGGCTCCAGGACGGGTCTGCATACGTAACTCCTCCCCTCAAAGATCGAAGACTAGGGTTGGCATGGTTGGCTAGTCTGAGAAAGGTCCTCCATATTTACAGGTGAGGAACAACGTTGGGCACGCCAGTGGTGAACCAAAGTGTAAGGGTAACATAATTTGTAGTAATATGTTACACCACAGTAGAAACAGAGGCAGGCAGCAATGCAGATGGTAATAATAAGCCATAAAGGTAGTCCAATGGAACCAAATTCAGGATCCGGTGGTAGTACAAATTGGTGTTGAGCATTCAGTTTGGAAGTAAGTTGTGTGATCTCGTCCAAATCGAGACTGCAAAGATGGATGGTTGTAGGTTGTCCAAGTAAGGTTGTCATATTGAGTGTGGGCAAGTGCAGCAGTGTAACTGGAGATACAGCCTCATTACCATAAATACATTTTTCTCGTCCAATTTGGAAATAACAATGGTGTGCTAGGACAAGCAGATAGCTACCGGGCAGTAGCTCATGTTGGGTCTCGATAGAGCAGCTTTCAGTGATTGTAGTAGTCACAGGAGTGGAAAAAATTATGGCTTCTGGAGTGATCTGGTGTGCTAGTTGAGTGTTGTAGTTGACGGAAAATAATGAACAATTATGAGCTTGATTGTTCATTAAGATATCAATGATGCAATCATCTTCCACTTGTAGATGGTTTTGGCAGAAGTACATGTTTTCCAAAAATTCGCATAGGTCATCTTGGAACTGGTGAAGACCATATTTCTCATTTAGGATTAGGTAGGGTTTTGGTGGTAAAATAATTTGGTTGTTGACAGGTATAGGGTATATAAAATAGGTACGGAATACGTCGGGTTGCAAAATGGGAAAATGTATTAAGAAAATAATTTTATCTTCAGTAAACAACAGTTGAATGCCAAGAAAGGTATGATAACTTAATTGATTTGAAAATATTGCAGTCTGTTCAACTGAATATAAAAGTTTGATTTTTTCTACAAGTAAATACAAATTATCCAGTGATAAAAATGTTGGGTGAACCTTATTAAGATTCGCAAAAGTTATTGCATTTACTATTTGGTTTAGTTGGGAGTTGAAAGAAGTCAGTGAATGTATCAAAGAAAGTATATGGTTTTGAAAATCAAGTTCATAGTGAAGATTATCCATATTGACAGAAAGGGCTTGTAAATTATCTCTTATAAGGTAAAAAGTATGATTTGTAGAGTTCATGCATTGTTGGGAAAGGGCTATTTGATCATTAATTTTGTCACGTATTAAATGGTCAGAGGTTTGCAAGTGAGAAAGTATAGTATTAATTCTTTCACCGTCATCACTATCTAGTGTACCAAAAAGTTATTTGTTTATTGTACCAACAATATTGAGAAGTCCTCTTTTATGAATAGTGTGAGGTTGAACAATTTTCAGAAGATGATCTGATTGAAGAGAAAGCATTTCAGCCTGTTGAAAGAGTGTACTGTTATCAGAAGTAACATTTCGAAGAAGTAATAAATGATTTTGAAATTTTTCATGAGTTTGAAAGAGAGTAGTTATGTTCAGGTAGCTAACGAAGGTGTGCTTACTTGATATGATTCTACTTGATTTGAGTAATATAGGTATAATTGGATTAGATAATTGTTGAATGGAAGCATTAATATGGGTAAAATATAGAAGGAATGAGAACAGCAAAAGAATTCTCATCTGTAACAAAAGAAAATAATGTATTAGAGTTTTTCACGTTTTTTGAGATTGTGTTTCGAGTATCTTGATGTTTCGGTTCGAATTTTATTTTTTGTTTGTGCGACAGCTTTAACTTTAGTAAAGCGTGCAGCTAATTTATCTCTGGGATTTTCTTTATGATAAGTTAGGTCTTTATCTGTTAAGAGTGTGGGATCTGACCTATTTTTATTGATTTTGGTCAGTTTCTTATTTTTTGTTTTTTCAATTTTGTCACCTAGTTCAGGGTATATCTTGTTTATGTGTTCTTTGTGATCTTGAACATATTTAGTAACTATATCCTTTTCATTGATATCAAAAGGATCTTTAGAAGATAAGTGACCAGCTACTACCTCGAATGGTGTATGGTCAATTGTTGAGTGAATGGAGTTGTTATAATGTAGTAATGCATATTTCATTAGAGTGTTTAAAGATGCAGAAGCGTTTTGGCTAGTTTGTGTTCTGATGTGTTCAAGAATTGTAGAGTGGAATCTCTCTATGTAGCTGTTTGAATTTGGATTTTTTGGAGTTGTGATATAAATAGAAATTTTGTGAGTTTTGCAGAATTCGCTGAAGGTGTTTTTATCAAATTCAGAACCTCCATCGCAAACTATAATATGAGGAACTCCATAGTGAGAAATAAAGGTCAATAGTTCATCCAAAATATTGACAGCATTCAATCCAGCAATTGGATATGCTTGAGCAAATTAAGAAAAGGTGTCCACTATTGTGAGGAATTTCTGTTTAGCAATTGATAAAGTGTCAATGTGTATGCGTTCAAATGGTTTCTTTCCAATAGGTAAGGGCTGGAAAGTAAATGTATTGGGTGTTCTTTCATATTTGGCTTTTTGACAAATTGCACAATCATTTATGAAGTCTGTAACGTCTTTAACTAAATTTGGCCAGTAATAATTCTTTTTTATTGATTCAATAGTAGTGGTGATACCTCTATGTCCTGTTTTATATACATGATGAAATTGTATTTTGTCTAACCTTTCATTTTCTTTTATATCAGTAAGTTTGTTGGAACAGATTATTAATTTTGATGAAATACGAATAAGTTTTTCTTGAATAGAGGAGATGAAAAGTTTTTCATGTTCCTTATCTGGGAAATATAAGAAGTAGGTTTCATTATTTTTAAGGTTGGTTAAAAATTCTTCCAAGTCATCATCTAAATGACATCGTCTCAGAGTTATATAAAATCTTTGGTTTCCAAAAATGTTTTCGTGGTGGCAGAGAATAGCTTTATTAGAATCTACTATTTTAATAAACATTTGTTTTTTGTGATAATTCAGGGGTTTATCGGAATATGGAAAAGTTAAAATTGGCATTTCCTGTGCTGAATGTACAGTGGTTGTTATATGATTTTCTAATTCTTTAATGAAATCTTTAATTGTGTCGTCAATGTCTCCTGTTTCATTAATGATAGAAGTATTGTCAGGTGGGTTTCTCGAAAGCGCGTCTGCTACTACATTTTCTTTGCCTTTGATATAATCTATTTCATATTCAGAAAGTAATAATTTCCATCGTATAAGTTTTGAACTAGGGTCTTTTAGATTGTCAAGCCATTTAAGAGGTTTATGGTCTGAACGAATAAAGAAATGTCGTCCAAAAAGGTAAGGTCTAAAGTACTTAACTGCATAAATAATTGAGAGAAGCTCTTTTTCAATAGTCGAATAATTAGTTTCATGGATTTAGTGTTCTGGAAGCAAAACAAACTGGTTTATTATTTTGACAAAGCACGGCCCCAATGGCATAATTTGAAGCGTCTGTAGTCAGTGTGAATGGTTTATTAAAATCGGGATGTTGAAGAATAGGATCGTTGCAAAGAAGTTGTTTGCATATGCTGAAGGCTTGTAAAAATTCTGGGGTGTGTTCAACTTTTCGTCCTTTGCGTAGGCAAAGTGTCATTGGTTTCGTAATTTTTGCTAAATTATCAATGAATTTTCTGTAAAAACCTACCATACCTAGGAAACTTTTGATATCTTTGTGAGTTTTAGGTGTTGGGAAATTTACAATGGCATCAATTTTTTTTGGATTGGGTTTGATCCCGTCTGTTGTGATAATGTGTCCCAAAAATTCAACTTTTTTATGTAGAAACTCACTCTTGTCAGGTTGAATCTTGAGATTATATTCTAAAAATTTTGAAAATATTATTTTTATGTTTGCAATATGTTCTTCTAACGTAGTTGACAATATGATTACGTCATCCATATAGACTAAACATATTTTATTAACATGTTCTTTGAGAACTTCATTTATCATTCGTTAGAATGTAGAGGGCGCGTTCTTCAGCCCAAAAGGCATTCTGAGAAATTCAAAATGTCCTCTATCGGTAGAGAAGTCTGTTTTAGGTATGCTGTCAGGGTGCATCCTAATTTGATGGAAACCACTTGCCAAATCTAAAGTGGTGTAGTACTGAGCTTTACCTAGTTTATCTAGTAAATCATCAATATTCGGAATAGGAAAACGATTCTTGACATAATTTTTTGGGTTTATGACCTTCCACAATCTGAAAATGAAAAAATTTTGTTACAAAGAAATCTGTACAAGTGTAGAAGGGCAAATTAATTAATTTGCCCGATAAGTTACTGCGTTCACAAGACTGCTGTCTTGAAAGAAATTAATTTTTGTCAGTAACGTACCCTACACTGAATTTGCCTATCTGAAAAAATGAGATCGAATTAACAAAGAATACTTCTCTTTTTTTGAAAACTGTTGACGTTTCGGAGGCTGTATCTGCCTCCGTTATCAAAACTTCTTAGAAAGACGCTGAGAAAACTGAATTTGAATTGCGATTTTGGTAATAAGACCTGGTCTTATTACCAAAATATTACGGAGGCAGATACAGCCTCCGAAACGTCAACAGTTTTCAAAAAAAGAGAAGTATTCTTTGTTAATTCGATCTCATTTTTTCAGATAGGCAAATTCAGTGTAGGGTACGTTACTGACAAAAATTAATTTCTTTCAAGACAGCAGTCTTGTGAACGCAGTAACTTATCGGGCAAATTAATTAATTTGCCCTTCTACACTTGTACAGATTTCTTTGGATAACAAAATTTTTTCATTTTCAGATTGTGGAAGGTCATAAACCCAAAAAATTATGTCAAGAACTGGATTTCCTCCACAAAATCAAACTTTTAATCAATAGGAAAACGATCTTGAACAGTTTTGTTGTTCAATTTACGATAATCCACTACAATACGCCATTTGGGTTGTCCACTAGCGTCTAATTTTTTTGGTACTATCCATATAGGACTAGACCAAGGACTTGAACTGTTTTGTATTATTCCATCATTTAACATTTGCTCTATTAGTTTAGCCACTTCTTGTTTGTGTATTTGTGGAAAACGATATGACTTTGTAAAAACAGGATCATCATCCGATGTTTTGATTTCGTGTGTTGTTTGTGTGGTAGAAGACAAAGGTGAATCTGGGTAGTGAAATACAGAATGGAATTGTCTACACAGTTTCAAAAGGTTAAATTTTTCTTCTTTATTCAAATGATCAGTTCGTATTAAATGGTCAATCTGTGTAGAATCTGGACATTTATTGAAACTATTTATTTCAGATTGACATACTTCAAAATTTTCTATTGGAATTACTTGTAGAGGCTGTGTTAAGTTAATGTAAGTGTCTTCAGAGTTAGTATTATGTATTTCTACAATTGCACGTCCATTTTGTACAGTAGTTAAACATTCTGGTATAAAACAGTGTGGATTAATTTGTGTTTCAGATATATAAAATGTTCCGTCAGTCAAAGAGTCTACGGGTATTTGAGTTCTTAAAATTTCATGTTCATTAACTGTGATATTATGACAGGTGTAGTCTAATGGCGAACACTGGTTAACGGGAATAAAAATTGCGTCTCTATATAAATAATTGTCCTGTATATTCCAATTGAAACCCATGCTTTTTAAATCTCTAAAACTGATCAAACCATCGAAAAAAGGGTGAAAATCAAAGAGTGTAAAGATAATGTTTTGTCTTGATTGGAATTCACGGAAAGCTGGTATACATGCTTCGAATTTAGCACATTGTTGACCACATGAAGTTTTTATTATATTGAATCGAGTAGAAATAAATTCAGGAAAAAGTTGTTTCGCAATAACTGGATTCATAATGGAGATGTGACTCCCAGAATCTAATAGTAAATTCAGATTCTTATATCCAGGAATGACTATAGATATATAGGGTAGTTTGCGTTGATCAATGGCATTTATTTCTAACTGATCATTGTGCCAGAGGCTTGTAACAAAAAATTTTGATCATTATAAGTAAGATCTTGTGTTTCAGTAATTTCACTGCACTCATTAATTTGTGGGATATCATAATTTTCCTGATGTTCACTGATTATTTGTTGTTGTTCTTCGCTAATGAAATTTTGTAAATCAGACTGTCCATATTCACTTTGATTAAAATCAATATTTTCTAATAAATAATTTGAAGTGGAAGGCTCATTTATTTGATATAGCTCTTCTGAAGTGAATGTAGGGTTTGATTGAGACTGAAACGAATTTCTATTTTGTTGCCAGTTTTGTTGTGTCACATAAGGTCTAGAAGTTGTAGACATAGGAGTAGGTCTATTCAATTGTGGTTGGTTTTTTGGTTTCCAAACATTAGTATTGTTAGGATTAGGTTTACCAAATACCTGTTGATTTGTAAAGAATCTTTGTTGAATTGGTTTCGGTTGAACATTGATCGGTTGACTAGGAAATCTCGAATGAGTTCCAAAATTTTGGTTAACTGGTCTCATTTGATTAGATTGCGTTTGAAAATTGGGTCTTGAAATTTGAAAAGGGTTTTGAAAGGTTTTCTGAAAAGAGGGTCTGATATTTGTTTGATAACTATTTTGTAAAGTTTGAGCTACGGGGGCTTTAATATTTGGAAAAGGTATTGTTTGAGGTAAACTCCTCTTTCCTTCATTTACAAGAGAAAAGAAATTTTCTTCCTCAATAACATACTGCAATGCTTCCTCTAAGTTGTCTGGGTTTTTCAATCCAGTTTGAATGGTGGACGGTAAATATTTCATGAAAGTGATCAAAACTAATTTGGAAATATTTTTAATTTGGGCTACTTTCTCCTCCCTAGTAGTATTTTCATTGTTTATTGCTGTATATAATAAACTTCTAATGTATTGACACCTAATATTAAAGTTGTAGGGTGTTTCTTTCAAGAATGGGCGGATACTATGTAGTTCTTGAAGTAAACAAGTGCAAGAACGCTGGTCAGAAAATGATTGTTTAAGAATTAATTTAATTTCTCCCCAAGTAGTCAATTCAATTCTACTAGATATTAAAATGAGAGCTTTCCCTTTCAATTTACTAATAATTCCTCTGAATATGAGTTTTTTAACTGACTGAGCCGCATTATCATATTGCTCTAGAATTTCATCACATGCGGTACAAAAATTGTTCAATTCACAAGGTTCACCAGAGAAGACAGGTATAATGTCTAAAAATAATCTGAGTTCCTGAATGTTTATTGGATTTTCCATATTTTAAATTGGTTTTGTGGTTTGAGCTTGATTTGAATCTAGTGAAAGAGTTTGTAGACCTTGAGTTAAATTTGCAAAATTTGAATCGAAAGCTGTATTTCGATATTCGGAACTTCCTGCTCCAATTTCACTATCACTGTCACTTTCACTTTGAGAACTATGAGATTCTGAATCAGAATTTATTTGTAATAATTGCAAACGTTTTATTTGTTTTCTAAGTGCCTTGTTCTTTTTCTCAAGTTCCTTGATATCTTTAAATTATTTAAATATTATTCTTGATATGGGTGTAGGGATGATAATAAGGATATGAATAAAGGAAAATGAGAAATAAATATGTCTTACGGCTAGATGATTTGTTGCTTGGTCCTTAATTCTACGTTGATCTCGTTCTGGATCTCGTTCTGGATCTGGTTCTGGTTTTGGTTTTTCTTACTTCCTATAGCTTCCAGGCGAATATCCGGTCCGTCTGTCTGCTGTTCTAGCTTCTTTCAAGATATCTAGTTGTCACTCCTCCGTTGACGGCTCTATGAAACTGTCCAAGTTGATGCTAGCTTGTTGTAATTGGTGATTGCACGTTGAAGGTCCGTTTTGGCACTGTCCAGAAATGTTCCACTCAATATGCTGGTTTGGCACTGTCCAGAAATTTCCACGCAATATGCTTACGGTTTTCAGCAACTGCAATCCTACCGACTGCGCCAATTACGATAGTGCCCTCGCAGCCTTTGGTTCGGAAGACACTACTCGATTTTGAGAACAGTATTAACTCAGTTCTCTCCTCCTTGAATTACTCTAGGTTCCGGAGAAGCAAAGCAGGCAACAAGTGTGAAGAATACTTTTATTAAAACTGAACTAATTGATCATAGTTACATTTCATTTTATACACTTAACAGACAAAGAATAAATATTCAAAACAAAGAGATCTAACATAATTTCTATGTAACTGATAATTTTTGGTATAAGAGATAAAGTACGGTAGAGTGCCTAGTAAATATATATTCTGCTGAGAAAGGTAAATCATAGTTGTGAATTAGCAAATTGTTAAAGAGATAACTTTCGGTACAATGATAAAAAGCGGTGCGTACAAATGTGGAATCATCATATTAAAGATAACAATCGGTATGAAGATAAGAATCGGTGTGAGTATGTGGGCCGGCTCCAGGACGGGTCTGCATACGTAACTAACTACCGAATTTTTCCGAATGGAAAGATTGCAGTTCACAATATAAATTGCGGAAAACTGCACCAAGGGCTTACCTGAATAATATGGTAATGGTAGTTTTCAATCGAGGCGAGCGGACTTTTGACTACTACAATTATTTCGATGGCACTCCTCAAAAATTGAGTTTTCTTTAGTCACAAATAGAAAAACGAGGCATAATAAAACCGCCCATCAGAAATTGTCCCCGGGCATTTTGCAGTCCAAAAAAGACACCATTTTGGAGAAACTTTGCCCACTCATGCCACCTACCAGAACTAAATTCTGGAATGATCTTGAAGGGAAATCAAACGTTGCGGATTTGAATATTTCCTTTGAATAAAATACTTTGTATTGTGCTTTCAATAAAATTTCTGTTGCTTCAGTTGAGTTTGAGAACTTTTTATAATTATAATTATTTTGAATACGCTAATTTCAAGATAGGCAATTCACCACAATTCAAGTTTACTATATTATGTGATTAAAAAAAATTTGCATTCTGATCATTAGCAAAAAGGCCGTATATTTAAAAAATCCAATATTTGTACTACGTATAACGTTGTGATTTCAGGATGGTGAAGGAGAGCAAAATACCATAACTCTAATTTAAATATCAAAAACACTGAATTTGTTCTAATAATTAAATGAAAATGATAATTTGATTATATACCAAGCCGTTGATACAACTGAACGCGTTTCTACTAGTTGTCTTTCATGTGGAAGAGAACAATGGATAGTTTCATCATTATCTCGGAACTATGACTCTCGAAGTTACGGTCCTTCGTCTACTGACGGCAGAATGAGTAGGTATATAAAAATTTTACACAGGAATATTAAATATTGGAACATTTCATGGTTGAAAATTAGTGAAGTAGTGAACCAAAAAAGTGTTTCAAAGCTTTTGACAGAAAAGAGGAAGTAGGTGGTTTTCATTTATAATTATTTAATAAATATAATTTTGTTTTTTTTTAGATTGATAGAGTACCGAATATTTTACGTATTTCATCACGAGGAGCATAGAGTAACCACTCTTTAAGATATTTCCTGAATTGAGATGGCGAGTGAGTTGTTTTCATGTTTATTGGTATGGCATTTTGAATTTTGGGTGCTAGGTACAGATAGGACGAGGTTTTATGTCTTGTATGGTAATTGTGATTAATTTCAACTAGTTCATGCTTGTTCTTATTGAGTCTCAGAAAAATATTTCTGATAAAAAGTTTTCGTATGTCATAAATTTCTGTTTCCATGTACAATTTTTCTGTGGAGTATGAGCGGGGTTTATGGTAGATTGTCTTCAATATGTATTTTTGCAAGATTTACAAGTCAGTCAAATGGTTTTCATAGGCAGCTCCCCACGCTAGGATACCATATGTAAGGTGACTTTCTGCCAATGCGTGGTATAAGATTTTCAAATATTTTATTGTACAAATTTTTGACAGGTATTTGATTTTGTATAATACGAATCTAAGTTTCTTCATTACATGGTTAATATGTGTATCCCATTTTGGGTGCTGATCCAGGTAAATTCCTAGGTATTTCACGCTTGGAACTGATCGAATATGTACATCATGTCCGAGGGAGATTGAAAGAGAATTGTAGTGAGGTAAATACCTCGTATTTGGAGTGAAAGCTATATAATTAGTTTTTTGGATATTGATCGTCAGTGTTCTGCTGTCAAACCACCCCATTATTTTTTTAAAATCTTCTTTGGCATATAACTGCAGTGTTATCCGCAAAACTAACTATCTTACCAGCGCTCTCCAAGTTGAATAGTCCATTCAGGTATATATTAAACAGAAACTGTACTTTCTTGAGGGACGCCATATTTAATTGTTTTGAAGTCACTTTGTGAGTTGGATATTTTGACACTCTGTATTCTGTCTTTCAGGTAGTTCTTAAGAAGCATATGCCCTATATGCTTCTGAAGCCTGAAGCCTATTTCCTCCAGCGTGTCCAGGAGCTGGACGTGACTAACTGTATCAAATGTCTTTGCCAAATCTACAAATATGCAAAGAGTTTTCTCATTTTTGTCCATATTTGAGTTGATTTCGTTCATGACTGACAAAATAGCATCGTTTGTAGACTTTCCGATGGTGAAATCAAACTGATTTTTACTGAGGATTTTATTTTTTTATAGAAAGTTCAGCATGCGTTTTTTCAGAAGTTTTTCGAATATTTTGGCAAGGTTCGTGATAAGTGAAATGGGTCTGTAGTTAGTCGTATTCAGCGTTTTCCCACTTTTGAAAATAGGATTTATTGTAGCGGTTTTGAAAGCTATAGGACACACACCGGTGGCGAAGCATTTATTTATAATGTGGGTTAGTGGTTCCGCTATGTGCGGGGCTATTATTTTGAGGTATTCTGATTTTATACCATCTGATCCTGGTGCTTTTTTATTTTTCAGTGCCAGTATACACCTTTCAACCTCTTGTTCTGATTTTTTTTGGGAATATTTTCTTGTTGTCTTTTTTTTCTATTTCTGTTGCTAATTGTTCTCCGATATTTGTGAAGAAATCCACAAATATATTAGCTATTTCTGCCTCATTATCAACCAATTCACCATTTTAATTTTTTATAGATTTAACTTTCTTACAAGGACTGCTAGTACTAGTTATTTCTTTAACGGATTTCCATAGTGCTGACGCACTGGTTCTTTTTCTCTGTAAATCTTTCGCGTAATAATCTTTTTTTTGCTTGGTCTACAAGTTTTCCGAATTTATTTTTATATTGATTATATTTGATTATGTTCTTGGGTGTGGGGCTTTTTTTCATGCATTTATAGAGTTTTTCCTTCTCCCTGACGGATTTTAAAAGGCCTTTAGTCATCCAGATAGGTTTTCTTGCTTCACTATGTTTTATTTTTACTTTATTCGTACTTTTGTCAAGCAGGTTTAAAACAATTTTTATAAATATATTGGTGCATTTATCAATATCATCATTCATATACATATCCAGCCATGTTTCCATCTTAGCATAATGTATCAGTTTGTTTTCCACAACAAAATATTTGTATTTTGTGGCAGGTAAAGTAACTTCTTTTTTTCCAGTCGAGGATACTGAAATTATGATTGGAAAATGATCCGTAATGTCAGTTTCGAAAATAATCGGTGTATAATTGAATATATTCATTTGATCTTTTATGAAACAATGATCTAGACATGTGTTAGATTTTCCTTGAACTCTGGTGGGTTTGTTGATATACGGTGAAAAGCCATTACTGTTCATTATCGTAAGTTACATATTAGATATATCTGTTTCTTTAAGAATATATGTATAGTATTTTCGTAAATTTCTTGACTGATTAAATAATCCGCCAATTCTGAAAGGAATTCCAATTCAGAGGTGGAAGGAGAGCGGTAGAGTGATTATATTAAAATATTTTTGTTTTCCAATTTAAAAATGGTTTCAATTATTTTTATTTTTTTCTCACTTTTGTATTCAATTTCCTGCTTAATGTATATTACAACTCCATCATTTTGATTCAAGTTCCATCCATTATATATCATATTATATCCTTTTATGTTATGAACACTAGTGTCATCTATTTGTCTAGTCTCTGTTAAAACAATAATATCAATATCATGATGTAATTCATGAAGCCATAGTTTGAATTCATCCAAATTTTTGCCAATTTCTCTGATATTTAGGTGTAGAATTTTGAAGTTCTTAAAGGGGGTTACCAATATTTCATTTAATGTGTTAAGATCGTTCAACACTTTTGTTTCAACAATTTCAATTTGAAAGTCATTAATGTACTTATCCATTTTACTCGCAATAGTAAATCGTATGATATGATAAATAGTAGATAATTACAAGTATGGGCGCGGGATTCGCCTACGCTAGCATCCGCCTTGCGCCCACACTTGGCCTGCCGGCGGCTTAACTATCGCGCTTCGCGCGACGATCCTAGCCCCCCGTGTACACGTATATCCTTTCCGTGTACACGTATATCCTTTCCGTGTACACGTATATCCTTTCCGTGTACACGTATATCCTTTCCGTGTACACGTATATCCTTTCCGTGTACACGTACATACCAATTATTTGAATACAACGATCTTAAGGCGTTGTTCTTATTTTAAACGTTCATTGTCAAAATGATTAAAAACTATAATTGGACACCAATAATGTGAATACTACGATCAATGCATGTCTGTCTTTATCATTGAATCCATTTGATACTATAATTGGACACCAATAATGTGAATACTACGATCAACGTGTGTCTGTCTTTATCATTGAATCCGTTTGAAACTATAATTGGACACCAATAATGTGAATACTACGATCAATGCTTGTTTGTCTTCATCATTGAGTCCGTTTGAAACTATAATTAGACACCAATAATGTGAATACTACGATCAATGCGTGTCTGTCTTTATCGTTGGGTTTGAAACTATAATTGGACACCAATAATGTGAATACTACGATCAATGAGTGTCTGTCTTCATCATTGAATCCGTTTGAAACTATAATTGGACACCAATAATGTGAATACTACGATCAATGCGTGTCTGTTTTTATCATTGAATCCATTTGAAACTATAATTGGATACCAATAATGTGAATACTACGATCAATGAGTGTCTTTCTTTATCATTGAATCCGTTTGAAACTATAATTGGACACCAATAATGTGAATACTACGATCAATGCGTGTCTGTTTTTATCATTGAATCCGTTTGAAACTATAATTGGACACCAATAATGTGAATACTACGATCAATGTGTATAATATATCGATTTTTCCGCATTTTTTTCAAATATTTCATGAACTATTGATTTTGAAAAAACAATTCATTTATATTTTTTGTATATTTTCCAAAAGCAATCATAAAAGGTTCTATGAAAAATTGGGAAATATGCAGCCGTTTGGGAAATATTTAGAATTATTCAAAATTGTCGAATTTTTTTTCTAAGTCCCGACGAATTTTTTTGGGTTTTATTTTTTTTCTGCTCTGGTAATGAATTCGAAGAAACCAAATTGGGATATGTTGATAGAGTTAATTGAGAGGTATTTTTGACAAAAAAATCATTTCTCATTTTTTATTGGTTCTGGAGATATATCGATTTTTCCGATTTTTTTTCGATTATTTCTCGGACTATTGATTTTGAAGAAACAATTCATTTACATTTTTTGTAGACTTCCCAAAGGCAATCATAAAAGGTTCTATGAAAAATTGGGAAATATGCAGCCGTTTGGGAAATATTTAGAATTATTCAAAATTGGCGAAATTTTTTTCTAAGTCTCGACGAATTTTTTTGGGTTTTATTTTTTTTCTGCTCTGGTAATGAATTTGAAGAAACCAAACTGGGATATGTTGATAGAGTTCATTGAGAGGTATTTTTGACAAAAAAATCTTTTCTCATTTTTTATTGGTTCTGGAGATATATCGATTTTTCCGATTTTTTTTCGATTATTTCTCGGACTATTGATTTTAAAGAAACAATTCAATTACATTTTTTGTAGACTTCCCGAAGGCAATCATAAAAGGTTCTATGAAAAATTAGGAAATATGCAGCCGTTTGGGAAATATTTGGAATTATTCAAAATTGTCGAAATTTTTTTCTAAGTCCCGACGAATTTTTTTGGGTTTTATTTTTTTTCTGCTCTGGTAATGAATTCGAAGAAACCAAATTGGGATATGTTGATAGAGTTAATTGAGAGGTATTTTTGACAAAAAAATCATTTCTCATTTTTTATTGGTTCTGGAGATATATCGATTTTTCCGATTTTTTTTCGATTATTTCTCGGACTATTGATTTTGAAGAAACAATTCATTTACATTTTTTGTAGACTTCCCAAAGGCAATCATAAAAGGTTCTATGAAAAATTGGGAAATATGCAGCCGTTTGGGAAATATTTAGAATTATTCAAAATTGGCGAAATTTTTTTCTAAGTCTCGACGAATTTTTTTGGGTTTTATTTTTTTTCTGCTCTGGTAATGAATTTGAAGAAACCAAACTGGGATATGTTGATAGAGTTCATTGAGAGGTATTTTTGACAAAAAAATCTTTTCTCATTTTTTATTGGTTCTGGAGATATATCGATTTTTCCGATTTTTTTTCGATTATTTCTCGGACTATTGATTTTAAAGAAACAATTCAATTACATTTTTTGTAGACTTCCCGAAGGCAATCATAAAAGGTTCTATGAAAAATTAGGAAATATGCAGCCGTTTGGGAAATATTTGGAATTATTCAAAATTGTCGAAATTTTTTTCTAAGTCCCGACGAATTTTTTTGGGTTTTATTTTTTTTCTGCTCTGGTAATGAATTCGAAGAAACCAAATTGGGATATGTTGATAGAGTTAATTGAGAGGTATTTTTGACAAAAAAATCATTTCTCATTTTTTATTGGTTATGGAGATATATCGATTTTTCCGATTTTTTTTCGATTATTTCTCGGACTATTGATTTTAAAGAAACAATTCAATTACATTTTTTGTAGACTTCCCGAAGGCAATCATAAAAGGTTCTATGAAAAATTGGGAAATATGCAGCCGTTTGGGAAATATTTGGAATTATTCAAAATTGTCGAAATTTTTTTCTAAGTCCCGACGAATTTTTTTGGGTTTTATTTTTTTTCTGCTCTGGTAATGAATTCGAAGAAACCAAATTGGGATATGTTGATAGAGTTAATTGAGAGGTATTTTTGACAAAAAAATCATTTCTCATTTTTTATTGGTTATGGAGATATATCGATTTTTCCGATTTTTTTTCGATTATTTCTCGGACTATTGATTTTGAAGAAACAATTCATTTACATTTTTTTAGACTTCCCAAAGGCAATCATAAAAGGTTCTATGAAAAATTGAGAAATATGCAGCCGTTTGGGAAATATTTGGAATTATTCAAAATCGAAGAAATTTTTTTCTAAGTCCCGACGAATTTTTTTGGGTTTTATTTTTTTCCCGCTGCAGTAATGAATTCGAAGAAAGCAAATTGGGATGGGTTGATAGAGTCCATTGAGAGGTATTTTTGACAAAAATATCATTTCTCATTTTTTATTGGTTCTGGAGATATATCGATTTTTCCGATTTTTTTTCGATTATTTCTCGGACTATTGATTTTGAAGAAACAATTCATTTACATTTTTTGTAGACTTCTCAAAGGCAATCATAAAAGGTTCCATGAAAAATTGAGATATATGCAGCCGTTTGGGAAATATTTGGAATTATTCAAAATTGTCGAAATTTTTTTCCAAGTCCCGACGAATTTTTTTAGGTTTTATTTTTTTCCCGCTGTAGTAATGAATTCGAAGAAACCAAATTGGAAGAAGTTGATAGAGTTCGTTGAGAGGTATTTTTGACAAAAAAATCATTCCTCATTTTTTATTGGTTCTGGAGATATATCGATTTTACCGTTTTTTTTTCAAATATTTCCCGGACTATTGATTTTGAAGAAACAATTCATTAACATTTTTTGTATACTTTTCAAAAACAATCATAAAAGGTTCTATGAAAAATTTGGAAATATGCAGCCGTTTGGGAAATATTTGAAATTATTCAAAATTATCGAAAATTTTTTCCAAGTCCCGACGAATTTTTTTATTTTTGAAATAGGAAAAAAATTCATTCGAAACTTTTTGTAGTACTAATGAAGTACAATAAAATTGTTTCCATACACTTTTCCATATCTTGTTTAGTTTTTGAGATTTTGGTGCTTTTATAAAAAAAATTTCTAAGTCCAGCCTTTTTTTTGGATTTTATTTTTTTCCCGCTTTGTTATTGAATTCGAAAAAACCAAATTTACACGATCGATAGAGTTCATTGAGAGGTATCTTCTGCAAAAAATAAATTTCCAAGTTTTTTCTTAATTCGGGAGATATATCGATTTTCCCGTTTTTTTCAAATATTTCCTGTACTATTGAAAATAGGGAAATTATTTATTTACATATTTTATAGATTTTTTGAAGGCGGTCAAAAAAGGTATCGTGGTAAATTGGAAAAATATCAGCAGATTCCGAGATATTTCGTATTTTTAAAAATTACAATTTTTTTTTTCATATTTTTCAATTTTTCTCAGTTTTCCGGACATTTTCTTAAAAGTGTTGAAGAGGTATGATTTTTTTGTATTTCCAAGCTCTATCCACTGCATTGTTCAAAATTCAATTTCGATCATCGGTGCGGTTTTTATTCGAAATTTTCACTTTTCGGAAAATCGTCCGGAAAACCCGTTTTCATTTTCCGATCCTTCTCAAAAACTATACACCATTGTAGGACATTTGGTCGTACTTCTTAAAGAAATATGAATTCGAAAAAACGAAACCCTGGACCTGTATCGAGGAAACTAGGAAAAACACAAAAATGGCCGTTAAAATTTTCCGGGTTTTCCGATCGCAAAAAAAAATTTTTTTCGAGATACATTTTTTGAGTTATTGATTTGATTCAAATTTCAAAGCAATATCTCCAAGGGTTTGGAAATCATAGCGTTCGCCCCGGGGGCGACAGACAAAAAAAAAATGAGTCGACATTTTAATTTTTTTTAATTTTTAATTTTTTTATTTCCATATTCATTTTTCAAAGGGCCACATTTTCTCTTTATGAAAAATGATTCTATCTCTCCAAATAAAAAAGTGAGTGTCACAATTATTATTATTATTATTTTTTTTTTTTGTTTTTTTTCTTGGTTTCTTCCTAATTTTTTACAAGGATCAATTTCTTTTTTGAACCGTGGCTCTATCTCTTTAAATAAAAAAAATAGCCCCCCTCTGTATTCTCAGCCTCTTTCATAATTTTAATCATTTTTTCACGAAAATCAGCTGTTTTTTCGTTTATTTATAGGGTATCGCAAAAATTTTTACGTGACTTTTTTGTAGGTCTATTTAAGGGGAACAAAATTGTTTATATAAAATTTTTCGATATCTCGTTTGTTTTTCGAGTTTTGGGCAATTTTGGAGGGGGAGTAAAAAATTTTTAATATTTTTTTCACTTTTTTCGTATTTTTTCCATCTTTTTATGTAGTTGGAAAAAAACGGTTTGGAGGTATCACTGAGGCAAGTGTTGCGGATACGATGCACTTTTATTTTTTTCATTACCTCTATTAGTACGGTCAATATTTCGATTTTCCAATTTTTTCAGATATCTCCCGGACTATTAATTTTGGGAAAAAAATTAAAAAACAAAATTGTAGATTTTCCAAAGGCAGTCAAAAGCTGTCTCGGTGATTCGGAAAAATATCGATCATTTCCGAGTAATTTCGTATTATCCGAAATTCAAATGTTTTTTTTCATATATTTGAAATTTTCCCAGTTTTCCGATCATTTTAGAGAAAATATCGAAGACCTATGATTTGTTGGTATATTCGTGCTCTACCAAAATCATTTTTCACAATTCAGTTTCGATTGTTGGTTTCGTTGTTTTTTGTGTTTTACAATATCGGAATTTTTCGGGAAATTTCCCGGAAAATCCGGTCATCATATTCCGATCATTCTCAAAACTCACCGCCTTCTGTAAGACATATTGAAGTATATCTAGAAGAAATTTGAAAGGATTCGAATCAATTCTTGAACCGGTATCGAGAAAAGTAGGAACTTGAAAAAAAAAATCGGAAAATCACCGTAAAATTTTTCCGGATTTTCCGATCGCCAAAAAAAATCACGTGACAAATACCGTCATCGCGTTGATAAAATGACTGAAAGTCCCGTGCGATATCTTTGATATTTTGGGAAATATAGCGTTTTAAAAATTTTCGACACACAAAAATTTTTTTTTATTTTTTTAAATTTTTTTCAGTTTTTTCATCTTGTATAGTGTCAGATAAGGATCATTATCCCGTTTGAACCATCTCTCTATCTTTTCGAATAAAAAAGTTAGACACCCCTACAGGTCGAAGTTATTATTATTATTATTATTTTTTTTTCGATTTTTTTCCATTTTTTATTAAGGATCAAGGTCCCGTTGGATTCAAAGTTCTATCTATTCAAATAAAAAAGTTAGGCTCCCTCTGTATTTCTCTGTCCGAAAGACCGTAGAATACTACTCTCTAAAGATCGTAGTATAACAAGTTTGGGCGCGGGATTCGCCTACGCTAGCATCCGCCTTGCGCCCACACTTGGCCTGCCGGCGGCTTAACTGTCGCGCTTCGCGCGACGATCCTAGCCCCCCGTGTACACGTATCATTTCCGTGTACACGTATATCCTTTCCGTTTACACGTATATCCATTCCGTGTACACGTATATCCTTTCCGTGTACACGTATCTACCAATTATTTGAATACTACGATCTTAAGGCGTTGTTCTTATTTTAAAGGTTCATTGTCAAAATGATTACAAACTATAATTGGATACCAATAATGTGAATACTACGATCAATGCGTGTCTGTCTTTTTAATTGAATCTATTTGATACTATAATTGGACACCAATAATGTGAATACTACGATCAATGTGTGTCTGTCTTTATCATTGAATCCATTTGAAACTATAATTGGACACCAATAATGTGAATACTACGATCAATACTTGTCTGTCTTCATCATTGAGTCCGTTTGAAACTATAATTGGACACCAATAATGTGAATACTACGATCAATGCGTGTCTGTCTTTATCGTTGGGTCAGTTTGAAACTATAATTGGACACCAATAATGTGAATAATACGATCAATGCGTGCCTGTCTTTATCATTGAGTCAGTTTAAAACTATAATTGAACACCAATAATGTGAATACTACGATCAATGAGTGTCTTTCTTTATTATTGAATCCGTTTGAAACTATAATTGGACACCAATAATGTGAATACTACGATCAATGCGTGTCTGTCTTTATTATTGAATCCGTTTGAAACTATAATTGGACACCAATAATGTGAATACTACGATCAATGTGTATAATATATCGATTTTTCCGCATTTTTTTCAAATATTTCATGAACTATTGATTTTGAAAAAACAATTCATTTACATTTTTTGTAGACTTTCCAAAGGCAATCATAAAAGGTTCTATGAAAAATTAGGAAATATGCAGCCGTTTGGGAAATATTTAGAATTATTCAAAATTGTCGTAATTTTTTTCTAAGTCCCGACGAATTTTTTTGGGTTTTATTTTTTTTCCGCTGCAGTAATGAATTCGAAGAAACCAAATTGGGATGGGTTGATAGAGTCCATTGAGAGGTATTTTTAACAAAAAAATCATTTCTCAGTTTTTATTGGTTCTGGAGATATATCGATTTTTCCGATTTTTTTTCAAATATATCCCGGACTATTGATTTTGAAGAAACAATTCATCTACATTTTTTGTATACTTTCCAAAGGCAATCATAAAAGGTTCTATGAAAAATTGAGAAATATGCAGCCGTTTGGGAAATATTTAGAATTATTCAAAATTGTCGAAATTTTTTTCTAAGTCCCGACGAAAATTTTTGGGTTTTATTTTTTTTCTGCTCTGGTAATGAATTCGAAGAAACCAAATTGGGATATGTTGATAGAGTTAATTGAGACTTATTTTTGACAAAAAAATCATTTCTCATTTTTTATTGGTTCTGGAGATATATCGATTTTTCCGATTTTTTTTCGAATATTTCTCGGACTATTGATTTTGAAGAAACAATTCATTTACATTTTTTGTAGACTTCCCAAAGGCAATCATAAAAGGTTCTATGAAAAATTGGGAAATATGCAGCCGTTTGGGAAATATTTAGAATTATTCAAAATTGGCGAAATTTTTTTCTAAGTCTCGACGAATTTTTTTGGGTTTTATTTTTTTTCTGCTCTGGTAATGAATTCGAAGAAACCAAACTGGGATATGTTGATAGAGTTCATTGAGAAGTATTTTTGACAAAAAAAATCATTTCTCATTTTTTATTGGTTCTGGAGATATATCGATTTTTCCGATTTTTTTTCGATTATTTCCCGGACTATTGATTTTGGAGAAACAATTCATTTACATTTTTTGTAGACTTCCCGAAGGCAATCATAAAAGGTTCTATGAAAAATTGAGAAATATGCAGCCGTTTGGGAAATATTTAGAATTATTCAAAATTGTCGAAATTTTTTTCTAAGTCCCGACGAATTTTTTTGGGTTTTATTTTTTTTCTGCTCTGGTAATGAATTCGAAGAAACCCAACTGGGATATGTTGATGGAGTTCATTGAGAGGTATTTTTGACAAAAAAAATCATTTCTCATTTTTTATTGGTTCTGGAGATATATCGATTTTTCCGATTTTTTTTCGATTATTTCTCGGACAATTGATTTTGGAGAAACAATTCATTTACATTTTTTGTAGACTTCGCAAAGGCAATCATAAAAGGTTCTATGAAAAATTGAGAAATATGCAGCCGTTTGAGAAATATTTAGAATTATTCAAAATTGTCGAAATTTTTTTCCAAGTCCCGACGAATTTTTTTGGGTTTTATTTTTTTCCCGCTGCAGTAATGAATTCGAAGAAACCAAATTGAGATGGGTTGATAGAGTCCATTGAGAGGTATTTTTGACAAAAAAATCATTTCTCATTTTTTATTGATTCTGGAGATATATCGATTTTTCCGATTTTTTTTCGAATATTTCTCGGACTATTGATTTTGAAGAAACAATTCATCTACATTTTTTGTAGACTTCCCAAAGGCAATCATAAAAGGTTCTATGAAAAATTGGGAAATATGCAGCCGTTTGGGAAACATTTGGAATTATTCAAAATTATCGAAAATTTTTTCCAAGTCCCGACGAATTTTTTTGGGTTTTATTTTTTTCCCGCTGCAGTAATGAATTCGAAGAAATCAAATTGGGATATGTTGATAGAGTCCATTGAGATGTATTTTTAACAAAAAAATCTTTTCTCATTTTTTATTGGTTCTGGAGATATATCGATTTTTCCGATTTTTTTTCAAATATTTCCCGGACTATTGATTTTGAAGAAACAATTCAACTACATTTTTTGTATATTTTCCAAAGGCAATCATAAAAGGTTCTATGAAAAATTTGGAAATATGCAGCCGTTTGGGAAATATTTAGAATTATTCAAAATTGTCGAAATTTTTTTCCAAGTCCCGACGAATTTTTTTGGGTTTTATTTTTTTTCGCGCTCTGGTAACGAATTCGAAGAAACCTAATTGGGATATGTTGATAGAGTTCATTGAGAGGTATTTTTGACAAAAAAATTATTTCTCATTCTTTATTGGTTCTGGAGATATATCGATTTTTCCGTTCTTTTTTCAAATATTTCCCGGACTATTGATTTTGAAGAAACAATTCATCTACATTTTTTGAATATTTTTCAAAGGCAATCATAAAAGGTTCTATGAAAAATTTGAAAATATGCAGCCGTTTGGGAAATATTTAGAATTATTCAAAATTGTCGAAATTTTTGTATAAGTCCCGATGAATTTTTTTGGGTTTTATTTTTTTCGCGCTCTGGTAACGAATTCGAAGAAACCAAATTGGGATATGTTGATAGAGTTCATTGAGAGGTATTTTTGACAAAAAAATTATTTCTCAGTCTTTATTGGTTCTGGAGATATATTGATTTTTCCGATTTTTTTTCAAATATTTCCTGGACTATTGATATTGAAGGAACACTTCATTTACATTTTTTGTATATTTTCCAAAGGCAAACATAAAAAGTTCTATGGGAAATTTGAAAATATGCAGCCGTTTGGGAAATATTTGGAATTATTCAAAATCGACGAAACGAAATTTTTTCTAAGTCCCGACAAGTTTTTGAATTTTTGGAATAGGAAAAAATTTCATAAATAACTTTTTGGAGTACTAATAGAGTACAATAAAATTGTTTGTACACACTTTTCCATATCTTGTTTAGTTTTTGAGATTCTAATGCTTTTATAAAAATTATTTCTAAGTCCAGCCTTTTTTTTGGATTTTATTTTTTCCCCGCTCTGTTATTGAATTCGAAAAAACCAAATTTGGAGGATCGATAGAGTTCATTGAAGGGTATTTTTTGCAAAAAATAAATTCTCAAGTTTTTTCTTAGTTTGTGAGATATATCAATTGTCCCGTTTTTTTCAAATATTTCCTGCACTATTGATTTTATCGAAAAAATGTAATAACATTTTTTGTAGGTTTCCCAAAGACACTTAAAAAAGGTATCGTGTGAAATTTTCAATTTTGTATCCGTTTTCAAAATATTCGATATTTTAAAAAATGAGAACTTCCATTTTCGGAAAAATGGGATTTTCACATTTTTCCGGTCGTTTCTTCGGAAAATGTTCATATGGAGATTTGTTCGTTTGTTCAAGTTCTATTTAATGCATATTTGATATCTTGGTTTCCTTAATCGGTTTCACCACAATAGAGGCTCAAAAAAAAGAAATTTTTTCGGAAAATCGACCGGAAAACCCGTTATTATTTTCCGATCCTTCTCAAAAACTATACACCTCGGAAGAGCATATAGGCGCATATTACCAAAAAATCTAGAAGGAAAAAAATAAATCCCTGGACCGCTATCGAGTTCCTCGCGAAAACCATGAAAAACCCCTTAAAAATTTTCCGGGTTTTCCGATAGCAAAAAAAATTAAATTTTGAGGTACTGTTTTTTTGTTATTGACGTGATTAAAATTTCAACTCGATATCTTCAACGGTTCCGGAGATATAAGGTGGTTTCTGGAGACGACGGACATACAGAAAATTCCCAAAAAAATACCAATTTTTTTTTTATTCTTTTTAATTTTTAATTTTATCATGACTATATTTATTTTTTTATGGGGAACATTTTTGCCTTATGAAAAATTGTTCTATCTCTTAAAATAAAAAAGTTAGTGCCCCCCCTGTAAATTATTATTATTATTATTTTTCTTTTTTTTTTTTGGTTTCTTCCTAATTTTTTACAAGGATCAATTCCTTTTTTGAACCGTGGCTCTATCTACTCAAATAAAAAAAATAGCCCCCCTCTATATTCTCGGCCTATTTCATAATTTTAATAATTTTTTCACGAAAATCAGCTGTTTTTTCGTTTATTTATAGGGTATCGCAAAAATTTTCGGGTGACTTTTTTGTAGGTCTATTTAAGGGGAACAAAATTGTTTATATAAAATTTTTCGATATCTCGTTTTGTTTTCGAGTTTTGGGCAATTTTGGAGGGGGAGTAAAAAATTTTTAATATTTTTTTCACTTTTTTCGTATTTTTCCCATCTTTTTATGTAGTTGGAAAAAAACGGTTTGGAGGTATTACTGAGGCATGTGTTGCGGATACGATGCATTTTTATTTTTTTCATTACCTCTATTAGTACGGTCAATATTTCGATTTTCCAATTTTTTTAGATATCTCCCGGACTATTAACTTTGGGAAAAAAATTAAAAATGAAAATTGTAGATTTTCCAAAGGCAGTCAAAAGCTGTCTAGGTGATTCGGAAAAATATCGACCATTTCCGAGTAATTTCGTATTATCCGAAATTCAAATGTTTTTTTTTCATATATTTGAAATTTTCCCAGTTTTCCGATCATTTTAGAGAAAATATCGAAGAGCTATGATTTGTTGGTATATTCGTGCTCTACCAAAATCATTTTTCACAATTCAGTTTCGATTGTTGGTTTCGTTGGTTTTTGTGTTTTACAATATCGGAATTTTTCGGAAAATTTCCCGGAAAATCCGGTCATCATTTTCCGATCATTCTCAAAACTCACCGCCTTCTGTAAGACATATTGAAGTATATCTAGAAGAAATTTGAAAGGATTCGAATCAATTCTTGAACCGGTATCGAGAAAAGTAGGAACTTGAAAAAAAAAAATCGGAAAATCGCCGTAAAATTTTTCCGGATTTTCCGATCGCCAAAAAAAATCACGTGACAAATACCATCATCGCGTTGATAAAATGACTGAAAGTCCCGTGCGATATCTTTGATATTTTGGGAAATATAGCGTTTTAAAAATTTTCGACACACAAAAAATTTTTTTTATTTTTTTAAATTTTTTTCAGTTTTTTCATCTTGTATAGTGTCAGATAAGGATCATTATCCCGTTTGAACCAACTCTCTATCTTTTCGAATAAAAAAGTTAGGCACCCCTACAGGTCGAAGTTATTATTATTATTATTATTTTTTTCTTGATTTTTTTCTATTTTTTATTAAGGATTAAGGTCCCGTTGGATTCAAAGTTCTATCTATCCAAATAAAAAAGTTAGGCTCCCTCTGTCCGAAAGACCGTAGAATACTACTTCTCTAAAGATCGTAGTATAACAAGTGTGGGCGCGGGATTCGCCTACGCTAGCATCCGCCTGGCGCCCACACTTGGCCTGCCGGCGGCTTAACTGTCGCGCTTCGCGCGACGATCCTAGCCCCCCGTGTACACGTATATCCTTGCCGTGTACACGTATATCCTTTCCGTGTACACGTATATCCTTTCCGTGTACACGTATATCCTTTCCGTGTACACGTATATACCAATATTTGAATACTACGATCTTAAGGCGTTGTTCTTATTTTAAACGTTCATTGTCAAAATGATTAAAAACTATAATTGGACACCAATAATGTGAATACTACGATCAATGCTTGTCTGTCTTCATCATTGAGTCCGTTTGAAACTATAATTGGACACCAATAATGTGAATACTACGATCAATGCTTGTCTGTCTTCATCATTGAGTCCGTTTGAAACTATAATTGGACACCAAAAATGTTAATACTACGATCAATGCGTGTCTGTCATTATCGTTGGGTCAGTTTGAAACTATAATTGGACACCAATAATGTGAATACTACGATCAATGAGTGTCTTTCTTTATCATTGAATCCGTTTGAAACTATAATTGGACACCAATAATGTGAATACTACGATCAATGCTTGTCTGTCTTCATCATTGAGTCCGTTTGAAACTATAATTGGACACCAAAAATGTTAATACTACGATCAATGCGTGTCTGTCATTATCGTTGGGTCAGTTTGAAACTATAATTGGACACCAATAATGTGAATACTACGATCAATGAGTGTCTTTCTTTATCATTGAATCCGTTTGAAACTATAATTGGACACCAATAATGTGAATACTACGATCAATGCGTGTCTGTTTTTATCATTGAATCCGTTTGAAACTATAATTGGATACCAATAATGTGAATACTACGATCAATGCGTGTCTGTCTTTATCGTTGAGTCAGTTCGAAACTATAATTGGACACCAATAATGTGAATACTACGATCAATGAGTGTCTTCCTTTATCATTGAACCCGTTTGAAACTATAATTGGACACCAATAATGTGAATACTACGATCAATGCGTGTCTGTTTTTATCATTGAATCCGTTTGAAACTATAATTGGACACCAATAATGTGAATACTACGATCAATGTGTATAATATATCGATTTGTCCGCATTTTTTTCAAATATTTCATGAACTACTGATTTTGAAAAAACAATTCATTTATATTTTTTGTATATTTTCCAAAAGCAATCATAAAAGGTTTCATGAAAAATTTGGAAATATGCAGCAATTTGGGAAATATTTGGAATTATTCAAAATTGTCGAAATTTTTTTCCAAGTCCCGACGAATTTTTTTAGGTTTTATTTTTTTTCTGCTCTGGTAATGAATTCGAAGAAACCAAATTGGGATATGTTGATAGAGTTCATTGAGAGGTATTTTTGACTAAAAAATCATTTCTCAGTTTTCATTGATTCTGGAGATATATTGATTTTTCCGATTTTTTTTCGAATATTTCTTGGACTATTGATTTTGAACAAACAATTCATTTACGTTTTTTGTAGACTTCCCGATGGCAATCATAAAAGGTTCTATGAAAAATTGGGAAATATGCAGCCATTTGGGAAATATTTGGAATTATTCAAAATTTTCGAAATTTTTTTCTAAGTCCCGACGAATTTTTTTGGGTTTTATTTTTTTCCCGCTGCAGTAATGAATTTGAAGAAACCAAATTGGGATGGGTTGATAGAGTCCATTGAGAGGTATTTTTAACAAAAAAATCATTTCTCAGTTTTTATTGATTCTGGAGATATATCGATTTTTCCGATTTTTTTTAGAATATTTCTTGGACTATTGATTTTGAAGAAACAATTCATTCACATTTTTTGTAGACTCCCCAAAGGCAATCATAAAAGTTTCTATGAAAAATTGGGAATTATGCAGCCGTTTGGGAAATATTTAGAATTATTCAAAATTGTCGAAATTTTTTTCCAAGTCCCGACGAATTTTTTTGGGTTTTATTTTTTTTCTGCTCTGGTAATGAATTCGAAGAAACCAAATAGGGATATGTTGATAGAGTTCATTGAGAGGTATTTTTGACAAAAAAATCATTTCTCATTTTTTATTGGTTCTGGAGATATATCGATTTTTCCAATTTTTTTTAGAATATTTCTTGGACTATTGATTTTGAAGAAACAATTCATTTACATTTTTTGTAGACTCCCCAAAGGCAATCATAAAAGTTTCTATGAAAAATTGGGAATTATGCAGCCGTTTGGGAAATATTTAGAATTATTCAAAATTGTCGAAATTTTTTTCCAAGTCCCGACGAATTTTTTTGGGTTTTATTTTTTTTCTGCTCTGGTAATGAATTCGAAGAAACCAAATAGGGATATGTTGATAGAGTTCATTGAGAGGTATTTTTGACAAAAAAATCATTTCTCATTTTTTATTGGTTCTGGAGATATATCGATTTTTCCAATTTTTTTTCGAATATTTCTCGGACTATTGATTTTGAAGAAACAATTCATTTACATTTTTTGTAGACTTCCCGAAGGCAATCATAAAAGGTTCTATGAAAAATTGGGAAATATGCAGCCGTTTGGGAAATATTTGGAATTATTCAAAATTGTCGAAATTTTTTTCTAAGTCCTGACGAATTTTTTTGGGTTTTATTTTTTTTCTGCTCTGGTAATGAATTCGAAGAAACCAAATTGGGATATGTTGATAGAGTCCATTGAGAGGTATTTTTAACAAAAAAATCATTTCTCAGTTTTTATTGATTCTGGAGATATATCGATTTTTCCGATTTTTTTTCGAATATTTCTTGGACTATTGATTTTGAAGAAACAATTCATTTACATTTTTTGTAGACTCCCCAAAGGCAATCATAAAAGGTTCTATGAAAAATTGGGAATTATGCAGCCGTTTGGGAAATATTTGGAATTATTCAAAATTGTCGAAATTTTTTTCTAAGTCCCGACGAATTTTTTTGGGTTTTATTTTTTTTCTGCTCTGGTAATGAATTCAAAGAAACCAAATTGGGATATGTTGATAGAGTTCATTGAGAGGTATTTTTGACAAAAAAATCATATCTCATTTTTTATTGGTTCTGGAGATATATCGATTTTTCCAATTTTTTTTCGAATATTTCTCGGACTATTGATTTTGAAGAAACAATTCATCTACATTTTTTGTAGACTTTTCAAAGGCAATCATAAAAGGTTCTATGAAAAATTGGGAAATATGCAGCCGTTTGGGAAACATTCGGAATTATTCAAAATTATCGAAAATTTTTTCTAAGTCCCGACGAATTTTTTTATTTTTGAAATAGGAAAAAAATTCATTCGAAACTTTTTGTAGTACTAATGGAGTACAATGAAATTGTTTTCATACACTTTTCCATATCTTGTTTAGTTTTTGAGATTTTGGTGCTTTTATAAAAAAAATTTCTAAGTCCAGCCTTTTTTTTGGATTTTATTTTTTTCCCGCTTTGTTATTGAATTCGAAAAAACCAAATTTACAGGATCGATAGAGTTCATTGAGAAGTATCTTCTGCAAAAAATTGATTTCCAAGTTTTTTCTTAATTCGGGAGATATATCGATTTTCCCGTTTTTTTCAAATATTTCCTGTACTATTGAAAATAGGGGAATTATTCATTTACATATTTTATAGATTTTTTGAAGGCGGTGAAAAAAGGTATCGTGGTAAATTGAAAAAATATCAGCAGTTTCCGAGATATTTCGTATTTTAAAAAATTACAATTTTTTTATTCATATTTTTCAATTTTTCTCAGTTTTCCGGACATTTTCTTAAAAGTGTTGAAGGGGTATGATTTTTTTGTATTCCCACGCTCTATCCATTGCATTGTTCAAAATTCAGTTTCGATCATCGGTGCGGTTTTTATTCGAAATTTTCACTTTTCGGAAAATCGTCCGGAAAACTCGTTTATATTTTCCGATCCTTCTCAAAAACTATACACCTGAGAAGGATATATAGGCGCATATTTCAAAAGAAATTGGAAGGAAAAAAATCATTTCCTGAACCGCTATCGAGTTACCGGTGAAAAACATGAAAAACCATTTAAAAATTTTCCGGATTTTCCGATCGCAAAAAAAAAAATTTTGAGAAATATTGTCCTCGAGTTATTGATGTGGTTCAAATTTAAACGCGATATCTCCAAGGGCTCGGAAAATATAAAGGTTTGAATATGACACGACAGAAAGTCACAAATCGGACAAAAATTTTATTTTTTTCAATTTTTTGTTTTTTCATTTTCATATTTATTTTTCAAAGGGCCACATTTTCTCTTTATGAAAAATGATTCTATCTTGCCAAATAAAAAAGTGAGTGTTTACTTTATTATTATTATTATTATTTTTTTTTGTTTTTTTTCTTGGTTTCTTCCTAATTTTTTACAAGGATCAATTTCTTTTTTGAACCGTGGCTCTATCTCTTTAAATAAAAAAAATAGCCCCCCTCTGTATTCTCGGCCTCTTTCATAATTTTAATCATTTTTTCACGAAAATCAGCTGTTTTTTCGTTTATTTATAGGGTATCGCAAAAATTTTTACGTGACTTTTTTGTAGGTCTATTCAAGGGGAACAAAATTGTTTATATAAAATTTTTCGATATCTCGTTTGTTTTTCGAGTTTTGGGCAATTTTGGAGGGGGAGTAAAAAATTTTTAATATTTTTTTCACTTTTTTCGTATTTTTCCCATCTTTTTATGTAGTCGGAGAAAAACTGGAGGTATTACTGAGGCATGTGTTGCGGATACGATGCACTTTTATTTTTTTCATTACCTCTATTAGTACGGTCAATATTTCGATTTTCCAATTTTTTTAGATATCTCCCGGACTATTAATTTTGGGAAAAAAATTAAAAAATAAAATTGTAGATTTTCCAAAGGCAGTCAAAAGCTGTCTCGTTGATTCGGAAAAATATCGATCATTTCCGAGTAATTTCGTATTATCCGAAATTCAAATGTTTTTTTTCATATATTTGAAATTTTCCCAGTTTTCCGATCATCTTAGAAAAAATATCGAAGATGTGATTTGTTGGTATATTCGTGCTCTACCAAAAACATTTTTCGGAATTCAGTTTCGATTATTGGTTTCGTTGTTTTTTGTGTTTTACAATATCGGAATTTTTCGGAAAATTTCCCGGAAAACCCGGTTATCATTTTCCGATCATTCTCAAAATTCACAGCCTTCTGTGAGACATATTGAAGTATATCTAGAAGAAATTTGAAAGGATTCGAATCAATTCTTGAACCGGCATCGAGAAAAGTAGGAACTTGAAAAAAAAAATTGGAAAATCACCGTAAAATTTTTCCGGATTTTCCGATCGCCAAAAAAAGTCACGTGACAATTACCGTCATCGAGTTGATAAAATGACTGAAAGTCCCAAGCGATATCTTTGATAGTTTGGGAAATATAGCGTTTTAAAAATTTTCGACACAGAAAAATTTTTTTTTATTTTTTTTAATTTTTTTCAGTTTTTTCATCTTTTATAGTGTCAAATAAGAATCATAAACCCGTTTGAACCATCTCTCTATCTTTTCGAATAAAAAAGTTAGAAACCCCTACAGGTCGAAGTTATTATTATTATTATTATTTTTTTCTTGATTTTTTTCAATTTTTTATTAAGGATCAAGGTCCCGTTGGATTCAAAGTTCTATCTGTCCAAATAAAAAAGTTAGGCTCCCTCTGTCCGAAAGACCGTAGAATACTACTTCTCTAAAGATCGTAGTATAACAAGTTTGGGCGCGGGATTCGCCTACGCTAGCATCCGCCTTGCGCCCACACTTGGCCTGCCGGCGGCTTAACTATCGCGCTTCGCGCGACGATCCTAGCCCCCCGTGTACACGTATATCCTTTCCGTGTACACGTATATCCTTTCCGTGTACACGTATATCCTTTCCGTGTACACGTATATCCTTTCCGTGTACACGTATATCCTTTCCGTGTACACGTACATACCAATTATTTGAATACAACGATCTTAAGGCGTTGTTCTTATTTTAAACGTTCATTGTCAAAATGATTAAAAACTATAATTGGACACCAATAATGTGAATACTACGATCAATGCATGTCTGTCTTTATCATTGAATCCATTTGATACTATAATTGGACACCAATAATGTGAATACTACGATCAACGTGTGTCTGTCTTTATCATTGAATCCGTTTGAAACTATAATTGGACACCAATAATGTGAATCTACGATCAATGCTTGTTTGTCTTCATCATTGAGTCCGTTTGAAGCTATAATTAGACACCAATAATGTGAATACTACGATCAATGCGTGTCTGTCTTTATCGTTGGGTTTGAAACTATAATTGGACACCAATAATGTGAATACTACGATCAATGAGTGTCTGTCTTCATCAATGAATCCGTTTGAAACTATAATTGGACACCAATAATGTGAATACTACGATCAATGCGTGTCTGTTTTTATCATTGAATCCATTTGAAACTATAATTGGATACCAATAATGTGAATACTACGATCAATGAGTGTCTTTCTTTATCATTGAATCCGTTTGAAACTATAATTGGACACCAATAATGTGAATACTACGATCAATGCGTGTCTGTTTTTATCATTGAATCCGTTTGAAACTATAATTGGACACCAATAATGTGAATACTACGATCAATGTGTATAATATATCGATTTTTCCGCATTTTTTTCAAATATTTCATGAACTATTGATTTTGAAAAAACAATTCATTTATATTTTTTGTATATTTTCCAAAAGCAATCATAAAAGGTTCTATGAAAAATTGGGAAATATGCAGCCGTTTGGGAAATATTTAGAATTATTCAAAATTGTCGAAATTTTTTTCTAAGTCCCGACGAATTTTTTTGGGTTTTATTTTTTTTCTGCTCTGGTAATGAATTCGAAGAAACCAAATTGGGATATGTTGATAGAGTTAATTGAGAGGTATTTTTGACAAAAAAATCATTTCTCATTTTTTATTGGTTCTGGAGATATATCGATTTTTCCGATTTTTTTTCGATTATTTCTCGGACTATTGATTTTGAAGAAACAATTCATTTACATTTTTTGTAGACTTCCCAAAGGCAATCATAAAAGGTTCTATGAAAAATTGGGAAATATGCAGCCGTTTGGGAAATATTTAGAATTATTCAAAATTGGCGAAATTTTTTTCTAAGTCTCGACGAATTTTTTTGGGTTTTATTTTTTTTCTGCTCTGGTAATGAATTCGAAGAAACCAAACTGGGATATGTTGATAGAGTTCATTGAGAGGTATTTTTGACAAAAAAATCTTTTCTCATTTTTTATTGGTTCTGGAGATATATCGATTTTTCCGATTTTTTTTCGATTATTTCTCGGACTATTGATTTTAAAGAAACAATTCATTTACATTTTTTGTAGACTTCCCGAAGGCAATCATAAAAGGTTCTATGAAAAATTGGGAAATATGCAGCCGTTTGGGAAATATTTGGAATTATTCAAAATTGTCGAAATTTTTTTCTAAGTCCCGACGAATTTTTTTGGGTTTTATTTTTTTTCTGCTCTGGTAATGAATTCGAAGAAACCAAATTGGGATATGTTGATAGAGTTAATTGAGAGGTATTTTTGACAAAAAAATCATTTCTCATTTTTTATTGGTTCTGGAGATATATCGATTTTTCCGTTTTTTTTTCGATTATTTCTCGGACTATTGATTTTGAAGAAACAATTCATTTACATTTTTTGTAGACTTCCCAAAGGCAATCATAAAAGGTTCTATGAAAAATTGAGAAATATGGAGCCGTTTGGGAAATATTTGGAATTATTCAAAATCGAAGAAATTTTTTTCTAAGTCCCGACGAATTTTTTTGGGTTTTATTTTTTTCCCGCTGCAGTAATGAATTCGAAGAAAGCAAATTGGGATGGGTTGATAGAGTCCATTGAGAGGTATTTTTGACAAAAATATCATTTCTCATTTTTTATTGGTTCTGGAGATATATCGATTTTTCCGATTTTTTTTCGATTATTTCTCGGACTATTGATTTTGAAGAAACAATTCATTTACATTTTTTGTAGACTTCTCAAAGGCAATCATAAAAGGTTCTATGAAAAATTGAGATATATGCAGCCGTTTGGGAAATATTTGGAATTATTCAAAATTGTCGAAATTTTTTTCTAAGTCCCGACGAATTTTTTTAGGTTTTATTTTTTTCCCGCTGTAGTAATGAATTCGAAGAAACCAAATTGGGAGAAGTTGATAGAGTTCGTTGAGAGGTATTTTTGACAAAAAAATCATTCCTCATTTTTTATTGGTTCTGGAGATATATCGATTTTACCGTTTTTTTTTCAAATATTTCCCGGACTATTGATTTTGAAGAAACAATTCATTAACATTTTTTGTATACTTTTCAAAAACAATCATAAAAGGTTCTATGAAAAATTTGGAAATATGCAGCCATTTGGGAAATATTTGAAATTATTCAAAATTATCGAAAATTTTTTCCAAGTCCCGACGAATTTTTTTATTTTTGAAATAGGAAAAAAATTCATTCGAAACTTTTTGTAGTACTAATGAAGTACAATAAAATTGTTTCCATACACTTTTCCATATCTTGTTTAGTTTTTGAGATTTTGGTGCTTTTATAAAAAAAATTTCTAAGTCCAGCCTTTTTTTTGGATTTTATTTTTTTCCCGCTTTGTTATTGAATTCGAAAAAACCAAATTTACACGATCGATAGAGTTCATTGAGAGGTATCTTCTGCAAAAAATAAATTTCCAAGTTTTTTCTTAATTCGGGAGATATATCGATTTTCCCGTTTTTTTCAAATATTTCCTTTACTATTGAAAATAGGGAAATTATTTATTTACATATTTTATAGATTTTTTGAAGGCGGTCAAAAAAGGTATCGTGGTAAATTGGAAAAATATCAGCAGTTTCCGAGATATTTCGTATTTTTAAAAATTACAATTTTTTTTTTCATATTTTTCAATTTTTCTCAGTTTTCCGGACATTTTCTTAAAAGTGTTGAAGAGGTATGATTTTTTTGTATTTCCAAGCTCTATCCACTGCATTGTTCAAAATTCAATTTCGATCATCGGTGCGGTTTTTATTCGAAATTTTCACTTTTCGGAAAATCGTCCGGAAAACCCGTTTTCATTTTCCGATCCTTCTCAAAAACTATACACCTGAGAAGGCTATATAGGCGCATATTTCTAAAAAAATTGGAATGGAAAAAATCATTTCCTGAACCGCTATCGAGTTACCGGTGAAAACCTTAAAAATGACCTTGAAAATTTTCCGGGTTTTCCGATCGCAAAAAAAAATTTTTTTCGAGATACATTTTTTGAGTTATTGATTTGATTCAAATTTCAAAGCAATATCTCCAAGGGTTTGGAAATCATAGCGTTCGCCCCGGGGGCGACAGACAAAAAAAAAATGAGTCGACATTTTAATTTTTTTTAATTTTTTATTTTTTTATTTCCATATTCATTTTTCAAAGGGCCACATTTTCTCTTTATGAAAAATGATTCTATCTCTCCAAATAAAAAAGTGAGTGTCACAATTATTATTATTATTATTTTTTTTTTTTGTTTTTTTTCTTGGTTTCTTCCTAATTTTTTACAAGGATCAATTTCTTTTTTGAACCGTGGCTCTATCTCTTTAAATAAAAAAAATAGCCCCCCTCTGTATTCTCAGCCTCTTTCATAATTTTAATCATTTTTTCACGAAAATCAGCTGTTTTTTCGTTTATTTATAGGGTATCGCAAAAATTTTTACGTGACTTTTTTGTAGGTCTATTCAAGGGGAACAAAATTGTTTATATAAAATTTTTCGATATCTCGTTTGTTTTTCGAGTTTTGGGCAATTTTGGAGGGGGAGTAAAAAATTTTTAATATTTTTTTCACTTTTTTCGTATTTTTTCCATCTTTTTATGTAGTTGGAAAAAAACGGTTTGGAGGTATTACTGAGGCATGTGTTGCGGATACGATGCACTTTTATTTTTTTCATTACCTCTATTAGTACGGTCAATATTTCGATTTTCCAATTTTTTTAGATAACTCCCGGACTATTAATTTTGGGAAAAAAATTAAAAAATAAAATTGTAGATTTTCCGAAGGCAGTCAAAAGCTATCTCGGTGATTCGGAAAAATATCGACCATTTCCGAGTAATTTCGTATTATCCGAAATTCAAATGTTTTTTTTCATATATTTGAAATTTTCCCAGTTTTCCGATCATCTTAGAAAAAATATCGAAGATGTGATTTGTTGGTATATTCGTGCTCTACCAAAAACATTTTTCGGAATTCAGTTTCGATTATTGGTTTTGTTGTTTTTTGTGTTTTACAATATCGGAATTTTTCGGAAAATTTCCCGGAAAACCCGGTCATCATTTTCCGATCATTCTCAAAACTCACAGCCTTCTGTAAGACATATTGAAGTATATCTAGAAAAAATTTGAAAGGATTCGAATCAATTCTTGAACCGGGATCGAGAAAAGTAGGAACTTGAAAAAAAAAATCGGAAAATCACCGTAAAATTTTTCCGGATTTTCCGATCGCCAAAAAAAATCACGTGACAAATACCGTCATCGCGTTGATAAAATGACTGAAAGTCCCGTGCGATATCTTCGATATTTTGGGAAATATAGCGTTTTAAAAATTTTCGACACACAAAAAATTTTTTTTATTTTTTTTAATTTTTTTCAGTTTTTTCATCCTTTATAGTGTCAGATATGGATCATTAACCCGTTTGAACCATCTCTCTATCTTTTCGAATAAAAAAGTTAGACACCCCTACAGGTCGAAGTTATTATTATTATTATTATTTTTTTCTTGATTTTTTTCTATTTTTCATTAAGGATCAAGGTCCCGTTGGATTCAAAGTTCTATCTATTCAAATAAAAAAGTTAGGCTCCCTCTGTATTTCTCTGTCCGAAAGACCGTAGAATACTACTCTCTAAAGATCGTAGTATAACAAGTGTGGGCGCGGGATTCGCCTACGCTAGCATCCGCCTTGCGCCCACACTTGGCCTGCCGGCGGCTTAACTATCGCGCTTCGCGCGACGATCCTAGCCCCCCGTGTACACGTATATCATTTCCGTGTACACGTATATCCTTTCCGTGTACACGTATATCCATTCCGTGTACACGTATATCCTTTCCGTGTACACGTATCTACCAATTATTTGAATACTACGATCTTAAGGCGTTGTTCTTATTTTAAAGGTTCATTGTCAAAATGATTACAAACTATAATTGGATACCAATAATGTGAATACTACGATCAATGCGTGTCTGTCTTTATAATTGAATCTATTTGATACTATAATTGGACACCAATAATGTGAATACTACGATCAATGTGTGTCTGTCTTTATCATTGAATCCATTTGAAACTATAATTGGACACCAATAATGTGAATACTACGATCAATGCTTGTCTGTCTTCATCATTGAGTCCGTTTGAACCTATAATTGGACACCAATAATGTGAATACTACGATCAATGCGTGTCTGTCTTTATCGTTGGGTCAGTTTGAAACTATAATTGGACACCAATAATGTGAATACTACGATCAATGCGTGCCTGTCTTTATCATTGAGTCAGTTTGAAACTATAATTGGACACCAATAATGTGAATACTACGATCAATGAGTGTCTTTCTTTATCATTGAATCCGTTTGAAACTATAATTGGACACCAATAATGTGAATACTACGATCAATGCGTGTCTGTCTTTATTATTGAATCCGTTTGAAACTATAATTGGACACCAATAATGTGAATACTACGATCAATGTGTATAATATATCGATTTTTCCGCATTTTTTTCAAATATTTCATGAACTATTGATTTTGAAAAAACAATTCATTCACATTTTTTGTAGACTTTCCAAAGGCAATCATAAAAGGTTCTATGAAAAATTAGGAAATATGCAGCCGTTTGGGAAATATTTAGAATTATTCAAAATTGTCGAAATTTTTTTCTAAGTCCCGACGAATTTTTTTGGGTTTTATTTTTTTTCCGCTGCAGTAATGAATTCGAAGAAACCAAATTGGGATGGGTTAATAGAGTCCATTGAGAGGTATTTTTAACAAAAAAATCATTTCTCAGTTTTTATTGGTTCTGGAGATATATCGATTTTTCCGATTTTTTTTCAAATATATCCCGGACTATTGATTTTGAAGAAACAATTCATCTACATTTTTTGTATACTTTCCAAAGGCAATCATAAAAGGTTCTATGAAAAATTGAGAAATATGCAGCCATTTGGGAAATATTTAGAATTATTCAAAATTGTCGAAATTTTTTTCCAAGTCCCGACGAAAATTTTTGGGTTTTATTTTTTTTCTGCTCTGGTAATGAATTCGAAGAAACCAAATTGGGATATGTTGATAGAGTTAATTGAGACGTATTTTTGACAAAAAAATCATTTCTCATTTTTTATTGGTTCTGGAGATATATCGATTTTTCCGATTTTTTTCGATTATTTCCCGGACTATTGATTTTGGAGAAACAATTCATTTACATTTTTTGTAGACTTCCCGAAGGCAATCATAAAAGGTTTTATGAAAAATTGAGAAATATGCAGCCGTTTGGGAAATATTTAGAATTATTCTTCTAAGTCCCGACGAATTTTTTTGGGTTTTATTTTTTTTCTGCTCTGGTAATGAATTCGAAGAAACCCAACTGGGATATGTTGATAGAGTTCATTGAGAGGTATTTTTGACAAAAAAAATCTTTTCTCATTTTTTATTGGTTCTGGAGATATATCGATTTTTCCGATTTTTTTTCGAATATTTCTCGGACTATTGATTTTGAAGAAACAATTCATTTACATTTTTTGTAGACTTCCCAAAGGCAATCATAAAAGGTTCTATGAAAAATTGGGAAATATGCAGCCGTTTGGGAAATATTTAGAATTATTCAAAATTGTCGAAATTTTTTTCCAAGTCCCGACGAATTTTTTTGGGTTTTATTTTTTTTCTGCTCTGGTAATGAATTCGAAGAAACCCAACTGGGATATGTTGATGGAGTTCATTGAGAGGTATTTTTGACAAAAAAATCATTTCTCAGTTTTTATTGGTTCTGGAGATATATCGATTTTTCCGATTTTTTTTCAAATATATCCCGGACTATTGATTTTGAAGAAACAATTCATCTACATTTTTTGTATACTTTCCAAAGGCAATCATAAAAGGTTCTATGAAAAATTGAGAAATATGCAGCCATTTGGGAAATATTTAGAATTATTCAAAATTGTCGAAATTTTTTTCTAAGTCCCGACGAAAATTTTTGGGTTTTATTTTTTTTCTGCTCTGGTAATGAATTCGAAGAAACCAAATTGGGATATGTTGATAGAGTTAATTGAGACGTATTTTTGACAAAAAAATCATTTCTCATTTTTTATTGGTTCTGGAGATATATCGATTTTTCCGATTTTTTTCGATTATTTCCCGGACTATTGATTTTGGAGAAACAATTCATTTACATTTTTTGTAGACTTCCCGAAGGCAATCATAAAAGATTTTATGAAAAATTGAGAAATATGCAGCCGTTTGGGAAATATTTAGAATTATTCAAAATTGTCGAAATTTTTTTCTAAGTCCCGACGAAAATTTTTGGGTTTTATTTTTTTTCTGCTCTGGTAATGAATTCGAAGAAACCAAATTGGGATATGTTGATAGAGTTAATTGAGACGTATTTTTGACAAAAAAATCATTTCTCATTTTTTATTGATTCTGGAGATATATCGATTTTTCCGATTTTTTTTCGAATATTTCTCGGACTATTGATTTTGAAGAAACAATTCATTTACATTTTTTGTAGACTTCCCAAAGGCAATCATAAAAGGTTCTATGAAAAATTGGGAAATATGCAGCCGTTTGGGAAATATTTAGAATTATTCAAAATTGGCGAAATTTTTTTCTAAGTCCCGACGAATTTTTTTGGGTTTTATTTTTTTTCTGCTCTGGTAATGAATTCGAAGAAACCCAACTGGGATATGTTGATGGAGTTCATTGATAGGTATTTTTGACAAAAAAAATCATTTCTCATTTTTTATTGGTTCTGGAGATATATCGATTTTTCCGATTTTTTTTCGATTATTTCTCGGACTATTGATTTTGGAGAAACAATTCATTTACATTTTTTGTAGACTTCGCAAAGGCAATCATAAAAGGTTCTATGAAAAATTGAGAAATATGCAGCCGTTTGAGAAATATTTAGAATTATTCAAAATTGTCGAAATTTTTTTCCAAGTCCCGACGAATTTTTTTGGGTTTTATTTTTTTCCCGCTGCAGTAATGAATTCGAAGAAACCAAATTGGGATGGGTTGATAGAGTCCATTGAGAGGTATTTTTGACAAAAAAATCATTTCTCATTTTTTATTGATTCTGGAGATATATCGATTTTTCCGATTTTTTTTCGAATATTTCTCGGACTATTGATTTTGAAGAAACAATTCATCTACATTTTTTGTAGACTTCCCAAAGGCAATCATAAAAGGTTCTATGAAAAATTGGGAAATATGCAGCCGTTTGGGAAACATTTGGAATTATTCAAAATTATCGAAAAAAATTTCTAAGTCCCGACAAATTTTTTTATTTTTGAAATAGGAAAAAAATTCATTCGAAACTTTTTGTAGTACTAATGGAGTACAATAAAAGTGTTTCCATACACTTTTCCATATCTTGTTTAGTTTTTGAGATTTTGGTGCTTTTATAAAAAAAATTTCTAAGTCCAGCCTTTTTTTTGGATTTTATTTTTTTCCCGCTTTGTTATTGAATTCGAAAAAACCAAATTCACACGATCGATAGAGTTCATTGAGAGGAATCTTCTGCAAAAAATTAATTTCCAAGTTTTTTCTTAATTCGAGAGATATATCGATTTTCCCGTTTTTTTCAAATATTTCCTGTACTATTGAAAATAGGGGAATTATTCATAAACATATTTTATAGATTTTCTGAAGGCGGTCAAAAAAGATATCGTGGTAAATTGGAAAAATATCAGCAGTTTCCGAGATATTTCGTATTTTAAAAAATTACAATTTTTTTATTCATATTTTTCAATTTTTCTCGGTTTTCCGGACATTTTCTTAAAAGTGTTGAAGGGGTCTGATTTTTTTGTATTTCCAAGCTCTATCCATTGCATTGTTCAAAATTCAGTTTCGATCATCGGTGCGGTTTTTATTCGAAATTTTCACTTTTCGGAAAATCGTCCGGAAAACCCGTTTATATTTTCCGATCCTTCTCAAAAACTATACACCTGAGAAGGCTATATAGGCGCATATTTCAAAAAAAATTGGAAGGAAAAAAATCATTTCCTGAACCGCTATCGCGTTACCGGTGAAAAACATGAAAAACCATTTAAAAATTTTCCGGATTTTCCGATCGCAAAAAAAAAAATTTTGAGAAATATTGTCCTCGAGTTATTGATGTGGTTCAAATTTAAACGCGATATCTCCAAGGGCTCGGAAAATATAAAGGTTTGAATATGACACGACGGACAGACACGATTCGGACAAAAATTTTATTTTTTTTAATTTTTTATTTTTTTATTTCCATATTCATTTTTCAAAGGGCCACATTTTCTCTTTATGAAAAATGATTCTATCTCTCCAAATAAAAAAGTGAGTGTCACAATTATTATTATTATTATTATTTTTTTTTGTTTTTTTTCTTGGTTTCTTCCTAATTTTTTACAAGGATCAATTTCTTTTTTGAACCGTGGCTCTATCTCTTTAAATAAAAAAAATAGCCCCCCTCTGTATTCTCGGCCTCTTTCATAATTTTAATCATTTTTTCACGAAAATCAGCTGTTTTTTCGTTTATTTATAGGGTATCGCAAAAATTTTTACGTGACTTTTTTGTAGGTCTATTCAAGGGGAACAAAATTGTTTATATAAAATTTTTCGATATCTCGTTTGTTTTTCGAGTTTTGGGCAATTTTGGAGGGGGAGTAAAAAATTTTTAATATTTTTTTCACTTTTTTCGTATTTTTTCCATCTTTTTATGTAGTTGGAAAAAAACGGTTTGGAGGTATTACTGAGGCATGTGTTGCGGATACGATGCACTTTTATTTTTTTCATTACCTCTATTAGTACGGTCAATATTTCAATTTTCCAATTTTTTTAGATATCTCCCGGACTATTAATTTTGGGAAAAAAATTAAAAAACAAAATTGTAGATTTTCCAAAGGGAGTCAAAAGCTGTCTCGGTGATTCGGAAAAATATCGACCGTTTCCGAGTAATTTCGTATTATCCGAAATTCAAATGTTTTTTTTCATTTTTTTGAAATTTTCCCAGTTTTCCGATCATTTTAGAGAAAATATCGAAGAGCTACGATTTGTTGGTATATTCGTGCACTGCCAAAAACATTTTTCACAATTCAGTTTCGATTGTTGGTTTCGTTGTTTTTTGTGTTTTACAATATCGGAATTTTTCGGAAAATTTCCCGGAAAACCCGGTCATCATTTTCCGATCATTCTCAAAGCTCACAGCCTTCTGTAAGACATATTGAAGTATATCTAGAAGAAATTTGAAAGAATTCGAATCAATTCTTGAACCGGTATCGAGAAAAGTAGGAACTTGAAAAAAAAAAATCGGAAAATCACCGTAAAATTTTTCCGGATTTTCCGATCGCCAAAAAAAATCACGTGACGAATATCGTCATCGAGTTGATAAAATGAATGAAAGTCCCGAGCGATATCTTCGATATTTTGGGAAATATAGCGTTTTAAAAATTTTCGACACACAAAAAATTTTTTTTATTTTTTTTAATTTTTTTCAGTTTTTTCATCTTTTATAGTGTCAGATATGGATCATTAACCCGTTTGAACCAACTCTCTATCTTTTCGAATAAAAAAGTTAGACACCCCTACAGGTCGAAGTTATTATTATTATTATTATTTTTTTTTCGATTTTTTTCTATTTTTTATTAAGGATCAAGGTCCCGTTGGATTCAAAGTTCTATCTGTCCAAATAAAAAAGTTAGGCTCCCTCTGTCCGAAAGACCGCAGAATACTACTTCTCTAAAGATCGTAGTATAACAAGTATGGGCGCGGGATTCGCCTACGCTAGCATCCGCCTTGCGCCCACACTTGGCCTGCCGGCGGCTTAACTATCGCGCTTCGCGCGACGATCCTAGCCCCCCGTGTACACGTATATCCTTTCCGTGTACACGTATATCCTTTCCGTGTACACGTATATCCTTTCCGTGTACACGTATATCCTTTCCGTGTACACGTATATCCTTTCCGTGTACACGTACATACCAATTATTTGAATACAACGATCTTAAGGCGTTGTTCTTATTTTAAACGTTCATTGTCAAAATGATTAAAAACTATAATTGGACACCAATAATGTGAATACTACGATCAATGCATGTCTGTCTTTATCATTGAATCCATTTGATACTATAATTGGACACCAATAATGTGAATACTACGATCAACGTGTGTCTGTCTTTATCATTGAATCCGTTTGAAACTATAATTGGACACCAATAATGTGAATACTACGATCAATGCTTGTTTGTCTTCATCATTGAGTCCGTTTGAAACTATAATTAGACACCAATAATGTGAATACTACGATCAATGCGTGTCTGTCTTTATCGTTGGGTTTGAAACTATAATTGGACACCAATAATGTGAATACTACGATCAATGAGTGTCTGTCTTCATCATTGAATCCGTTTGAAACTATAATTGGACACCAATAATGTGAATACTACGATCAATGCGTGTCTGTTTTTATCATTGAATCCATTTGAAACTATAATTGGATACCAATAATGTGAATACTACGATCAATGAGTGTCTTTCTTTATCATTGAATCCGTTTGAAACTATAATTGGACACCAATAATGTGAATACTACGATCAATGCGTGTCTGTTTTTATCATTGAATCCGTTTGAAACTATAATTGGACACCAATAATGTGAATACTACGATCAATGTGTATAATATATCGATTTTTCCGCATTTTTTTCAAATATTTCATGAACTATTGATTTTGAAAAAACAATTCATTTATATTTTTTGTATATTTTCCAAAAGCAATCATAAAAGGTTTTATGAAAAATTTGGAAATATGCAGCCGTTTGGGAAATATTTGGAATTATTCAAAATCGACGAAACGAAATTTTTTTCCAAGTCCCGACGAATTTTTTTGGGTTTTATTTTTTTTCTGCTCTGGTAATGAATTCGAAGAAACCAAATTGGGATATGTTGATAGAGTTAATTGAGAGGTATTTTTGACAAAAAAATCATTTCTCATTTTTTATTGGTTCTGGAGATATATCGATTTTTCCGATTTTTTTTCGATTATTTCTCGGACTATTGATTTTGAAGAAACAATTCATTTACATTTTTTGTAGACTTCCCAAAGGCAATCATAAAAGGTTCTATGAAAAATTGGGAAATATGCAGCCGTTTGGGAAATATTTAGAATTATTCAAAATTGGCGAAATTTTTTTCTAAGTCCCGACGAATTTTTTTGGGTTTTATTTTTTTTCTGCTCTGGTAATGAATTCGAAGAAACCAAATTGGGATATGTTGATAGAGTTAATTGAGAGGTATTTTTGACAAAAAAATCATTTCTCATTTTTTATTGGTTCTGGAGATATATCGATTTTTCCGATTTTTTTTCGATTATTTCTCGGACTATTGATTTTGAAGAAACAATTCATTTACATTTTTTGTAGACTTCCCAAAGGCAATCATAAAAGGTTCTATGAAAAATTGAGAAATATGCAGCCGTTTGGGAAATATTTGGAATTATTCAAAATCGAAGAAATTTTTTTCTAAGTCCCAACGAATTTTTTTGGGTTTTATTTTTTTCCCGCTGCAGTAATGAATTCGAAGAAAGCAAATTGGGATGGGTTGATAGAGTCCATTGAGAGGTATTTTTGACAAAAATATCATTTCTCATTTTTTATTGGTTCTGGAGATATATCGATTTTTCCGATTTTTTTTTCGATTATTTCTCGGACTATTGATTTTGAAGAAACAATTCATTTACATTTTTTGTAGACTTCTCAAAGGCAATCATAAAAGGTTCTATGAAAAATTGAGATATATGCAGCCGTTTGGGAAATATTTGGAATTATTCAAAATTGTCGAAATTTTTTTCTAAGTCCCGACGAATTTTTTTGGGTTTTATTTTTTTTCTGCTCTGGTAATGAATTCGAAGAAACCAAATTGGGATATGTTGATAGAGTTAATTGAGAGGTATTTTTGACAAAAAAATCATTTCTCATTTTTTATTGGTTCTGGAGATATATCGATTTTTCCGATTTTTTTTCGATTATTTCTCGGACTATTGATTTTGAAGAAACAATTCATTTACATTTTTTGTAGACTTCCCAAAGGCAATCATAAAAGGTTCTATGAAAAATTGGGAAATATGCAGCCGTTTGGGAAATATTTAGAATTATTCAAAATTGGCGAAATTTTTTTCTAAGTCCCGACGAATTTTTTTGGGTTTTATTTTTTTTCTGCTCTGGTAATGAATTCGAAGAAACCAAATTGGGATATGTTGATAGAGTTAATTGAGAGGTATTTTTGACAAAAAAATCATTTCTCATTTTTTATTGGTTCTGGAGATATATCGATTTTTCCGATTTTTTTTCGATTATTTCTCGGACTATTGATTTTGAAGAAACAATTCATTTACATTTTTTGTAGACTTCCCAAAGGCAATCATAAAAGGTTCCATGAAAAATTGGGAAATATGCAGCCGTTTGGGAAATATTTAGAATTATTCAAAATTGGCGAAATTTTTTTCTAAGTCCCGACGAATTTTTTTGGGTTTTATTTTTTTTCTGCTCTGGTAATGAATTCGAAGAAACCAAATTGGGATATGTTGATAGAGTTAATTGAGAGGTATTTTTGACAAAAAAATCATTTCTCATTTTTTATTGGTTCTGGAGATATATCGATTTTTCCGATTTTTTTTCGATTATTTCTCGGACTATTGATTTTGAAGAAACAATTCATTTACATTTTTTGTAGACTTCCCAAAGGCAATCATAAAAGGTTCTATGAAAAATTGAGAAATATGCAGCCGTTTGGGAAATATTTGGAATTATTCAAAATCGAAGAAATTTTTTTCTAAGTCCCGACGAATTTTTTTGGGTTTTATTTTTTTCCCGCTGCAGTAATGAAATCGAAGAAAGCAAATTGGGATGGGTTGATAGAGTCCATTGAGAGGTATTTTTGACAAAAATATCATTTCTCATTTTTTATTGGTTCTGGAGATATATCGATTTTTCCGATTTTTTTTTCGATTATTTCTCGGACTATTGATTTTGAAGAAACAATTCATTTACATTTTTTGTAGACTTCTCAAAGGCAATCATAAAAGGTTCTATGAAAAATTGAGATATATGCAGCCGTTTGGGAAATATTTGGAATTATTCAAAATTGTCGAAATTTTTTTCTAAGTCCCGACGAATTTTTTTAGGTTTTATTTTTTTCCCGCTGTAGTAATGAATTCGAAGAAACCAAATTGGAAGAAGTTGATAGAGTTCGTTGAGAGGTATTTTTGACAAAAAAATCATTCCTCATTTTTTATTGGTTCTGGAGATATATCGATTTTACCGTTTTTTTTTCAAATATTTCCCGGACTATTGATTTTGAAGAAACAATTCATTAACATTTTTTGTATACTTTTCAAAAACAATCATAAAAGGTTCTATGAAAAATTGGGAAATATGCAGCCGTTTGGGAAATATTTAGAATTATTCAAAATTGGCGAAATTTTTTTCTAAGTCCCGACGAATTTTTTTGGGTTTTATTTTTTTTCTGCTCTGGTAATGAATTCGAAGAAACCAAATTGGGATATGTTGATAGAGTTAATTGAGAGGTATTTTTGACAAAAAAATCATTTCTCATTTTTTATTGGTTCTGGAGATATATCGATTTTTCCGATTTTTTTTCGATTATTTCTCGGACTATTGATTTTGAAGAAACAATTCATTTACATTTTTTGTAGACTTCCCAAAGGCAATCATAAAAGGTTCTATGACAAATTGAGAAATATGCAGCCGTTTGGGAAATATTTGGAATTATTCAAAATCGAAGAAATTTTTTTCTAAGTCCCGACGAATTTTTTTGGGTTTTATTTTTTTCCCGCTGCAGTAATGAAATCGAAGAAAGCAAATTGGGATGGGTTGATAGAGTCCATTGAGAGGTATTTTTGACAAAAATATCATTTCTCATTTTTTATTGGTTCTGGAGATATATCGATTTTTCCGATTTTTTTTTCGATTATTTCTCGGACTATTGATTTTGAAGAAACAATTCATTTACATTTTTTGTAGACTTCTCAAAGGCAATCATAAAAGGTTCTATGAAAAATTGAGATATATGCAGCCGTTTGGGAAATATTTGGAATTATTCAAAATTGTCGAAATTTTTTTCTAAGTCCCGACGAATTTTTTTGGGTTTTATTTTTTTTCTGCTCTGGTAATGAATTCGAAGAAACCAAATTGGGATATGTTGATAGAGTTAATTGAGAGGTATTTTTGACAAAAAAATCATTTCTCATTTTTTATTGGTTCTGGAGATATATCGATTTTTCCGATTTTTTTTCGATTATTTCTCGGACTATTGATTTTGAAGAAACAATTCATTTACATTTTTTGTAGACTTCCCAAAGGCAATCATAAAAGGTTCCATGAAAAATTGGGAAATATGCAGCCGTTTGGGAAATATTTAGAATTATTCAAAATTGGCGAAATTTTTTTCTAAGTCCCGACGAATTTTTTTGGGTTTTATTTTTTTTCTGCTCTGGTAATGAATTCGAAGAAACCAAATTGGGATATGTTGATAGAGTTAATTGAGAGGTATTTTTGACAAAAAAATCATTTCTCATTTTTTATTGGTTCTGGAGATATATCGATTTTTCCGATTTTTTTTCGATTATTTCTCGGACTATTGATTTTGAAGAAACAATTCATTTACATTTTTTGTAGACTTCCCAAAGGCAATCATAAAAGGTTCTATGAAAAATTGAGAAATATGCAGCCGTTTGGGAAATATTTGGAATTATTCAAAATCGAAGAAATTTTTTTCTAAGTCCCGACGAATTTTTTTGGGTTTTATTTTTTTCCCGCTGCAGTAATGAAATCGAAGAAAGCAAATTGGGATGGGTTGATAGAGTCCATTGAGAGGTATTTTTGACAAAAATATCATTTCTCATTTTTTATTGGTTCTGGAGATATATCGATTTTTCCGATTTTTTTTTCGATTATTTCTCGGACTATTGATTTTGAAGAAACAATTCATTTACATTTTTTGTAGACTTCTCAAAGGCAATCATAAAAGGTTCTATGAAAAATTGAGATATATGCAGCCGTTTGGGAAATATTTGGAATTATTCAAAATTGTCGAAATTTTTTTCTAAGTCCCGACGAATTTTTTTAGGTTTTATTTTTTTCCCGCTGTAGTAATGAATTCGAAGAAACCAAATTGGAAGAAGTTGATAGAGTTCGTTGAGAGGTATTTTTGACAAAAAAATCATTCCTCATTTTTTATTGGTTCTGGAGATATATCGATTTTACCGTTTTTTTTTCAAATATTTCCCGGACTATTGATTTTGAAGAAACAATTCATTAACATTTTTTGTATACTTTTCAAAAACAATCATAAAAGGTTCTATGAAAAATTTGGAAATATGCAGCCGTTTGGGAAATATTTGAAATTATTCAAAATTATCGAAAATTTTTTCCAAGTCCGTACGAATTTTTTTATTTTTGAAATAGGAAAAAAATGCATTCGAAACTTTTTGTAGTACTAATGAAGTACAATAAAATTGTTTCCATACACTTTTCCATATCTTGTTTAGTTTTTGAGATTTTGGTGCTTTTATAAAAAAAATTTCTAAGTCCAGCCTTTTTTTTGGATTTTATTTTTTTCCCGCTTTGTTATTGAATTCGAAAAAACCAAATTTACACGATCGATAGAGTTCATTGAGAGGTATCTTCTGCAAAAAATAAATTTCCAAGTTTTTTCTTAATTCGGGAGATATATCGATTTTCCCGTTTTTTTCAAATATTTCCTGTACTATTGAAAATAGGGAAATTATTTATTTACATATTTTATAGATTTTTTGAAGGCGGTCAAAAAAGGTATCGTGGTAAATTGGAAAAATATCAGCAGTTTCCGAGATATTTCGTATTTTTAAAAATTACAATTTTTTTTTTCATATTTTTCAATTTTTCTCAGTTTTCCGGACATTTTCTTAAAAGTGTTGAAGAGGTATGATTTTTTTGTATTTCCAAGCTCTATCCACTGCATTGTTCAAAATTCAATTTCGATCATCGGTGCGGTTTTTATTCGAAATTTTCACTTTTCGGAAAATCGTCCGGAAAACCCGTTTTCATTTTCCGATCCTTCTCAAAAACTATACACCTGAGAAGGCTATATAGGCGCATATTTCTAAAAAAATTGGAATGGAAAAAATCATTTCCTGAACCGCTATCGAGTTACCGGTGAAAACCTTAAAAATGACCTTGAAAATTTTCCGGGTTTTCCGATCGCAAAAAAAAATTTTTTTCGAGATACATTTTTTGAGTTATTGATTTGATTCAAATTTCAAAGCAATATCTCCAAGGGTTTGGAAATCATAGCGTTCGCCCCGGGGGCGACAGACAAAAAAAAAATGAGTCGACATTTTAATTTTTTTTAATTTTTTATTTTTTTATTTCCATATTCATTTTTCAAAGGGCCACATTTTCTCTTTATGAAAAATGATTCTATCTCTCCAAATAAAAAAGTGAGTGTCACAATTATTATTATTATTATTTTTTTTTTTTGTTTTTTTTCTTGGTTTCTTCCTAATTTTTTACAAGGATCAATTTCTTTTTTGAACCGTGGCTCTATCTCTTTAAATAAAAAAAATAGCCCCCCTCTGTATTCTCAGCCTCTTTCATAATTTTAATCATTTTTTCACGAAAATCAGCTGTTTTTTCGTTTATTTATAGGGTATCGCAAAAATTTTTACGTGACTTTTTTGTAGGTCTATTCAAGGGGAACAAAATTGTTTATATAAAATTTTTCGATATCTCGTTTGTTTTTCGAGTTTTGGGCAATTTTGGAGGGGGAGTAAAAAATTTTTAATATTTTTTTCACTTTTTTCGTATTTTTTCCATCTTTTTATGTAGTTGGAAAAAAACGGTTTGGAGGTATTACTGAGGCATGTGTTGCGGATACGATGCACTTTTATTTTTTTCATTACCTCTATTAGTACGGTCAATATTTCGATTTTCCAATTTTTTTAGATATCTCCCGGACTATTAATTTTGGGAAAAAAATTAAAAAATAAAATTGTAGATTTTCCGAAGGCAGTCAAAAGCTATCTCGGTGATTCGGAAAAATATCGATCATTTCCGAGTAATTTCGTATTATCCGAAATTCAAATGTTTTTTTTCATATATTTGAAATTTTCCCAGTTTTCCGATCATTTTAGAGAAAATATCGAAGAGCTACGATTTGTTGGTATATTCGTGCACTGCCAAAAACATTTTTCACAATTCAGTTTCGATTGTTGGTTTCGTTGTTTTTTGTGTTTTACAATATCGGAATTTTTCGGAAAATTTCCCGGAAAACCCGGTCATCATTTTCCGATCATTCTCAAAGCTCACAGCCTTCCGTAAGACATATTGAAGTATATCTAGAAGAAATTTGAAAGAATTCGAATCAATTCTTGAACCGGTATCGAGAAAAGTAGGAACTTGAAAAAAAAAATTGGAAAATCACCGTAAAATTTTTCCGGATTTTCCGATCGCCAAAAAAAATCACGTGACAAATACCGTCATCGCGTTGATAAAATGACTGAAAGTCCCTTGCGATATCTTCGATATTTTGGGAAATATAGCGTTTTAAAAATTTTCGGCACACAAAAAATTTTTTTTATTTTTTTTTTATTTTTTTCAATTTTTTCATGCTTTATAGTGTCAGATATGGATCATTAAGCCGTTTGAACCATCTCTCTATCTTTTCGAATAAAAAAGTTAGACACCCCTACAGGTCGAAGTTATTATTATTATTATTATTTTTTTCTTGATTTTTTTCTATTTTTTATTAAGGATCAAGGTCCCGTTGGATTCAAAGTTCTATCTATTCAAATAAAAAAGTTAGGCTCCCTCTGTATTTCTCTGTCCGAAAGACCGTAGAATACTACTCTCTAAAGATCGTAGTATAACAAGTGTGGGCGCGGGATTCGCCTACGCTAGCATCCGCCTTGCGCCCACACTTGGCCTGCCGGCGGCTTAACTATCGCGCTTCGCGCGACGATCCTAGCCCCCCGTGTACACGTATATCCTTTCCGTGTACACGTATATCCTTTCCGTGTACACGTATATCCTTTCCGTGTACACGTATATCCTTTCCGTGTACACGTATATACCAATATTTGAATACTACGATCTTAAGGCGTTGTTCTTATTTTAAACGTTCATTGTCAAAATGATTAAAAACTATAATTGGACACCAATAATGTGAATACTACGATCAATGCTTGTCTGTCTTCATCATTGAGTCCGTTTGAAACTATAATTGGACACCAATAATGTGAATACTACGATCAATGCTTGTCTGTCTTCATCATTGAGTCCGTTTGAAACTATAATTGGACACCAAAAATGTTAATACTACGATCAATGCGTGTCTGTCATTATCGTTGGGTCAGTTTGAAACTATAATTGGACACCAATAATGTGAATACTACGATCAATGAGTGTCTTTCTTTATCATTGAATCCGTTTGAAACTATAATTGGACACCAATAATGTGAATACTACGATCAATGCGTGTCTGTTTTTATCATTGAATCCGTTTGAAACTATAATTGGATACCAATAATGTGAATACTACGATCAATGCGTGTCTGTCTTTATCGTTGAGTCAGTTCGAAACTATAATTGGACACCAATAATGTGAATACTACGATCAATGAGTGTCTTCCTTTATCATTGAACCCGTTTGAAACTATAATTGGACACCAATAATGTGAATACTACGATCAATGCGTGTCTGTTTTTATCATTGAATCCGTTTGAAACTATAATTGGACACCAATAATGTGAATACTACGATCAATGTGTATAATATATCGATTTGTCCGCATTTTTTTCAAATATTTCATGAACTACTGATTTTGAAAAAACAATTCATTTATATTTTTTGTATATTTTCCAAAAGCAATCATAAAAGGTTTCATGAAAAATTTGGAAATATGCAGCAATTTGGGAAATATTTGGAATTATTCAAAATTGTCGAAATTTTTTTCCAAGTCCCGACGAATTTTTTTCGGGTTTTATTTTTTTTCTGCTCTGGTAATGAATTCGAAGAAACCAAATTGGGATATGTTGATAGAGTTCATTGAGAGGTATTTTTGACTAAAAAATCATTTCTCAGTTTTCATTGATTCTGGAGATATATCGATTTTTCCGATTTTTTTTCGAATATTTCTTGGACTATTGATTTTGAAGAAACAATTCATTTACATTTTTTGTATACTTTCCAAAGGCAATCATAAAAGGTTCTATGAAAAATTGAGAAATATGCAGCCGTTTGGGAAATATTTAGAATTATTCAAAATTGTCGAAAAGTCCCGACGAAAATTTTTGGGTTTTATTTTTTTCCCGCTGCAGTAATGAATTCGAAGAAACCAAATTGGGATGGGTTGATAGAGTCCATTGAGAGGTATTTTTAACAAAAAAATCATTTCTCAGTTTTTATTGATTCTGGAGATATATCGATTTTACCGATTTTTTTTCAAATATATCCCGGACTATTGATTTTGAAGAAACAATTCATCTACATTTTTTGTATACTTTCCAAAGGCAATCATAAAAGGTTCTATGAAAAATTGAGAAATATGCAGCCGTTTGGGAAATATTTAGAATTATTCAAAATTGTCGAAATTTTTTTCTAAGTCCCGACGAATTTTTTTGGATTTAATTTTTTTCCCGCTGTGGTAATGAATTCGAAGAAATCAAATTGGGATTGGTTGATAGAGTTCGTTGAGAGGTATTTTTGACAAAAAAATCATTTCTCATTTTTTATTGGTTCTGGAGATATATCGATTTTTCCGATTTTTTTTCGAATATTTCTTGGACTATTGATTTTGAAGAAACAATTCATTAACATTTTTTGTAGACTTCCCAAAGGCAATCATAAAAGGTTCTATGAAAAATTGGGAAATATGCAGCCGTTTGGGAAATATTTGGAATTATTCAAAATCGAAGAAATTTTTTTCTAAGTCCCGACGAATTTTTTTGGATTTTATTTTTTTTCTGCTCTGGTAATGAATTCGAAGAAACCAAACTGGGATATGTTGATAGAGTTCATTGAGAGGTATTTTTGACAAAAAAATCATTTCTCATTTTTTATTGGTTCTGGAGATATATCGATTTTTCCAATTTTTTTTCGAATATTTCTTGGACTATTGATTTTGAAGAAACAATTCATTTACATTTTTTGTAGACTTTCCGAAGGCAATCATAAAAGGTTCTATGAAAAATTGGGAAATATGCAGCCGTTTGGGAAATATTTGGAATTTTTCAAAATCGACGAAATTTTTTTCCAAGTCCCGACGAATTTTTTTGGGTTTTATTTTTTTCTCGCTGCAGTAATGAATTCGAAGAAACCAAATTGGGATGGGTTGATAGAGTCCATTGAAAAATATTTTTAACAAAAAAATCATTTCTCAGTTTTCATTGATTCTGGAGATATATCGATTTTACCGATTTTTTTTCGAATATTTCTTGGACTATTGATTTTGAAGAAACAATTCATTTACATTTTTTGTAGACTTTTCAAAAACAATCATAAAAGGTTCTATGAAAAATTTGGAAATATGCAGCCGTTTGGGAAATATTTGAAATTATTCAAAATTGTCGAAATTTTTTCTAAGTCCCGACGAATTTTTTTATTTTTGAAATAGGAAAAAAATTCATTCGAAACTTTTTGTAGTACTAATGGAGTACAATAAAATTGTATGCATACACTTTTCCATATCTTGTTTAGTTTTTGAGATTTTGGTGCTTTTATAAAAAAAATTTCTAAGTCCAGCCTTTTTTTTGGATTTTATTTTTTTCTCTCTTTGTTATTGATTTCGAAAAAACCAAATTTGGACGATCGATAGAGTTCATTGAGAGGTATCTTCTGCAAAAAATTAATTTCCAAGTTTTTTCTTAATTCGGGAGATATATCGATTTTCCCGTTTTTTTCAAATATTTCCTGTACTATTGAAAATAGGGGAATTATTCATCTACATATTTTATAGATTTTTTGAAGGCGGTCAAAAAAGGTATCGTGGTAAATTGAAAAAATATCAGCAGTTTCCGAGATATTTCGTATTTTTAAAAATTACAATTTTTTTTTTCATATTTTTCAATTTTTCTCAGTTTTCCGGACATTTTCTTAAAAGTGTTGAAGAGGTATGATTTTTTTGTATTTCCAAGCTCTATCCACTGCATTGTTCAAAATTCAATTTCGATCATCGGTACGTTTTTTTTTTATGTTTTTTACTTTTAGGAAAATCGTCCGGAAAACCCGTTTTCATTTTCCGATCCTTCTCAAAAACTATACACCACTGTAGGGCATTTGGTCGTACTTCTTAAAGAAATATGAATTCGAAAAAACGAAACCCTGGACCTGTATCGAGGAAACTAGGAAAAACACAAAAATGGCCGTTAAAATTTTCCGGGTTTTCCGATCGCAAAAAAAAATAAATTTTGAGATACATTTTTTTGATTATTTACGTGATTAAAATTTCAACTCGATATCTCTAACGGTTTCGAAAATATAAGGTGTTTTCTAAAGACGACAGACAAAATGGCGGACATACAAAAAATTTATTTTTTTTAATTTTTCGTTTTTTCATTTTCATATTCATTTTTCAATGGGCCACATTTTCCCTTTATGAAAAATGATTCTATCTCTTCAAATAAAAAAGTGAGTGTCACAATTATTATTATTATTATTATTTTTTTTTGTTTTTTTTCTTGGATTCTTCCTAATTTTTTACAAGGATCAATTTCTTTTTTGAACCGTGGCTATATCTACTCAAATAAAAAAAATAGCCCCCCTCTATGTTCTCGGCCTGTTTCATAGTTTCAATCATTTTTTCACGAAAATCAGCTGTTTTTTCGTTTATTTATAGGGTATCGCAAAAATTTTTACGTGACTTTTTTGTAGGTCTATTCAAGGGGAACAAAATTGTTTATATAAAATTTTTCGATATCTCGTTTGGTTTTCAAGTTTTGGGCAATTTGGGAGGGGGAGTACAGATTTTTTATTTTTTTTTTTATTTGTTTCGTATTTTTCCCATCTTTTTATGTAGTCGAAGAAAAACTGTTTGGAGGTATTACTGAGGCATGTGTTGCGGATACGATGCACTTTTATTTTTTTCATTACCTCTATTAGTACGGTCAATATTTCGATTTTCCAATTTTTTCAGATATCTCCCGGACTATTAATTTTGGGAAAAAAATTAAAAAACAAAATTGTAGATTTTCCAAAGGCAGTCAAAAGCTGTCTCGGTGATTCGGAAAAATATCGACCATTTCCGAGTAATTTCGTATTATCCGAAATTCAAATGTTTTTTTTCATATATTTGAAATTTTCCCAGTTTTCCGATCATCTTAGAAAAAATATCGAAGATGTGATTTGTTGGTATATTCGTGCACTGCCAAAAACATTTTTCACAATTCAGTTTCGATTGTTGGTTTCGTTGTCATTTGTGTTTTACAATATCGGAATTTTTCGGAAAATTTCCCGGAAAACCCGGTTATCATTTTCCGATCATTCTCAAAACTAACAGCCTTCTGTAAGACATATTGAAGTATATCTAGAAGAAATTTGAAAGGATTCGAATCAATTCTTGAACCGGCATCGAGAAAAGTAGGAAATTGAAAAAAAAAATCGGAAAATCACCGTAAAATTTTTCCGGATTTTCCGATCGCCAAAAAAAGTCACGTGACAAATACCGTCATCGAGTTGATAAAATGACTGAAAGTCCCAAGCGATATCTTTGATAGTTTGGGAAATATAGCCTTTTAAAAATTTTCGAGGGACAAAATTTTTTTTTTATTTTTTTAAATTTTTTTCAGTTTTTTCATCTTTTATAGTGTCAAATAAGGATCATTAACCCGTTTGAACCATCTCTCTATCTTTTCGAATAAAAAAGTTAGGCACCCCTACAGGTCGAAGTTATTATTATTATTATTATTTTTTTTTCGATTTTTTTCTATTTTTTATTAAGGATCAAGGTCCCGTTGGATTCAAAGTTCTATCTGTCCAAATAAAAAAGTTAGGCTCCCTCTGTCCGAAAGACCGCAGAATACTACTTCTCTAAAGATCGTAGTATAACAAGTTTGGGCGCGGGATTCGCCTACGCTAGCATCCGCCTTGCGCCCACACTTGGCCTGCCGGCGGCTTAACTGTCGCGCTTCGCGCGACGATCCTAGCCCCCCGTGTACACGTATATCCTTTCCGTGTACACGTATATCCTTTCCGTGTACACGTATATCCATTCCGTGTACACGTATATCCTTTCCGTGTACACGTATCTACCAATTATTTGAATACTACGATCTTAAGGCGTTGTTCTTATTTTAAAGGTTCATTGTCAAAATGATTAGAAACTATAATTGGATACCAATAATGTGAATACTACGATCAATGCGTGACTGTCTTTATAATTGAATCTATTTGATACTATAATTGGACACCAATAATGTGAATACTACGATCAATGCGTGTCTGTCTTTATCATCGAGTCAGTTTGAAACTATAATTGGACACCAATAATGTGAATACTACGATCAATGAGTGTCTTTCTTTATCATTGAATCCGTTTGAAACTATAATTGGACACCAGTAATGTGAATACTACGATCAATGCGTGTCTGTCTTTATTATTGAATCCGTTTGAAACTATAATTGGACACCAATAATGTGAATACTACGATCAATGTGTATAATATATCGATTTTTCCGCATTTTTTTCAAATATTTCATGAACTATTGATTTTGAAAAAACAATTCATTTACATTTTTTGTATACTTTCCAAAGGCAATCATAAAAGGTTCTATGAAAAATTGAGAAATATGCAGCCGTTTGGGAAATATTTAGAATTATTCAAAATTGTCGAAATTTTTTTCAAAGTCCCGACGAATTTTTTTGGATTTAATTTTTTTCCCGCTGTGGTAATGAATTCGAAGAAATCAAATTGGGATTGGTTGATAGAGTTCGTTGAGAGGTATTTTTGACAAAAAAATCATTTCTCATTTTTTATTGGTTCTGGAGATATATCGATTTTCCGATTTTTTTTCGAATATTTCTTGGACTATTGATTTTGAAGAAACAATTCATTAACATTTTTTGTAGACTTCCCAAAGGCAATCATAAAAGGTTCTATGAAAAATTGGGAAATATGCAGCCGTTTGGGAAATATTTGGAATTATTCAAAATCGAAGAAATTTTTTTCTAAGTCCCGACGAATTTTTTTGGATTTTATTTTTTTTCTGCTCTGGTAATGAATTCGAAGAAACCAAACTGGGATATGTTGATAGAGTTCATTGAGAGGTATTTTTGACAAAAAAATCATTTCTCATTTTTTATTGGTTCTGGAGATATATCGATTTTTCCAATTTTTTTTCGAATATTTTTTGGACTATTGATTTTGAAGAAACAATTCATCTACATTTTTTGTATACTTCCCAAAGGCAATCATAAAAGGTTCTATGAAAAATTTGGAAATATGCAGCCGTTTAGGAAATATTTGGAATTATTCAAAATCGAAGAAATTTTTTTTTAAGTCCCGACGAAAATTTTTGGGTTTTATTTTTTTCCCGCTGCAGTAATGAATTCGAAGAAACCAAATTGGGATGGGTTGATAGAGTCCATTGAGAGATATTTTTAACAAAAAAATCATTTCTCAGTTTTTATTGATTCTGGAGATATATCGATTTTACCGATTTTTTTTCAAATATATCCCGGACTATTGATTTTGAAGAAACAATTCATCTACATTTTTTGTATACTTTCCAAAGGCAATCATAAAAGGTTCTATGAAAAATTGAGAAATATGCAGCCGTTTGGGAAATATTTAGAATTATTCAAAATTGTCGAAATTTTTTTCTAAGTCCCGACGAATTTTTTGGATTTAATTTTTTTCCCGCTGTGGTAATGAATTCGAAGAAATCAAATTGGGATTGGTTGATAGAGTTCGTTGAGAGGTATTTTTGACAAAAAAATCATTTCTCATTTTTTATTGGTTCTGGAGATATATCGATTTTTCCGATTTTTTTTCGAATATTTCTTGGACTATTGATTTTGAAGAAACAATTCATCAACATTTTTTGTAGACTTCCCAAAGGCAATCATAAAAGGTTCTATGAAAAATTGGGAAATATGCAGCCGTTTGGGAAATATTTGGAATTATTCAAAATCGAAGAAATTTTTTTCCAAGTCCCGACGAATTTTTTTGGATTTTATTTTTTTTCTGCTCTGGTAATGAATTCGAAGAAACCAAACTGGTATATGTTGATAGAGTTCATTGAGAGGTATTTTTGACAAAAAAATCATTTCTCATTTTTTATTGGTTCTGGAGATATATCGATTTTTCCAATTTTTTTTCGAATATTTCTTGGACTATTGATTTTGAAGAAACAATTCATTTACATTTTTTGTAGACTTTCCGAAGACAATCATAAAAGGTTCTATGAAAAATTGGGAAATATGCAGCCGTTTGGGAAATATTTGGAATTTTTCAAAATCGACGAAATTTTTTTCCAAGTCCCGACGAATTTTTTTGGGTTTTATTTTTTTCTCGCTGCAGTAATGAATTCGAAGAAACCAAATTGGGATGGGTTGATAGAGTCCATTGAAAGGTATTTTTAACAAAAAAATCATTTCTCAGTTTTCATTGATTCTGGAGATATATCGATTTTTCCGATTTTTTTTCGAATATTTCTTGGACTATTGATTTTGAAGAAACAATTCATTTACATTTTTTGTAGACTTTTCAAAAACAATCATAAAAGGTTCTATGAAAAATTTGGAAATATGCAGCCGTTTGGGAAATATTTGAAATTATTCAAAATTGTCGAAATTTTTTCCAAGTCCCGACGAATTTTTTTATTTTTGAAATAGGAAAAAAATTCATTCGAAACTTTTTGTAGCACTAATGGAGTACAATAAAATTGTATGCATACACTTTTCCATATCTTGTTTAGTTTTTGAGATTTTGGTGCTTTTATAAAAAAAATTTCTAAGTCCAGCCTTTTTTTTGGATTTTATTTTTTTCCCGCTCTGTTATTGAATTCGAAAAAACCAAATTTAGACGATCGATAGAGTTCATTGAGAGGTATCTTCTGCAAAAAATTAATTTCCAAGTTTTTTCTTAATTCGGGAGATATATCGATTTTCCCGTTTTTTTCAAATATTTCCTGTACTATTGAAAATAGGGGAATTATTCATCTACATATTTTATAGATTTTTTGAAGGCGGTCAAAAAAGGCATCGTGGTAAATTGAAAAAATATTAGCAGTTTCCGAGATATTTCGTATTTTTAAAAATTACAATTTTTTTTTTCATATTTTTCAATTTTTCTCAGTTTTCCGGACATTTTCTTAAAAGTGTTGAAGAGGTATGATTTTTTTGTATTTCCAAGCTCTATCCACTGCATTGTTCAAAATTCAATTTCGATCATCGGTACGTTTTTTTTTCATGTTTTTTACTTTTCGGAAAATCGTCCGGAAAACCCGTTTTCATTTTCCGATCCTTCTCAAAAACTATACACCACTGTAGGACATTTGGTCGTACTTCTTAAAGAAATATGAATTTGAAAAAACGAAACCCTGGACCTGTATCGAGGAAACTAGGAAAAACACAAAAATGGCCGTTAAAATTTTCCGGGTTTTCCGATCGCAAAAAAAAATAAATTTTGAGATACATTTTTTTGATTATTTACGTGATTAAAATTTCAACTCGATATCTCTAACGGTTTCGAAAATATAAGGTGTTTTCTAAAGACGACAGACAAAATGGCGGACATACAAAAAATTTATTTTTTTTAATTTTTCGTTTTTTCATTTTCATATTCATTTTTCAATGGGCCACATTTTCCCTTTATGAAAAATGATTCTATCTCTTCAAATAAAAAAGTGAGTGTCACAATTATTATTATTATTATTATTTTTTTTTGTTTTTTTTCTTGGATTCTTCCTAATTTTTTACAAGGATCAATTTCTTTTTTGAACCGTGGCTCTATCTACTCAAATAAAAAAAATAGCCCCCCTCTATGTTCTCGGCCTGTTTCATAGTTTCAATCATTTTTTCACGAAAATCAGCTGTTTTTTCGTTTATTTATAGGGTATCGCAAAAATTTTTACGTGACTTTTTTGTAGGTCTATTCAAGGGGAACAAAATTGTTTATATAAAATTTTTCGATATCTCGTTTGGTTTTCGAGTTTTGGGCAATTTGGGAGGGGAAGTACAGATTTTTTATTTTTTTTTTCATTTGTTTCGTATTTTTCCCATCTTTTTATGTAGTCGGAGAAAAACTGTTTGGAGGTATTACTGAGGCATGTGTTGCGGATACGATGCACTTTTATTTTTTTCATTACCTCTATTAGTACGGTCAATATTTCGATTTTCCAATTTTTTCAGATATCTCCCGGACTATTAATTTTGGGAAAAAAATTAAAAAACAAAATTGTAGATTTTCCAAAGGCAGTCAAAAGCTGTCTCGGTGATTCGGAAAAATATCGACCATTTCCGAGTAATTTCGTATTATCCGAAATTCAAATGTTTTTTTTCATATATTTGAAATTTTCCCAGTTTTCCGATCATCTTAGAAAAAATATCGAAGATGTGATTTGTTGGTATATTCGTGCACTGCCAAAAACATTTTTCACAATTCAGTTTCGATTGTTGGTTTCGTTGTCATTTGTGTTTTACAATATCGGAATTTTTCGGAAAATTTCCCGGAAAACCCGGTTATCATTTTCCGATCATTCTCAAAACTAACAGCCTTCTGTAAGACATATTGAAGTATATCTAGAAGAAATTTGAAAGGATTCGAATCAATTCTTGAACCGGCATCGAGAAAAGTAGGAAATTGAAAAAAAAAATCGGAAAATCACCGTAAAATTTTTCCGGATTTTCCGATAGCCAAAAAAAGTCACGTGACAAATACCGTCATCGAGTTGATAAAATGACTGAAAGTCCCAAGCGATATCTTTGATAGTTTGGGAAATATAGCCTTTTAAAAATTTTCGAGGGACAAAAATTTTTTTTTATTTTTTTAAATTTTTTTCAGTTTTTTCATCTTTTATAGTGTCAAATAAGGATCATTAACCCGTTTGAACCATCTCTCTATCTTTTCGAATAAAAAAGTTAGGCACCCCTACAGGTCGAAGTTATTATTATTATTATTATTATTTTTTCGATTTTTTTTTATTTTTTATTAAGGATCAAGGTCCCGTTGGATTCAAAGTTCTATCTGTCCAAATAAAAAAGTTAGGCTCCCTCTGTCCGAAAGACCGCAGAATACTACTTCTCTAAAGATCGTAGTATAACAAGCGTGTACCCCGTGTGCACACGTATCCCCCGTGTACACATGTACACATAAAACTATTATTGGGCGCGGGATTCGCCTACGCTAGCATCCGCCTTGCGCCCACACTTGGCTTGCCGGCGGCTTAACTATCGCGCTTCGCGCGACGATCCTAGCCCCCCGTGTACACGTATATCCTTTCCGTGTACACGTATATCATTTCCGTGTACACGTATATCCTTTCCGTGTACACGTATATCCATTCCGTGTACACGTATATCCTTTCCGTGTACACGTATCTACCAATTATTTGAATACTACGATCTTAAGGCGTTGTTCTTATTTTAAAGGTTCATTGTCAAAATGATTAAAAACTATAATTGGATACCAATAATGTGAATACTACGATCAATTCGTGTCTGTCTTTATCATTGAATCCATTTGATACTATAATTGGACACCAATAATGTGAATACTACGATCAATGTGTGTCTGTCTTTATCATTGAATCCGTTTGAAACTATAATTGGACACCAATAATGTGAATACTACGATCAATGCTTGTCTGTCTTCATCATTGAGTCCGTTTGAAACAATAATTGGACACCAATAATGTGAATACTACGATCAATGCGTGTCTGTCTTTGTCGTTGGGTCAGTTTGAAACTATAATTGGACACCAATAATGTGAATACTACGATCAATGCGTCCCTGTCTTTATCATTGAGTCAGTTTGAAACTATAATTGGACACCAATAATGTGAATACTACGATCAATGAGTGTCTTTCTTTATCATTGAATCCGTTTGAAACTATAATTGGACACCAATAATGTGAATACTACGATCAATGCGTGTCTGTCTTTATCATTGAATCCGTTTGAAACTATAATTGGACACCAATAATGTGAATACTACGATCAATGTGTATAATATATCGATTTTTCCGCATTTTTTTCAAATATTTCATGAACTATTGTTTTTGAAAAAACAATTCACTTACATTTTTTGTAGACTTTCCAAAGGCAATCATAAAAGGTTCTATGAAAAATTGGGAAATATGCAGCCGTTTGGGAAATATTTGGAATTATTCAAAATTGTCGAAATTTTTTTCTAAGTCCCGACGAAAATTTTTGGGTTTTATTTTTTTTCTGCTCTGGTAATGAATTCGAAGAAACCAAATTAGAATATGTTGATAGAGTTCATTGAGAGGTATTTTTGACAAAAAAATCTTTTCTCATTTTTTATTGGTTCTGGAGATATATCGATTTTTCCGATTTTTTTTCGAATATTTCTTGGACTATTGATTTTGAAGAAACAATTCATTTACATTTTTTGTAGACTTTCCAAAGGCAATCATAAAAGGTTCTATGAAAAATTGAGAAATATGCAGCCGTTTGGGAAATATTTAGAATTATTCAAAATTGTCGAAATTTTTTTCCAAGTCCCGACGAATTTTTTTGGGTTTTATTTTTTTTCTGCTCTGGTAATGAATTCGAAGAAACCAAATTGGGATATGTTGATAGAGTTAATTGAGAGGTATTTTTGACAAAAAAATCATTTCTCATTTTTTATTGGTTCTGGAGATATATCGATTTTTCCGATTTTTTTTCGATTATTTCTCGGACTATCGATTTTGAAGAAACAATTCATTTACATTTTTTGTAGACTTCTCCAAGGCAATCATAAAAGGTTCTATGAAAAATTGAGAAGTATGCAGCCGTTTGGGAAATATTTGGAATTATTCAAAATCGACGAAATTTTTTTCTAAGTCCCGACGAATTTTTTTGGGTTTTATTTTTTTCCCGCTGCAGTAATGAATTCGAAGAAACCAAATTGAGATGGGTTGATAGAGTCCATTGAGAGGTATTTTTGACAAAAAAATCATTTCTCAGTTTTTATTGATTCTGGAGATATATCGATTTTTCCGATTTTTTTTCGATTATTTCTCGGACTATTGATTTTGAAGAAACAATTCATTTACATTTTTTGTAGACTTCTCCAAGGCAATCATAAAAGGTTCTATGAAAAATTGAGAAATATGCAGCCGTTTGGGAAATATTTGGAATTATTCAAAATTGTCGAAATTTTTTTCTAAGTCCCGACGAATTTTTTTGGGTTTTATTTTTTTCCCGCTGCAGTAATGAATTCGAAGAAACCAAATTGAGATGGGTTGATAGAGTCCATTGAGAGGTATTTTTGACAAAAAAATCATTTCTCATTTTTTATTGGTTCTGGAGATATATCGATTTTTCCGATTTTTTTTCGAATATTTCTTGGACTATTGATTTTGAAGAAACAATTCATTTACATTTTTTGTAGACTTTCCAAAGGCAATCATAAAAGGTTCTATGAAAAATTGAGAAATATGCAGCCGTTTGGGAAATATTTAGAATTATTCAAAATTGTCGAAATTTTTTTCTAAGTCCCGACGAATTTTTTTGGGTTTTATTTTTTTTCTACTCTGCTAATGAATTCGAAGAAACCAAATTAGGATATGTTGATAGAGTTAATTGAGAGGTATTTTTGACAAAAAAATCATTTCTCATTTTTTATTAGTTCTGGAGATATATCGATTTTTCCGATTTTTTTGCAAATACTTCCCGGACTATTGATTTTGAAGAATCAATTCATATACATTTTTTGTAGACTTTCCAAAGACAATCATAAAAGGTTCTATGAAAAATTGAGAAATATGCAGCCGTTTGGGAAATATTTGGAATTATTCAAAATTGTCGAAATTTTTTTCTAAGTCCCGATGAATTTTTTTGGGTTTTATTTTTTTCCCGCTGCTGTAATGAATTCGAAGAAACCAAATTGAGATGGGTTGATAGAGTCCATTGAGAGGTATTTTTAACAAAAAAATCATTTCTCAGTTTTTATTGATTCTGGAGATATATCGATTTTTCCGTTTTTTTTTCGAATATTTCTTGGACTATTGATTTTGAAGAAACAATTCATTTACATTTTTTGTAGACTTCCCGAAGGCAATCATAAAAGGTTCTTTAAAAAATTGGGAAATATACAGCCGTTTGGGAAATATTTGGAATTATTCAAAATTGTCGAAATTTTTTTCTAAGTCCGGACGAATTTTTTTGAGTTTTATTTTTTTCTCGCTGCAGTAATGAATTCGAAGAAACCAAATTGGGATGGGTTGATAGAGTCCATTGAGAGGTATTTTTAACAAAAAAATCATTTCTCAGTTTTTATTGATTTTGGAGATATATCGATTTTTCCGATTTTTTTTCGAATATTTCTCGGACTATTGATTTTGAAGAAACAATTCATCTACATTTTTTGTAGACTTTCCAAAGGCAATCATAAAAGAGTCTATGAAAAATTGGGAAATATGCAGCCGTTTGGGAAACATTTTGAATTATTCAAAATTATCGAAAATTTTTTCTAAGTCCCGACGAATTTTTTTATTTTTGAAATAGGAAAAAAATTCATTCGAAACTTTTTGTAGTACTAATAGAGTACAATAAAATTGTTTCCATACACTTTTCCATATCTTGTTTAGTTTTTGAGATTTTGGTGCTTTTATAAAAAAAATTTCTAAGTCCAGCCTTTTTTTTGGATTTTATTTTTTTCCCGCTTTGTTATTGAATTCGAAAAAACCAAATTCACACGATCGATAGAGTTCATTGAGAGGTATCTTCTGCAAAAAATTAATTTCCAAGTTTTTTCTTAATTCGGGAGATATATCGATTTTCCCGTTTTTTTCAAATATTTCCTGTACTATTGAAAATAGGGGAATTATTCATAAACATATTTTATAGATTTTCTAAAGGCGGTCAAAAAAGATATCGTGGTAAATTGGAAAAATATCAGCAGTTTCCGAGATATTTCGTATTTTAAAAAATTACAATTTTTTTATTCATATTTTTCAATTTTTCTCAGTTTTCCGGACATTTTCTTAAAAGTGTTGAAGGGGTCTGATTTTTTTGTATTTCCAAGCTCTATCCATTGCATTGTTCAAAATTCAGTTTCGATCATCGGTGCGGTTTTTATTCGAAATTTTCACTTTTCGGAAAATCGTCCGGAAAACCCGTTTATATTTTCCGATCCTTCTCAAAAACTATACACCTGAGAAGGCTATATAGGCGCATATTTCAAAAAAAATTGGAAGGAAAAAAATCATTTCCTGAACCGCTATCGCGTTACCGGTGAAAAACATGAAAAACCATTTAAAAATTTTCCGGATTTTCCGATCGCAAAAAAAAAAATTTTGAGAAATATTGTCCTCGAGTTATTGATGTGGTTCAAATTTAAACGCGATATCTCCAAGGGCTCGGAAAATATAAAGGTTTGAATATGACACGACGGACAGACACGATTCGGACAAAAATTTTATTTTTTTTTATTTTTTATTTTTTTATTTCCATATTCATTTTTCAAAGGGCCACATTTTCTCTTTATGAAAAATGATTCTATCTCTCCAAATAAAAAAGTGAGTGTCACAATTATTATTATTATTATTATTTTTTTTTGTTTTTTTTCTTGGTTTCTTCCTAATTTTTTACAAGGATCAATTTCTTTTTTGAACCGTTGCTCTATCTCTTTAAATAAAAAAAATAGCCCCCCTCTGTATTCTCGGCCTATTTCATAAATTTAATCATTTTTTCACGAAAATCAGCTGTTTTTTCGTTTATTTATAGGGTATCGCAAAAATTTTTACGTGACTTTTTTGTAGGTCTATTTAAGGGGAACAAAATTGTTCATATAAAATTTTTCGATATCTCGTTTGTTTTTCGAGTTTTGGGCAATTTTGGAGGGGGAGTACAAATTTTTTATATTTTTTTTCATTTGTTTCTTATTTTTCCCATCTTTTTATGCGGTTGGAGAAAAACTGTTTGGAAGTATTACTGAGGCATGTGTTGCGGATACGATGCACTTTTATTTTTTTCATTACCTCTATTAGTACGGTCAATATTTCGATTTTCCAATTTTTTTAGATATCTCCCGGACTATTAATTTTGGGAAAAAAATTAAAAAATAAAATTGTAGATTTTCCAAAGGCAGTCAAAAGCTGTCTCGTTGATTCGGAAAAATATCGATCATTTCCGAGTAATTTCGTATTATCCGAAATTCAAATGTTTTTTTTCATATATTTGAAATTTTCCCAGTTTTCCGATCATCTTAGAAAAAATATCGAAGATGTGATTTGTTGGTATATTCGTGCTCTACCAAAAACATTTTTCGGAATTCAGTTTCGATTATTGGTTTCGTTGTTTTTTGTGTTTTACAATATCGGAATTTTTCGGAAAATTTCCCGGAAAACCCGGTTATCATTTTCCGATCATTCTCAAAATTCACAGCCTTCTGTGAGACATATTGAAGTATATCTAGAAGAAATTTGAAAGGATTCGAATCAATTCTTGAACCGGCATCGAGAAAAGTAGGAACTTGAAAAAAAAAATTGGAAAATCACCGTAAAATTTTTCCGGATTTTCCGATCGCCAAAAAAAGTCACGTGACAATTACCGTCATCGAGTTGATAAAATGACTGAAAGTGCCAAGCGATATCTTTGATAGTTTGGGAAATATAGCGTTTTAAAAATTTTCGACACAGAAAAAATTTTTTTTATTTTTTTTAATTTTTTTCAGTTTTTTCATCTTTTATAGTGTCAAATAAGAATCATTAACCCGTTTGAACCATCTCTCTATCTTTTCGAACAAAAAAGTTAGAAACCCCTACAGGTCGAAGTTATTATTATTATTATTTTTTTTTTCTTGATTTTTTTCTATTTTTTATTAAGGATCAAGGTCCCGTTGGATTCAAAGTTCTATCTGTCCAAATAAAAAAGTTAGGCTCCCTCTGTCCGAAAGACCGCAGAATACTACTTCTCTAAAGATCGTAGTATAACAAGTTTGGGCGCGGGATTCGCCTACGCTAGCATCCGCCTTGCGCCCACACTTGGCCTGCCGGCGGCTTAACTGTCGCGCTTCGCGCGACGATCCTAGCCCCCCGTGTACACGTATATCCTTTCCGTGTACACGTATATCCTTTCCGTGTACACGTATATCCTTTCCGTGTACACGTATATCCTTTCCGTGTACACGTATATCATTTCCGTGTACACGTATATCCTTTCCGTGTACACGTATATTCTTTCCGTGTACACGTACATACCCTAGAAGTTGTTGAAAATGGTTTAAACTATAATTGGTCACCAATTATTTGAATACTACGATCTTAAGGCGTTGTTCTTATTTTAAATGTTCATTGTCAAAATGATTAAAAACTATAATTGTACACCAATAATGTGAATACTACGATCAATGCGTGTCTGTCTTCATCATTGAATCCGTTTGATACTATAATTGGACACCAATAATGTGAATACTACGATCAATGCGTGTCTGTCTTTATCATTGAATCCATTTGAAACTATAATTGGACACCAATAATGTGAATACTACGATCAATGCGTGTCTGTCTTTATCAACTAGTCAGTTTGAAACTATAATTGGATACCAATAATGTGAATACTACGATCAATGCGTGTCTGTCTTCATCATTGAGTCCGTTTGAAACTATAATTGGACACCAATAATGTGAATACTACGATCAATGTGAATGATATATCGATTTTTCCGATTTTTTTTCAAATATTTCCTGGACTATTGATTTTGAAGAAACAATTCACTAACATTTTTTGTATATTTTCCAAAGGCAATCATAAAAGGTTCTATGAAAAATTTGGAAATATGCAGTCGTTTGGGAAATATTTGGAATTATTCAAAATCGACGAAACGAAATATTTTCCAAGTCCCGACGAATTTTTTTGGGTTTTATTATGTTCTTGCTCTGGTAATGAATTCGAAGAAACCAAATTGGAAGGGTTTCATAGAGTTCATTGAGAGGTATTTTTGACAAAAAAATCATTCCTCATTTTTTATTGGTTCTGGAGATATATCGATTTTTTCGATTTTTTTTCAAATATTTCCTGTACTATTGATTTTGAAGAAACACTTCATTCACATTTTTTGTATATTTTCCAAAGGCAATCATAAAAAGTTCTATCGAAAATTTGGAAATATGCAGCTATTTGGGAAATATTTGGAATTATTCAAAATCGACGAAACGAAATTTTTTTCTAAGTCCCGACGAATTTTTTTGGGTTTAATTTTTTTCTCGCTCTGGTAATGAATTCGAAGAAACCAAATTGGGATATGTTGATAGAGTTCATTGAGAGGTATTTTTGACAAAAAAATCATTTCTCATTTTTTATTGGTTCTGGAGATATATCGATTTTTCCGATTTTTTTTCGAATATTTCTCGGACTATTGATTTTGAAGAAACAATTCATTTACATTTTTTGTAAACTTTTTAAAGGCAATCATAAAAAGTTCTATGAAAAATTGGGAAATATGCAGCCGTTTGGGAAATATTTGGAATTTTTCAAAATCGACGAAATTTTTTTCTCGCTGCAGTAATGAATTCGAAGAAACCAAATTGGGATGGGTTGATAGAGTCCATTGAAAGGTATTTTTAACAAAAAAATCATTTCTCAGTTTTCATTGATTCTGGAGATATATCGATTTTTCCGATTTTTTTTCGAATATTTCTTGGACTATTGATTTTGAAGAAACAATTCATTTACATTTTTTGTAGACTTTTCAAAAACAATCATAAAAGGTTCTATGAAAAATTTGGAAATATGCAGCCGTTTGGGAAATATTTGAAATTATTCAAATTGTCGAAATTTTTTCTAAGTCCCGACGAATTTTTTTATTTTTGAAATAGGAAAAAAATTCATTCGAAACTTTTTGTAGTACTAATGGAGTACAATAAAATTGTTTTCATACACTTTTCCATATCTTGTTTAGTTTTTGAGATTTTGGTGCTTTTATAAAAAAAATTTCTAAGTCCAGCCTTTTTTTTGGATTTTATTTTTTTCCCGCTCTGTTATTGAATTCGAAAAAACCAAATTTAGACGATCGATAGAGTTCATTGAGAGGTATCTTCTGCAAAAAATTAATTTTCAAGTTTTTCCTTAGTTCGGGAGATATATCGATTTTCCCGTTTTTTTCAAATATTTCCTGTACTATTGAAAATAGAGGAATTATTCATCTACATATTTTATAGATTTTTTGAAGGCGGTCAAAAAAGGTATCGTGGTAAATTGAAAAAATATCAGCAGTTTCCGAGATATTTCGTATTTTTAAAAATTACAATTTTTTTTTTCATATTTTTCAATTTTTCTCAGTTTTCCGGACATTTTCTTAAAAGTGTTGAAGAGGTATGATTTTTTTGTATTTCCAAGCTCTATCCACTGCATTGTTCAAAATTCAATTTCGATCATCGGTACGTTTTTTTTTCATGTTTTTTACTTTTCGGAAAATCGTCCGGAAAACCCGTTTTCATTTTCCGATCCTTCTCAAAAACTATACACCACTGTAGGACATTTGGTCGTACTTCTTAAAGAAATATGAATTCGAAAAAACGAAACCCTGGACCTGTATCGAGGAAACTAGGAAAAACACAAAAATGGCCGTTAAAATTTTCCGGGTTTTCCGATCGCAAAAAAAAATAAATTTTGAGATACATTTTTTTGATTATTTACGTGATTAAAATTTCAACTCGATATCTCTAACGGTTTCGAAAATATAAGGTGTTTTCTAAAGACGACAGACAAAATGGCGGACATACAAAAAATTTATTTTTTTTAATTTTTCGTTTTTTCATTTTCATATTCATTTTTCAATGGGCCACATTTTCCCTTTATGAAAAATGATTCTATCTCTTCAAATAAAAAAGTGAGTGTCACAATTATTATTATTATTATTATTTTTTTTTGTTTTTTTTCTTGGATTCTTCCTAATTTTTTACAAGGATCAATTTCTTTTTTGAACCGTGGCTCTATCTACTCAAATAAAAAAAATAGCCCCCCTCTATGTTCTCGGCCTGTTTCATAGTTTCAATCATTTTTTCACGAAAATCAGCTGTTTTTTCGTTTATTTATAGGGTATCGCAAAAATTTTTACGTGACTTTTTTGTAGGTCTATTCAAGGGGAACAAAATTGTTTATATAAAATTTTTCGATATCTCGTTTGGTTTTCGAGTTTTGGGCAATTTGGGAGGGGGAGTACAGATTTTTTATTTTTTTTTTCATTTGTTTCGTATTTTTCCCATCTTTTTATGTAGTCGGAGAAAAACTGTTTGGAGGTATTACTGAGGCATGTGTTGCGGATACGATGCACTTTTATTTTTTTCATTACCTCTATTAGTACGGTCAATATTTCGAATTTCCAATTTTTTTAGATATCTCCCGGACTATTAATTTTGGGAAAAAAATTAAAATACCAAATTGTAGATTTTCCAAAGGCAGTCAAAAGCTGTCTCGGTGATTCGGAAAAATATCGACCATTTCCGAGTAATTTCGTATTATCCGAAATTCAAATGTTTTTTTTCATATATTTGAAATTTTCCCAGTTTTCCGATCATCTTAGAAAAAATATCGAAGATGTGATTTGTTGGTATATTCGTGCACTGCCAAAAACATTTTTCACAATTCAGTTTCGATTGTTGGTTTCGTTGTTTTTTGTGTTTTACAATATCGGAATTTTTCGGAAAATTTCCCGGAAAACCCGGTTATCATTTTCCGATCATTCTCAAAACTAACAGCCTTCTGTAAGACATATTGAAGTATATCTAGAAGAAATTTGAAAGGATTCGAATCAATTCTTGAACCGGCATCGAGAAAAGTAGGAAATTGAAAAAAAAAATCGGAAAATCACCGTAAAATTTTTCCGGATTTTCCGATCGCCAAAAAAAGTCACGTGACAAATACCGTCATCGAGTTGATAAAATGACTGAAAGTCCCAAGCGATATCTTTGATAGTTTGGGAAATATAGCCTTTTAAAAATTTTCGAGGGACAAAAATTTTTTTTTATTTTTTTAAATTTTTTTCAGTTTTTTCATCTTTTATAGTGTCAAATAAGGATCATTAAACCGTTTGAACCATCTCTCTATCTTTTCGAATAAAAAAGTTAGGCACCCCTACAGGTCGAAGTTATTATTATTATTATTATTTTTTTTTCGATTTTTTTTTATTTTTTATTAAGGATCAAGGTCCCGTTGGATTCAAAGTTCTATCTGTCCAAATAAAAAAGTTAGGCTCCCTCTGTCCGAAAGACCGCAGAATACTACTTCTCTAAAGATCGTAGTATAACAAGTGTGGGCGCGGGATTCGCCTACGCTAGCATCCGCCTTGCGCCCACACTTGGCCTGCCGGCGGCTTAACTGTCGCGCTTCGCGCGACGATCCTAGCCCCCCGTGTACACGTATATCCTTTCCGTGTACACGTATATCCTTTCCGTGTACACGTATATCCTTTTCGTGTACACGTATATCCTTTCCGTGTACACATATATACCAATTATTTGAATACTACGATCTTAAGGCGTTGCTCTTATTTTAAACGTTCATTGTCAAAATGATTAAAAACTATAATTGGACACCAATAATGTGAATACTACGATCAATGCATGTCTGTCTTTATCATTGAATCCATTTGATACTATAATTGGACACCAATAATGTGAATACTACGATCAATGTGTGTCTGTCTTTATCATTGAATCCGTTTGAAACTATAATTGGACACCAATAATGTGAATACTACGATCAATGCTTGTCTGTCTTCATCATTGAGTCCGTTTGAAACTATAATTGGACACCAATAATGTGAATACTACGATGAATGCGTGTCTGTCTTTATCGTTGGGTCAGTTTGAAACTATAATTGGACACCAATAATGTGAATACTACGATCAATGAGTGTCTTTCTTTATCATTGAATCCGTTTGAAATTATAATTGGACACCAATAATGTGAATACTACGATCAATGCGTGTCTGTTTTTATCATTGAATCCGTTTGAAACTATAATTGGACACCAATAATGTGAATACTACGATCAATGTGTATAATATATCGATTTTTCCGCATTTTTTTCAAATATTTCATGAACTATTGATTTTGAAAAAACAATTCATTTATATTTGTTGTATATTTTCCAAAAGCAATCATAAAAGATTTCATGAAAAATGTGGAAATATGCAGCAGTTTGGGAAATATTTGGAATTATTCAAAATTGTCGAAGTCCCGACGAATATTTTTGGGTTTTATTTTTTTCCCGCTGCAGTAATGAATTCGAAGAAACCAAATTGGGATGGGTTGATAGAGTCCATTGAGAGGTATTTTTAACAAAAAAATCATTTCTCATTTTTTATTGGTCCTGGAGATATATCGATTTTTCCGATTTTTTTTCGAATATATCTCGGACTATTGATTTTGAAGAAACAATTCATCTACATTTTTGTAGACTTCCCAAAGGCAATCATAAAAGGTTCTATGAAAAATTGGGAAATATGCAGCCGTTTGGGAAATATTTTGAATTATTCAAAATCGACGAAATTTTTTTCAAAGTTTCGACGAATCTTTTCGGGTTTTATTTTTTTCCCGCTGCAGTAATGAATTCGAAGAAACCAAATTGGGATGGGTTGATAGAGTCCATTGAGAGGTATTTTTAACAAAAAAATCATTTCTCAGTTTTTATTGATTCTGGAGATATATCGATTTTTCCGATTTTTTTTTCGATTATTTCTCTGACTATTGATTTTGAAGAAACAATTCATTTACATTTTTTGTAGACTTCCCAAAGGCAATCATAAAAGTTTCTTTGAAAAATTGAGAAATATGCAGCCGTTTGGGAAATATTTAGAATTATTCAAAATTGTCGAAATTTTTTTCTAAGTCCCGACGAAAATTTTTGGGTTTTATTTTTTTCCCGCTGCAGTAATGAATTCGAAGAAACCAAATTGGGATGGGTTGATAGAGTCCATTGAGAGGTATTTTTAACAAAAAAATCATTTCTCAGTTTTTATTGATTCTGGAGATATATCGATTTTACCGATTTTTTTTCAAATATATCCCGGACTATTGATTTTGAAGAAACAATTCATCTACATTTTTTGTATACTTTCCAAAGGCAATCATAAAAGGTTCTATGAAAAATTGAGAAATATGCAGCCGTTTGGGAAATATTTAGAATTATTCAAAATTGTCGAAATTTTTTTCTAAGTCCCGACGAATTTTTTTGGATTTAATTTTTTTCCCGCTGTGGTAATGAATTCGAAGAAATCAAATTGGGATTGGTTGATAGAGTTCGTTGAGAGGTATTTTTGACAAAAAAATCATTTCTCATTTTTTATTGGTTCTGGAGATATATCGATTTTTCCGATTTTTTTTCGAATATTTCTTGGACTATTGATTTTGAAGAAACAATTCATTAACATTTTTTGTAGACTTCCCAAAGGCAATCATAAAAGGTTCTATGAAAAATTGGGAAATATGCAGCCGTTTGGGAAATATTTGGAATTATTCAAAATCGAAGAAATTTTTTTCTAAGTCCCGACGAATTTTTTTGGATTTTATTTTTTTTCTGCTCTGGTAATGAATTCGAAGAAACCAAACTGGGATATGTTGATAGAGTTCATTGAGAGGTATTTTTGACAAAAAAATCATTTCTCATTTTTTATTGGTTCTGGAGATATATCGATTTTTCCAATTTTTTTTCGAATATTTTTTGGACTATTGATTTTGAAGAAACAATTCATCTACATTTTTTGTATACTTCCCAAAGGCAATCATAAAAGGTTCTATGAAAAATTTGGAAATATGCAGCCGTTTAGGAAATATTTGGAATTATTCAAAATCGAAGAAATTTTTTTTTAAGTCCCGACGAATTTTTTTGGGTTTTATTTTTTTCCCGCTGCAGTAATGAATTCGAAGAAACCAAATTGGGATGGGTTGATAGAGTCCATTGAGAGGTATTTTTAACAAAAAAATCATTTCTCAGTTTTTATTGATTCTGGAGATATATCGATTTTTCCGATTTTTTTTCGATTATTTCTCTGACTATTGATTTTGAAGAAACAATTCATTTACATTTTTTGTAAACTTTTTAAAGGCAATCATAAAAGGTTCTATGAAAAATTGGGAAATATGCAGCCGTTTGGGAAAAATTTGGAATTTTTCAAATTCGACGAAATTTTTTTCCAAGTCCCGACGAATTTTTTTGGGTTTTATTTTTTTCTCGCTGCAGTAATGAATTCGAAGAAACCAAATTGGGATGGGTTGATAGAGTCCATTGAAAGGTATTTTTAACAAAAAAATCATTTCTCAGTTTTCATTGATTCTGGAGATATATCGATTTTTCCGATTTTTTTTCGAATATTTCTTGGACTATTGATTTTGAAGAAACAATTCATTTACATTTTTTGTAGACTTTTCAAAAACAATCATAAAAGGTTCTATGAAAAATTTGGAAATATGCAGCCGTTTGGGAAATATTTGAAATTATTCAAAATTGTCGAAATTTTTTCTAAGTCCCGACGAATTTTTTTATTTTTGAAATAGGAAAAAAATTCATTCGAAACTTTTTGTAGTACTAATGGAGTACAATAAAATTATTTGCATACACTTTTCCATGTCTTGTTTAGTTTTTGAGATTTTGGTGCTTTTATAAAAAAAATTTCTAAGTCCAGCCTTTTTTTTTGGATTTTATTTTTTTCTCTCTTTGTTATTGAATTCGAAAAAACCAAATTTGGACGATCGATAGAGTTCATTGAGAGGTATCTTCTGCAAAAAATTAATTTCCAAGTTTTTTCTTAATTCGGGAGATATATCGATTTTCCCGTTTTTTTCAAATATTTCCTGTACTATTGAAAATAGGGGAATTATTCATCTACATATTTTATAGATTTTTTGAAGGCGGTCAAAAAAGGTATCGTGGTAAATTGAAAAAATATCAGCAGTTTCCGAGATATTTCGTATTTTTAAAAATTACAATTTTTTTTTTCATATTTTTCAATTTTTCTCAGTTTTCCGGACATTTTCTTAAAAGTGTTGAAGAGGTATGATTTTTTTGTATTTCCAAGCTCTATCCACTGCATTGTTCAAAAGTCAATTTCGATCATCGGTACGTTTTTTTTTCATGTTTTTTACTTTTCGGAAAATCGTCCGGAAAACCCGTTTTCATTTTCCGATCCTTCTCAAAAACTATACACCACTGTAGGACATTTGGTCGTACTTCTTAAAGAAATATGAATTTGAAAAAACGAAACCCTGGACCTGTATCGAGGAAACTAGGAAAAACACAAAAATGGCCGTTAAAATTTTCCGGGTTTTCCGATCGCAAAAAAAAATAAATTTTGAGATACATTTTTTTGATTATTTACGTGATTAAAATTTCAACTCGATATCTCTAACGGTTTCGAAAATATAAGGTGTTTTCTAAAGACGACAGACAAAATGGCGGACATACAAAAAATTTATTTTTTTTAATTTTTCGTTTTTTCATTTTCATATTCATTTTTCAATGGGCCACATTTTCCCTTTATGAAAAATGATTCTATCTCTTCAAATAAAAAAGTGAGTGTCACAATTATTATTATTATTATTATTTTTTTTTGTTTTTTTTCTTGGATTCTTCCTAATTTTTTACAAGGATCAATTTCTTTTTTGAACCGTGGCTCTATCTACTCAAATAAAAAAAATAGCCCCCCTCTATGTTCTCGGCCTGTTTCATAGTTTCAATCATTTTTTCACGAAAATCAGCTGTTTTTTCGTTTATTTATAGGGTATCGCAAAAATTTTTACGTGACTTTTTTGTAGGTCTATTCAAGGGGAACAAAATTGTTTATATAAAATTTTTCGATATCTTGTTTGGTTTTCGAGTTTTGGGCAATTTGGGAAAGGGAGTACAGATTTTTTTTTTTTTTTTTCATTTGTTTCGTATTTTTCCCATCTTTTTATGTAGTCGGAGAAAAACTGTTTGGAGGTATTACTGAGGCATGTGTTGCGGATACGATGCACTTTTATTTTTTTCATTACCTCTATTAGTACGGTCAATATTTCGATTTTCCAATTTTTTCAGATATCTCCCGGACTATTAATTTTGGGAAAAAAATTAAAAAACAAAATTGTAGATTTTCCAAAGGCAGTCAAAAGCTGTCTCGGTGATTCGGAAAAATATCGACCATTTCCGAGTAATTTCGTATTATCCGAAATTCAAATGTTTTTTTTCATATATTTGAAATTTTCCCAGTTTTCCGATCATCTTAGAAAAAATATCGAAGATGTGATTTGTTGGTATATTCGTGCACTGCCAAAAACATTTTTCACAATTCAGTTTCGATTGTTGGTTTCGTTGTCATTTGTGTTTTACAATATCGGAATTTTTCGTAAAATTTCCCGGAAAACCCGGTTATCATTTTCCGATCATTCTCAAAACTCACAGCCTTCTGTAAGACATATTGAAGTATATCTAGAAAAAATTTGAAAGGATTCGAATCAATTCTTGAACCGGGATCGAGAAAAGTAGGAACTTGAAAAAAAAAATCGGAAAATCACCGTAAAATTTTTCCGGATTTTCCGATCGCCAAAAAAAATCACGTGACAAATACCGTCATCGCGTTGATAAAATGACTGAAAGTCCCGTGCGATATCTTCGATATTTTGGGAAATATAGCGTTTTAAAAATTTTCGACACACAAAAAATTTTTTTTATTTTTTTTAATTTTTTTCAGTTTTTTCATCCTTTATAGTGTCAGATATGGATCATTAACCCGTTTGAACCATCTCTCTATCTTTTCGAATAAAAAAGTTAGACACCCCTACAGGTCGAAGTTATTATTATTATTATTATTTTTTTCTTGATTTTTTTCTATTTTTCATTAAGGATCAAGGTCCCGTTGGATTCAAAGTTCTATCTATCCAAATAAAAAAGTTAGGCTCCCTCTGTCCGAAAGACCGTAGAATACTACTTCTCTAAAGATCGTAGTATAACAAGTGTGTACCCCGTGTGCACACGTATCCCCCGTGTACACATGTACACATAAAACTATTATTGGGCGCGGGATTCGCCTACGCTAGCATCCGCCTTGCGCCCACACTTGGCCTGCCGGCGGCTTAACTGTCGCGCTTCGCGCGACGATCCTAGCCCCCCGTGTACACGTATATCCTTTCCGTGTACACGTATATCCTTTCCGTGTACACGTATATCCTTTCCATGTACACGTATATCCTTTTCGTGTACACGTATATCCTTTCCGTGTACACGTATATCCTTTCCGTGTACACATATATACCAATTATTTGAATACTACGATCTTAAGGCGTTGTTCTTATTTTAAACGTTCATTGTCAAAATGATTAAAAACTATAATTGGACACCAATAATGTGAATACTACGATCAATGCATGTCTGTCTTTATCATTGAATCCATTTGATACTATAATTGGACACCAATAATGTGAATACTACGATCAATGTGTGTCTGTCTTTATCATTGAATCCGTTTGAAACTATAATTGGACACCAATAATGTGAATACTACGATCAATGCTTGTCTGTCTTCATCATTGAGTCCGTTTGAAACTATAATTGGACACCAATAATGTGAATACTACGATCAATGCGTGTCTGTCTTTATCGTTGGGTCAGTTTGAAACTATAATTGGACACCAATAATGTGAATACTACGATCAATGAGTGTCTTTCTTTATCATTGAATCCGTTTGAAACTATAATTGGACACCAATAATGTGAATACTACGATCAATGCTTGTCTGTCTTCATCATTGAGTCCGTTTGAAACTATAATTGGACACCAATAATGTGAATACTACGATCAATGCGTGTCTGTTTTTATCATTGAATCCGTTTGAAACTATAATTGGATACCAATAATGTGAATACTACGATCAATGCGTGTCTGTCTTTATCGTTGGGTCAGTTTGAAACTATAATTGGACACCAATAATGTAAATACTACGATCAATGAGTGTCTTTCTTTATCATTGAATCCGTTTGAAACTATAATTGGACACCAATAATGTGAATACTACGATCAATGCGTGTCTGTTTTTATCACTTAATCCGTTTGAAACTATAATTGGACACCAATAATGTGAATACTACGATCAATGTGTATAATATATCGATTTTTCCGCATTTTTTTCAAATATTTCATGAACTATTGATTTTGAAAAAACAATTCATTTATATTTGTTGTATATTTTCCAAAAGCAATCATAAAAGATTTCATGAAAAATGTGGAAATATGCAGCAGTTTGGGAAATATTTGGAATTATTCAAAATTGTCGAAATTTTTTTTTAAGTCCCGACGAATATTTTTGGGTTTTATTTTTTTCCCGCTGCAGTAATGAATTCGAAGAAACCAAATTGGGATGGGTTGATAGAGTTTATTGAGAGGTATTTTTAACAAAAAAATTATTTCTCATTTTTTATTGGTCCTGGAGATATATCGATTTTTCCGATTTTTTTTCGAATATATCTCGGACAATTGATTTTGAAGAAACAATTCATCTACATTTTTTGTAGACTTCCCAAAGGCAATCATAAAAGGTTCTATGAAAAATTGGGAAATATGCAGCCGTTTGGGAAATATTTTGAATTATTCAAAATCGACGAAATTTTTTTCAAAGTTTCGACGAATTTTTTTGGGTTTTATTTTTTTCCCGCAGCAGTAATGAATTCGAAGAAACCAAATTGGGATGGGTTGATAGATTCCATTGAGAGGTATTTTTAACAAAAAAATCATTTCTCAGTTTTTATTGATTCTGGAGATATATCGATTTTTCCGATTTTTTTTTGATTATTTCTCTGACTATTGATTTTGAAGAAACAATTCATTTACATTTCTTGTAGACTTCCCAAAGGCAATCATAAAAGGTTTTATGAAAAATTGAGAAATATGCAGCCGTTTGGGAAATATTTAGAATTATTCAAAATTGTCGAAATTTTTTTCTAAGTCCCGACGAATTTTTTTGGGTTTTATTTTTTTTTCTGCTCTGGTAATGAATTCGAAGAAACCAAATTGGGATATGTTGATAGAGTTAATTGAGAGGTATTTTTGACAAAAAAATCATTTCTCATTTTTTATTGGTTCTGGAGATATATCGATTTTTCCGATTTTTTTTCGATTATTTCTCGGACTATTGATTTTGAAGAAACAATTCAATTACATTTTTTGTAGACTTTCCAAAGGCAATCATAAAAGGTTCTATGAAAAATTGAGAAATATGCAGCCGTTTGGGAAATATTTAGAATTATTCAAAATTGTCGAATTTTTTTTCAAAGTCCCGACGAATTTTTTTGGGTTTTATTTTTTTCCCGCTGTTGTAATGAATTCGAAGAAACCAAATTGGAAGGGGTTGATAGAGTTCGTTGAGAGGTATTTTTGACAAAAAAATCATTTCTCAGTTTTTATTGATTCTGGAGATATATGGATTTTTCCGATTTTTTTTCAAATATTTCTCAGACTATTGATTTTGAAGAAACAATTCATTTACATTTTTTGTAGACTTCCCAAAGGCAATCATAAAAGGTTCTATGAAAAATTGAGAAATATGCAGCCGTTTGGGAAATATTTAGAATTATTCAAAATCGAAGAAATTTTTTTCAAAGTCCCGACGAATTTTTTTGGGTTTTATTTTTTTCCCGCTGCAGTAATGAATTTGAAGAAACAAAATTGGGATGGGTTGATAGAGTCCATTGAAAGGTATTTTTGACAAAAAAATCATTTCTCAGTTTTCATTGATTCTGGAGATATATCAATTTTTCCGATTTTTTTTCGAATATTTCTTGGACTATTGATTTTGAAGAAACAATTCATTTACATTTTTTGTAGACTTCCCAAAGGCAATCATAAAAGGTTCTATGAAAAATTGGGAAATATGCAGCCGTTTGGGAAATATTTGGAATTATTCAAAATCGAAGAAATTTTTTTCAAAGTCCCGACGAATTTTTTTGGGTTTTATTTTTTTCTCGCTGCAGTAATGAATTCGAAGAAACCAAATTGGGATGGGTTGATAGAGTCCATTGAAAGGTATTTTTAACAAAAAAATCATTTCTCAGTTTTTATTGATTCTGGAGATATATCGATTTTTCCGATTTTTTTTTGATTATTTCTCTGACTATTGATTTTGAAGAAACAATTCATTTACATTTCTTGTAGACTTCCCAAAGGCAATCATAAAAGGTTTTATGAAAAATTGAGAAATATGCAGCCGTTTGGGAAATATTTAGAATTATTCAAAATTGTCGAAATTTTTTTCTAAGTCCCGACGAATTTTTTTGGGTTTTATTTTTTTTTCTGCTCTGGTAATGAATTCGAAGAAACCAAATTGGGATATGTTGATAGAGTTAATTGAGAGGTATTTTTGACAAAAAAATCATTTCTCATTTTTTATTGGTTCTGGAGATATATCGATTTTTCCGATTTTTTTTCGATTATTTCTCGGACTATTGATTTTGAAGAAACAATTCAATTACATTTTTTGTAGACTTTCCAAAGGCAATCATAAAAGGTTCTATGAAAAATTGAGAAATATGCAGCCGTTTGGGAAATATTTAGAATTATTCAAAATTGTCGAATTTTTTTTCAAAGTCCCGACGAATTTTTTTGGGTTTTATTTTTTTCCCGCTGTTGTAATGAATTCGAAGAAACCAAATTGGAAGGGGTTGATAGAGTTCGTTGAGAGGTATTTTTGACAAAAAAATCATTTCTCAGTTTTTATTGATTCTGGAGATATATGGATTTTTCCGATTTTTTTTCAAATATTTCTCAGACTATTGATTTTGAAGAAACAATTCATTTACATTTTTTGTAGACTTCCCAAAGGCAATCATAAAAGGTTCTATGAAAAATTGAGAAATATGCAGCCGTTTGGGAAATATTTAGAATTATTCAAAATCGAAGAAATTTTTTTCAAAGTCCCGACGAATTTTTTTGGGTTTTATTTTTTTCCCGCTGCAGTAATGAATTTGAAGAAACAAAATTGGGATGGGTTGATAGAGTCCATTGAAAGGTATTTTTGACAAAAAAATCATTTCTCAGTTTTCATTGATTCTGGAGATATATCAATTTTTCCGATTTTTTTTCGAATATTTCTTGGACTATTGATTTTGAAGAAACAATTCATTTACATTTTTTGTAGACTTCCCAAAGGCAATCATAAAAGGTTCTATGAAAAATTGGGAAATATGCAGCCGTTTGGGAAATATTTGGAATTATTCAAAATCGAAGAAATTTTTTTCTAAGTCCCGACGAATTTTTTTGGATTTTATTTTTTTTCTGCTCTGGTAATGAATTCGAAGAAACCAAACTGGGATATGTTGATAGAGTTCATTGAGAGGTATTTTTGACAAAAAAATCATTTCTCATTTTTTATTGGTTCTGGAGATATATCGATTTTTCCAATTTTTTTTCGAATATTTCTTGGACTATTGATTTTGAAGAAACAATTCATCTACATTTTTTGTAGACTTTCCGAATGCAATCATAAAAGGTTCTATGAAAAATTAGGAAATATGCAGCCGTTTGGGAAATATTTGGAATTTTTCAAAATCGACGAAATTTTTTTCAAAGTCCCGACGAATTTTTTTGGGTTTTATTTTTTTCTCGCTGCAGTAATGAATTCGAAGAAACCAAATTGGGATGGGTTGATAGAGTCCATTGAAAGGTATTTTTAACAAAAAAATCATTTCTCAGTTTTCATTGATTCTGGAGATATATCGATTTTTCCGATATTTTTTCGAATATTTCTTGGACTATTGATTTTGAAGAAACAATTCATTTACATTTTTTGTAGACTTTTCAAAAACAATCATAAAAGGTTCTATGAAAAATTTGGAAATATGCAGCCGTTTGGGAAATATTTGAAATTATTCAAAATTATCGAAAAATTTTTCAAAGTCCCGACAAATTTTTTTGGGTTTTATTTTTTTCCCGCTGCAGTAATGAATTCGAAGAAATCAAATTGGGATGGGTTGATAAAGTACATTGAGAGGTATTTTTAACAAAAAAATCATTTCTCAGTTTTTATTGATTCTGGAGATATATCGATTTTTCCGATTTTTTTTCGAATATTTCTCGGACTATTGATTTTCAAGAAACAATTCATCTACATTTTTTGTAGACTTTCCAAAGGCAATCATAAAAGGTTCTATGAAAAATTGAGAAATATGCAGCCGTTTGGGAAATATTTGGAATTATTCAAAATTGTCGAAATTTTTTTCTAAGTCCCGACGAATTTTTTTGGGTTTTATTTTTTTCCCGCTGCAGTAATGAATTCGAAGAAACCAAATTGAGATGGGTTGATAGAGTCCATTGAGAGGTATTTTTGACAAAAAAATCATTTCTCATTTTTTATTGGTTCTGGAGATATATCGATTTTTCCGATTTTTTTTCGAATATTTCTCCGGCTATTGATTTTGAAGAAACAATTCATCTACATTTTTTGTAGACTTCCCAAAGGCAATCATAAAAGGTTCTATGAAAAATTGGGAAATATGCAGCCGTTTGGGAAACATTTGGAATTATTCAAAATTATCGAAAATTTTTTCTAAGTCCCGACGAATTTTTTTATTTTTGAAATAGGAAAAAAATTCATTCGAAACTTTTTGTAGTACTAATGGAGTACAATAAAATTGTTTTCATACACTTTTCCATATCTTGTTTAGTTTTTGAGATTTTGGTGCTTTTATAAAAAAAATTTCTAAGTCCAGCCTTTTTTTTGGATTTTATTTTTTTCCCGCTTTGTTATTGAATTCGAAAAAACCAAATTCACACGATCGATAGAGTTCATTGAGAGGTATCTTCTACAAAAAATTAATTTCCAAGTTTTTTCTTAATTCGGGAGATATATCGATTTTCCCGTTTTTTTCAAATATTTCCTGTACTATTGAAAATAGGGGAATTATTCATTTACATATTTTATAGATTTTTTGAAGGCGGTCAAAAAAGGTATCGTGGTAAATTGAAAAAATATCAGCAGTTTCCGAGATATTTCGTATTTTAAAAAATTACAATTTTTTTATTCATATTTTTCAATTTTTCTCAGTTTTCCGGACATTTTCTTAAAAGTGTTGAAGGGGTATGATTTTTTTGTATTTCCAAGCTCTATCCATTGCATTGTTCAAAATTCAGTTTCGATCATCGGTGCGGTTTTTATTCGAAATTTTCACTTTTCGGAAAATCGTCCGGAAAACTCGTTTATATTTTCCGATCCTTCTCAAAAACTATACACCTGAGAAGGATATATAGGCGCATATTTCAAAAGAAATTGGAAGGAAAAAAATCATTTCCTGAACCGCTATCGAGTTACCGGTGAAAAACATGAAAAACCATTTAAAAATTTTCCGGATTTTCCGATCGCAAAAAAAAAAATTTTGAGAAATATTGTCCTCGAGTTATTGATGTGGTTCAAATTTAAACGCGATATCTCCAAGGGCTCGGAAAATATAAAGGTTTGAATATGACACGACAGAAAGTCACAAATCGGACAAAAATTTTATTTTTTTCAATTTTTTGTTTTTTCATTTTCATATTTATTTTTCAAAGGGCCACATTTTCTCTTTATGAAAAATGATTCTATCTTGCCAAATAAAAAAGTGAGTGTTTACTTTATTATTATTATTATTATTATTTTTTGTTTTTTTTTTTGGTTTCTTCCTAATTTTTTACAAGGATCAATTTCTTTTTTGAACCGTGGCTCTATCTCTTTAAATAAAAAAAATAGCCCCCCTCTGTATTCTCGGCCTCTTTCATAATTTTAATCATTTTTTCACGAAAATCAGCTGTTTTTTCGTTTATTTATAGGGTATCGCAAAAATTTTTACGTGACTTTTTTGTAGGTCTATTTAAGGGGAACAAAATTGTTTATATAAAATTTTTCGATATCTCGTTTGGTTTTCGAGTTTTGGGCAATTTTGGAGGG
>OY282586.1:27748316-27932163 GCA_958298965.1 Chrysolina haemoptera | reverse complement strand
TGTCTGTCTTTATCGTTGGGTCAGTTTGAAACTATAATTGGACACCAATAATGTTAATACTACGATCAATGCGTGCCTGTCTTTATCATCGAGTCAGTTTGAAACTATAATTGGACACCAATAATGTGAATACTACGATCAATGAGTGTCTTTCTTTATCATTGAATCCGTTTGAAACTATAATTGGACACCAATAATGTGAATACTACGATCAATGCGTGTCTGTCTTTATCGTTGGGTCAGTTTGAAACTATAATTGGACACCAATAATGTTAATACTACGATCAATGCGTGCCTGTCTTTATCATCGAGTCAGTTTGAAACTATAATTGGACACCAATAATGTGAATACTACGATCAATGAGTGTCTTTCTTTATCATTGAATCCGTTTGAAACTATAATTGGACACCAGTAATGTGAATACTACGATCAATGCGTGTCTGTCTTTATTATTGAATCCGTTTGAAACTATAATTGGACACCAATAATGTGAATACTACGATCAATGTGTATAATATATCGATTTTTCCGCATTTTTTTCAAATATTTCATGAACTATTGATTTTGAAAAAACAATTCATTTACATTTTTTGTAGACTTTCCAAAGGCAATCATAAAAGGTTCTATGAAAAATTGGGAAATATGCACCCGTTTGGGAAATATTTGGAATTATTCAAAATTGTCGAAATTTTTTTCTAAGTCCTGACGAATTTTTTTGGGTTTTATTTTTTTTCCGCTGCAGTAATGAATTCGAAGAAACCAAATTGGGATGGGTTGATAGAGTCCATTGAGAGATATTTTTAACAAAAAAATCATTTCTCAGTTTTTATTGATTCTGGAGATATATCGATTTTACCGATTTTTTTTCAAATATATCCCGGACTATTGATTTTGAAGAATCAATCCATCTACATTTTTTGTATACTCTCCAAAGGCAATCATAAAAGGTTCTATGAAAAATTGAGAAATATGCAGCCGTTTGGGAAATATTTAGAATTATTCAAAATTGTCGAAATTTTTTTCTAAGTCCCGACGAAAATTTTTGGGTTTTATTTTTTTCCCGCTGCAGTAATGAATTCGAAGAAACCAAATTGGGATGGGTTGATAGAGTCCATTGAGAGATATTTTTAACAAAAAAATCATTTCTCAGTTTTTATTGATTCTGGAGATATATCGATTTTACCGATTTTTTTTCAAATATATCCCGGACTATTGATTTTGAAGAAACAATTCATTTACATTTTTTGTATACTTTCCAAAGGCAATCATAAAAGGTTCTATGAAAAATTGAGAAATATGCAGCCGTTTGGGAAATATTTAGAATTATTCAAAATTGTCGAAATTTTTTTCTAAGTCCCGACGAATTTTTTTGGATTTAATTTTTTTCCCGCTGTGGTAATGAATTCGAAGAAATCAAATTGGGATTGGTTGATAGAGTTCGTTGAGAGGTATTTTTGACAAAAAAATCATTTCTCATTTTTTATTGGTTCTGGAGATATATCGATTTTTCCGATTTTTTTTCGAATATTTCTTGGACTATTGATTTTGAAGAAACAATTCATTAACATTTTTTGTAGACTTCCCAAAGGCAATCATAAAAGGTTCTATGAAAAATTGGGAAATATGCAGCCGTTTGGGAAATATTTGGAATTATTCAAAATCGAAGAAATTTTTTTCTAAGTCCCGACGAATTTTTTTGGATTTTATTTTTTTTCTGCTCTGGTAATGAATTCGAAGAAACCAAACTGGTATATGTTGATAGAGTTCATTGAGAGGTATTTTTGACAAAAAAATCATTTCTCATTTTTTATTGGTTCTGGAGATATATCGATTTTTCCAATTTTTTTTCGAATATTTCTTGGACTATTGATTTTGAAGAAACAATTCATTTACATTTTTTGTAGACTTTCCGAAGGCAATCATAAAAGGTTCTATGAAAAATTGGGAAATATGCAGCCGTTTGGGAAATATTTGGAATTTTTCAAAATCGACGAAATTTTTTTCTAAGTCCCGACGAATTTTTTTGGGTTTTATTTTTTTCTCGCTGCAGTAATGAATTCGAAGAAACCAAATTGGGATGGGTTGATAGAGTCCATTGAAAGGTATTTTTAACAAAAAAATCATTTCTCAGTTTTCATTGATTCTGGAGATATATCGATTTTTCCGATTTTTTTTCGAATATTTCTTGGACTATTGATTTTGAAGAAACAATTCATTTACATTTTTTGTAGACTTTTCAAAAACAATCATAAAAGGTTCTATGAAAAATTTGGAAATATGCAGCCGTTTGGGAAATATTTGAAATTATTCAAAATTGTCGAAATTTTTTCTAAGTCCCGACGAATTTTTTTATTTTTGAAATAGGAAAAAAATTCATTCGAAACTTTTTGTAGTACTAATGGAGTACAATAAAATTTTTTGCATACACTTTTCCATATCTTGTTTAGTTTTTGAGATTTTGGTGCTTTTATAAAAAAAATTTCTAAGTCCAGCCTTTTTTTTGGATTTTATTTTTTTCTCTCTTTGTTATTGAATTCGAAAAAACCAAATTTGGACGATCGATAGAGTTCATTGAGAGGTATCTTCTGCAAAAACTTAATTTCCAAGTTTTTTTCTTAATTCGGAAGATATATCGATTTTCCCGTTTTTTTCAAATATTTCCTGTACTATTGAAAATAGGGGAATTATTCATCTACATATTTTATAGATTTTTTGAAGGCGGTCAAAAAAGGTATCGTGGTAAATTGAAAAAATATCAGCAGTTTCCGAGATATTTCGTATTTTTAAAAATTACAATTTTTTTTTTCATATTTTTCAATTTTTCTCAGTTTTCCGGACATTTTCTTAAAAGTGTTGAAGAGGTATGATTTTTTTGTATTTCCAAGCTCTATCCACTGCATTGTTCAAAATTCAATTTCGATCATCGGTACGTTTTTTTTTCATGTTTTTTACTTTTCGGAAAATCGTCCGGAAAACCCGTTTTCATTTTCCGATCCTTCTCAAAAACTATACACCACTGTAGGGCATTTGGTCGTACTTCTTAAAGAAATATGAATTCGAAAAAACGAAACCCTGGACCTGTATCGAGGAAACTAGGAAAAACACAAAAATGGCCGTTAAAATTTTCCGGGTTTTCCGATCGCAAAAAAAAATAAATTTTGAGATACATTTTTTTGATTATTTACGTGATTAAAATTTCAACTCGATATCTCTAACGGTTTCGAAAATATAAGGTGTTTTCTAAAGACGACAGACAAAATGGCGGACATACAAAAAATTTATTTTTTTTAATTTTTCGTTTTTTCATTTTCATATTCATTTTTCAATGGGCCACATTTTCCCTTTATGAAAAATGATTCTATCTCTTCAAATAAAAAAGTGAGTGTCACAATTATTATTATTATTATTATTTTTTTTTGTTTTTTTTCTTGGATTCTTCCTAATTTTTTACAAGGATCAATTTCTTTTTTGAACCGTGGCTATATCTACTCAAATAAAAAAAATAGCCCCCCTCTATGTTCTCGGCCTGTTTCATAGTTTCAATCATTTTTTCACGAAAATCAGCTGTTTTTTTGTTTATTTATAGGGTATCGCAAAAATTTTTACGTGACTTTTTTGTAGGTCTATTCAAGGGGAACAAAATTGTTTATATAAAATTTTTCGATATCTCGTTTGGTTTTCGAGTTTTGGGCAATTTGGGAGGGGGAGTACAGATTTTTTATTTTTTTTTTCATTTGTTTCGTATTTTTCCCATCTTTTTATGTAGTCGGAGAAAAACTGTTTGGAGGTATTACTGAGGCATGTGTTGCGGATACGATGCACTTTTATTTTTTTCATTACCTCTATTAGTACGGTCAATATTTCGATTTTCCAATTTTTTCAGATATCTCCCGGACTATTAATTTTGGGAAAAAAATTAAAAAACAAAATTGTAGATTTTCCAAAGGCAGTCAAAAGCTGTCTCGGTGATTCGGAAAAATATCGACCATTTCCGAGTAATTTCGTATTATCCGAAATTCAAATGTTTTTTTTCATATATTTGAAATTTTCCCAGTTTTCCGATCATCTTAGAAAAAATATCGAAGATGTGATTTGTTGGTATATTCGTGCACTGCCAAAAACATTTTTCACAATTCAGTTTCGATTGTTGGTTTCGTTGTCATTTGTGTTTTACAATATCGGAATTTTTCGGAAAATTTCCCGGAAAACCCGGTTATCATTTTCCGATCATTCTCAAAACTAACAGCCTTCTGTAAGACATATTGAAGTATATCTAGAAGAAATTTGAAAGGATTCGAATCAATTCTTGAACCGGCATCGAGAAAAGTAGGAAATTGAAAAAAAAAATCGGAAAATCACCGTAAAATTTTTCCGGATTTTCCGATCGCCAAAAAAAGTCACGTGACAAATACCGTCATCGAGTTGATAAAATGACTGAAAGTCCCAAGCGATATCTTTGATAGTTTGGGAAATATAGCCTTTTAAAAATTTTCGAGGGACAAAAATTTTTTTTTATTTTTTTAAATTTTTTTCAGTTTTTTCATCTTTTATAGTGTCAAATAAGGATCATTAACCCGTTTGAACCATCTCTCTATCTTTTCGAATAAAAAAGTTAGGCACCCCTACAGGTCGAAGTTATTATTATTATTATTATTTTTTTTTCGATTTTTTTCTATTTTTTATTAAGGATCAAGGTCCCGTTGGATTCAAAGTTCTATCTGTCCAAATAAAAAAGTTAGGCTCCCTCTGTCCGAAAGACCGCAGAATACTACTTCTCTAAAGATCGTAGTATAACAAGTTTGGGCGCGGGATTCGCCTACGCTAGCATCCGCCTTGCGCCCACACTTGGCCTGCCGGCGGCTTAACTGTCGCGCTTCGCGCGACGATCCTAGCCCCCCGTGTACACGTATATCCTTTCCGTGTACACGTATATCCATTCCGTGTACACGTATATCCTTTCCGTGTACACGTATCTACCAATTATTTGAATACTACGATCTTAAGGCGTTGTTCTTATTTTAAAGGTTCATTGTCAAAATGATTAAAAACTATAATTGGATACCAATAATGTGAATACTACGATCAATTCGTGTCTGTCTTTATCATTGAATCCATTTGATACTATAATTGGACACCAATAATGTGAATACTACGATCAATGTGTGTCTGTCTTTATCATTGAATCCGTTTGAAACTATAATTGGACACCAATAATGTGAATACTACGATCAATGCTTGTCTGTCTTCATCATTGAGTCCGTTTGAAACAATAATTGGACACCAATAATGTGAATACTACGATCAATGCGTGTCTGTCTTTGTCGTTGGGTCAGTTTGAAACTATAATTGGACACCAATAATGTGAATACTACGATCAATGCGTCCCTGTCTTTATCATTGAGTCAGTTTGAAACTATAATTGGACACCAATAATGTGAATACTACGATCAATGAGTGTCTTTCTTTATCATTGAATCCGTTTGAAACTATAATTGGACACCAATAATGTGAATACTACGATCAATGCGTGTCTGTCTTTATCATTGAATCCGTTTGAAACTATAATTGGACACCAATAATGTGAATACTACGATCAATGTGTATAATATATCGATTTTTCCGCATTTTTTTCAAATATTTCATGAACTATTGGTTTTGAAAAAACAATTCACTTACATTTTTTGTAGACTTTCCAAAGGCAATCATAAAAGGTTCTATGAAAAATTGGGAAATATGCAGCCGTTTGGGAAATATTTGGAATTATTCAAAATTGTCGAAATTTTTTTCCAAGTCCCGACGAATTTTTTTGGGTTTTATTTTTTTTCTGCTCTGGTAATGAATTCGAAGAAACCAAATTAGAATATGTTGATAGAGTTAATTGAGAGGTATTTTTGACAAAAAAATCATTTCTCAGTTTTTATTGATTCTGGAGATAAATCGATTATTCCGATTTTTTTTCGAATATTTCTTGGACTATTGATTTTGAAGAAACAATTCATTTACATTTTTTGTAGACTTCGCAAAGGCAATCATAAAAGATCATGTGAAAAATTGGGAAATATGCAGCCGTTTGGGAAATATTTAGAATAATTCAAAATTGTCGAAATTTTTTTCCAAGTCCCGAGGAATTTTTTTGGGATTTATTTTTTTCCCGCTGCAGTAATGAATTCGAAGAAACCAAATTGGGATATGTTGATAGAGTTAATTGAGACGTATTTTTGACAGAAAAATTATTTCTCATTTTTTATTGGTTCTGGAGATATATCGATTTTTCCGATTTTTTTTCGAATATTTCTCGAACTATTGATTTTGAAGAAACAATTCATTTACATTTTTTGTAGACTTGCCAAAGGCAATCATAAAAGGTTCCATGAAAAATTGGGAAATATGCAGCCGTTTGGGAAATATTTAGAATTATTCGAAATTGTCGAAATTTTTTTCTAAGTCCCGACGAAAATTTTTGGGTTTTATTTTTTTTCTGCTCTGGTAATGAATTCGAAGAAACCAAACTGGGATATGTTGATAGAGTTCATTGAGAGGTATTTTTGACAAAAAAATCTTTTCTCATTTTTTATTGGTTCTGGAGATATATCGATTTTTCCGATTTTTTTTCGATTATTTCTCGGACTATTGATTTTGAAGAAACAATTCATTTACATTTTTTGTAGACTTTCCAAAGGCAATCATAAAAGGTTCTATGAAAAATGAGAAATATGCAGCCGTTTGGGAAATATTTAGAATTATTCAAAATTGTCGAAATTTTTTTCTAAGTCCCGACGAAAATTTTTGGGTTTTATTTTTTTTCTGCTCTGGTAATGAATTCGAAGAAACCAAACTGGGATATGTTGATAGAGTTCATTGAGAGGTATTTTTGACAAAAAAATCTTTTCTCATTTTTTATTGGTTCTGGAGATATATCGATTTTTCCGATTTTTTTTCGATTATTTCTCGGACTATTGATTTTGAAGAAACAATTCATTTACATTTTTTGTAGACTTCCTAAAGGCAATCATAAAAGGTTCTATGAAAAATTGAGAAATATGCAGCCGTTTGGGAAATATTTAGAATTATTCAAAATTGTCGAAATTTTTTTCCAAGTCCCGACGAAAATTTTTGGGTTTTATTTTTTTTCTGCTCTGGTAATGAATTCGAAGAAACCAAACTGGGATATGTTGATAGAGTTCATTGAGAGGTATTTTTGACAAAAAAATCTTTTCTCATTTTTTATTGGTTCTGGAGATATATCGATTTTTCCGATTTTTTTTCGATTATTTCTCGCACTATTGATTTTGAAGAAACAATTCATCTACATTTTTTGTAGACTTCCCAAAGGCAATCATAAAAGGTTCTATGAAAAATTGGGAAATATGCAGCCGTTTGGGAAACATTTGGAATTATTCAAAATTATCGAAAAATTTTTCTAAGTCCCGACGAATTTTTTTATTTTTGAAATAGGAAAAAAATTCATTCGAAACTTTTTGTAGTACTAATAGAGTACAATAAAATTGTTTCCATACACTTTTCCATATCTTGTTTAGTTTTTGAGATTTTGGTGCTTTTATAAAAAAAATTTCTAAGTCCAGCCTTTTTTTTGGATTTTATTTTTTTCCCGCTTTGTTATTGAATTCGAAAAAATCAAATTTACACGATCGATAGAGTTCATTGAGAGGTATCTTCTGCAAAAAATAAATTTCCAAGTTTTTTCTTAATTCGGGAGATATATCGATTTTCCCGTTTTTTTCAAATATTTCCTGTACTATTGAAAATAGGGGAATTATTCATTTACATATTTTATAGATTTTTTGAAGGCGGTCAAAAAAAGTATCGTGGTAAATTGAAAAAATATCAGCAGTTTCCGAGATATTTCGTATTTTAAAAAATTACAATTTTCTTATTCATATTTTTCAATTTTTCTCAGTTTTCCGGACATTTTCTTAAAAGTGTTGAAGGGGTATGATTTTTTTGTATTTCCAAGCTCTATCCATTGCATTGTTCAAAATTCAGTTTCGATCATCGGTGCGGTTTTTATTCGAAATTTTCACTTTTCGGAAAATCGTCCGGAAAACTCGTTTATATTTTCCGATCCTTCTCAAAAACTATACACCTGAGAAGGCTATATAGGCGCATATTTCAAAAAAAATTGGAAGGAAAAAAATCATTTCCTGAACCGCTATCGAGTTACCGGTGAAAAACATGAAAAACCATTTAAAAATTTTCCGGATTTTCCGATCGCAAAAAAAAAAATTTTGAGAAATATTGTCCTCGAGTTATTGATGTGGTTCAAATTTAAACGCGATATCTCCAAGGGCTCGGAAAATATAAAGGTTTGAATATGACACGACAGAAAGTCACGAATCGGACAAAAATTTTATTTTTTTCAATTTTTTGTTTTTTCATTTTCATATTTATTTTTCAAAGGGCCACATTTTCTCTTTATGAAAAATGATTCTATCTTTCCAAATAAAAAAGTGAGTGTTTACTTTATTATTATTATTATTATTATTTTTTGTTTTTTTTCTTGGTTTCTTCCTAATTTTTTACAAGGATCAATTTCTTTTTTGAACCGTGGCTCTATCTCTTTAAATAAAAAAAATAGCCCCCCTCTGTATTCTCGGCCTCTTTCATAATTTTAATCATTTTTTCACGAAAATCAGCTGTTTTTTCGTTTATTTATAGGGTATCGCAAAAATTTTTACGTGACTTTTTTGTAGGTCTATTCAAGGGGAACAAAATTGTTTATATAAAATTTTTCGATATCTCGTTTGGTTTTCGAGTTTTGGGCAATTTGGGAGGGGGAGTACAAATTTTTTATTTTTTTTTTCATTTGTTTCGTATTTTTCCCATCTTTTTATGTAGTTGGAGAAAAACTGTTCGGAGGTATTACTGAGGCATGTGTTGCGGATCCGATGCACTTTTATTTTTTTCATTACCTCTATTAGTACGGTCAATATTTCGATTTTCCAATTTTTTCAGATATCTCCCGGACTATTAATTTTGGGAAAAAAATTAAAAAACAAAATTGTAGATTTTCCAAAGGCAGTCAAAAGCTGTCTCGGTGATTCGGAAAAATATCGATCATTTCCGAGTAATTTCGTATTATCCGAAATTCAAATGTTTTTTTTCATATATTTGAAATTTTCCCAGTTTTCCGATCATTTCAGAGAAAATATCGAAGACCTATGATTTGTTGGTATATTCGTGCTCTACCAAAATCATTTTTCACAATTCAGTTTCGATTGTTGGTTTCGTTGTTTTTTGTGTTTTACAATATCGGAATTTTTCGGAAAATTTCCCGGAAAATCCGGTCATCATATTCCGATCATTCTCAAAACTCACCGCCTTCTGTAAGACATATTGAAGTATATCTAGAAGAAATTTGAAAGGATTCGAATCAATTCTTGAACCGGTATCGAGAAAAGTAGGAACTTGAAAAAAAAAATCGGAAAATCACCGTAAAATTTTTCCGGATTTTCCGATCGCCAAAAAAAATCACGTGACAAATACCGTCATCGCGTTGATAAAATGACTGAAAGTCCCGTGCGATATCTTTGATATTTTGGGAAATATAGCGTTTTAAAAATTTTTGACACACAAAAAAATTTTTTTATTTTTTTTAATTTTTTTCAGTTTTTTCATCTTTTATAGTGTCAGATATGGATCATTAACCCGTTTGAACCAACTCTCTATCTTTTCGAATAAAAAAGTTAGACACCCCTACAGGTCGAAGTTATTATTATTATTATTATTATTTTTTCGATTTTTTTCCATTTTTTATTAAGGATCAAGGTCCCGTTGGATTCAAAGTTCTATCTATTCAAATAAAAAAGTTAGGCTCCCTCTGTATTTCTCTGTCCGAAAGACCGTAGAATACTACTCTCTAAAGATCGTAGTATAACAAGTTTGGGCGCGGGATTCGCCTACGCTAGCATCCGCCTTGCGCCCACACTTGGCCTGCCGGCGGCTTAACTGTCGCGCTTCGCGCGACGATCCTAGCCCCCCGTGTACACGTATATCCTTTCCGTGTACACGTATATCATTTCCGTGTACACGTATATCCTTTCCGTGTACACGTATATTCTTTCCGTGTACACGTACATACCCTAGAAGTTGTTGAAAATGGTTTAAACTATAATTGGTCACCAATTATTTGAATACTACGATCTTAAGGCGTTGTTCTTATTTTAAATGTTCATTGTCAAAATGATTAAAAACTATAATTGTACACCAATAATGTGAATACTACGATCAATGCTTGTCTGTCTTCATCATTGAGTCCGTTTGAAACTATAATTGGACACCAATAATGTGAATACTACGATCAATGCGTGTCTGTCTTTATCATCTAGTCAGTTTGAAACTATAATTGGATACCAATAATGTGAATACTACGATCAATGCGTGCCTGTCTTTATCATTGAGTCAGTTTAAAACTATAATTGGACACCAATAATGTGAATACTACGATCAATGCGTGTCTGTCTTTATTATTCAATCCGTTTGAAACTATAATTGGACACCAATAATGTGAATACTACGATCAATGTGTATAATATATCGACTTTTCCGCATTTTTTTCAAATATTTCATGAACTATTGATTTTGAAAAAACAATTCATTTACATTTTTTGTAGACTTTCCAAAGGCAATCATAAAAGGTTCTATGAAAAATTAGGAAATATCCAGCCGTTTGGGAAATATTTAGAATTATTCAAAATTGTCGAAATTTTTTTCTAAGTTCCGACGAATTTTTTTGGGTTTTATTTTTTTTCTGCTCTGGTAATGAATTCGAAGAAACCCAACTGGGATATGTTGATGGAGTTCATTGAAAGGTATTTTTGACAAAAAAAATCATTTCTCATTTTTTATTGGTTCTGGAGATATATCGATTTTTCCGATTTTTTTTCGATTATTTCTCGGACTATTGATTTTGTAGAAACAATTCATTTACATTTTTTGTAGACTTCGCAAAGGCAATCATAAAAGGTTCTATGAAAAATTGAGAAATATGCAGCCGTTTGAGAAATATTTAGAATTATTCAAAATTGTCGAAATTTTTTTCCAAGTCCCGACGAAAATTTTTGGGTTTTATTTTTTTCCCGCTGCAGTAATGAATTCGAAGAAACCAAATTGGGATGGGTTGATAGAGTCCATTGAGAGATATTTTTAACAAAAAAATCATTTCTCAGTTTTTATTGATTCTGGAGATATATCGATTTTACCGATTTTTTTTCAAATATATCCCGGACTATTGATTTTGAAGAAACAATTCATTTACATTTTTTGTATACTTTCCAAAGGCAATCATAAAAGGTTCTATGAAAAATTGAGAAATATGCAGCCGTTTGGGAAATATTTAGAATTATTCAAAATTGTCGAAATTTTTTTCTAAGTCCCGACGAAAATTTTTGGGTTTCATTTTTTTCCCGCTGCAGTAATGAATTCGAAGAAACCAAATTGGGATGGGTTGATAGAGTCCATTGAGAGATATTTTTAACAAAAAAATCATTTCTCAGTTTTTATTGATTCTGGAGATATATCGATTTTACCGATTTTTTTTCAAATATATCCCGGACTATTGATTTTGAAGAAACAATTCATTTACATTTTTTGTAAACTTTTTAAAGGCAATCATAAAAGGTTCTATGAAAAATTGGGAAATATGCAGCCGTTTGGGAAATATTTGGAATTTTTCAAAATCGACGAAATTTTTTTCCAAGTCCCGACGAATTTTTTTGGGTTTTATTTTTTTCTCGCTGCAGTAATGAATTCGAAGAAACCAAATTGGGATGGGTTGATAGAGTCCATTGAAAGGTATTTTTAACAAAAAAATCATTTTTCAGTTTTCATTGATTCTGGAGATATATCGATTTTTCCGATTTTTTTTCAAATATTTCCCGGACTATTGATTTTGAAGAAACAATTCATCTACATTTTTTGTATACTTTTCAAAAACAATCATAAAAGGTTCTATGAAAAATTTGGAAATATGCAGCCGTTTGGGAAATATTTGGAATTTTTCAAAATCGACGAAATTTTTTTCTAAGTCCCGACGAATTTTTTTGGGTTTTATTTTTTTCTCGCTCTGGTAATGAATTCGAAGAAACCAAATTGGGATATGTTGATAGAGTTCATTGAGAGGTATTTTTGACAAAAAAATCATTTCTCATTTTTTATTGGTTCTGGAGATATATCGATTTTTCCGATTTTTTTTCGAATATTTCTCGGACTATTGATTTTGAAGAAACAATTCATTTACATTTTTTGTAAACTTTTTAAAGGCAATCATAAAAGGTTCTATGAAAAATTGGGAAATATGCAGCCGTTTGGGAAATATTTGGAATTTTTCAAAATCGACGAAATTTTTTTCCAAGTCCCGACGAATTTTTTTGGGTTTTATTTTTTTCTCGCTGCAGTAATGAATTCGAAGAAACCAAATTGGGATGGGTTGATAGAGTCCATTGAAAGGTATTTTTAACAAAAAAATCATTTTTCAGTTTTCATTGATTCTGGAGATATATCGATTTTTCCGATTTTTTTTCGAATATTTCTTGGACTATTGATTTTGAAGAAACAATTCATTTACATTTTTTGTAGACTTTTCAAAAACAATCATAAAAGGTTTTATGAAAAATTTGGAAATATGCAGCCGTTTGGGAAATATTTGAAATTATTCAAAATTGTCGAAATTTTTTCTAAGTCCCGACGAATTTTTTTATTTTTGAAATAGGAAAAAAATTCATTCGAAACTTTTTGTAGTACTAATGGAGTACAATAAAATTGTATGCATACACTTTTCCATATCTTGTTTAGTTTTTGAGATTTTGGTGCTTTTATAAAAAAAATTTCTAAGTCCAGCCTTTTTTTTGGATTTTATTTTTTTCCCGCTCTGTTATTGAATTCGAAAAAACCAAATTTAGACGATCGATAGAGTTCATTGAGAGGTATCTTCTGCAAAAAATTAATTTCCAAGTTTTTCCTTAATTCGGGAGATATATCGATTTTCCCGTTTTTTTCAAATATTTCCTGTACTATTGAAAATAGGGGAATTATTCATCTACATATTTTATAGATTTTTTGAAGGCGGTCAAAAAAGGTATCGTGGTAAATTGAAAAAATATCAGCAGTTTCCGAGATATTTCGTATTTTTAAAAATTACAATTTTTTTTTTCATATTTTTCAATTTTTCTCAGTTTTCCGGACATTTTCTTAAAAGTGTTGAAGAGGTATGATTTTTTTGTATTTCCAAGCTCTATCCACTGCATTGTTCAAAATTCAATTTCGATCATCGGTGCGGTTTTTATTCGAAATTTTCACTTTTCGGAAAATCGTCCGGAAAACCCGTTTTCATTTTCCGATCCTTCTCAAAAACTATACACCATTGTAGGACATTTGGTCGTACTTCTTAAAGAAATATGAATTCGAAAAAACGAAACCCTGGACCTGTATCGAGGAAACTAGGAAAAACACAAAAATGGCCGTTAAAATTTTCCGGGTTTTCCGATCGCAAAAAAAAATTTTTTTCGAGATACATTTTTTGAGTTATTGATTTGATTCAAATTTCAAAGCAATATCTCCAAGGGTTTGGAAATCATAGCGTTCGCCCCGGGGGCGACAGACAAAAAAAAAATGAGTCGACATTTTAATTTTTTTTAATTTTTTATTTTTTTATTTCCATATTCATTTTTCAAAGGGCCACATTTTCTCTTTATGAAAAATGATTCTATCTCTCCAAATAAAAAAGTGAGTGTCACAATTATTATTATTATTATTTTTTTTTTTTGTTTTTTTTCTTGGTTTCTTCCTAATTTTTCACAAGGATCAATTTCTTTTTTGAACCGTGGCTCTATCTCTTTAAATAAAAAAAATAGCCCCCCTCTGTATTCTCAGCCTCTTTCATAATTTTAATCATTTTTTCACGAAAATCAGCTGTTTTTTCGTTTATTTATAGGGTATCGCAAAAATTTTTACGTGACTTTTTTGTAGGTCTATTCAAGGGGAACAAAATTGTTTATATAAAATTTTTCGATATCTCGTTTGTTTTTCGAGTTTTGGGCAATTTTGGAGGGGGAGTAAAAAATTTTTAATATTTTTTTCACTTTTTTCGTATTTTTTCCATCTTTTTATGTAGTTGGAAAAAAACGGTTTGGAGGTATTACTGAGGCATGTGTTGCGGATACGATGCACTTTTATTTTTTTCATTACCTCTATTAGTACGGTCAATATTTCGATTTTCCAATTTTTTTAGATATCTCCCGGACTATTAATTTTGGGAAAAAAATTAAAAAATAAAATTGTAGATTTTCCGAAGGCAGTCAAAAGCTATCTCGGTGATTCGGAAAAATATCGATCATTTCCGAGTAATTTCGTATTATCCGAAATTCAAATGTTTTTTTTCATATATTTGAAATTTTCCCAGTTTTCCGATCATTTTAGAGAAAATATCGAAGAGCTACGATTTGTTGGTATATTCGTGCACTGCCAAAAACATTTTTCACAATTCAGTTTCGATTGTTGGTTTCGTTGTTTTTTGTGTTTTACAATATCGGAATTTTTCGGAAAATTTCCCGGAAAACCCGGTCATCATTTTCCGATCATTCTCAAAGCTCACAGCCTTCCGTAAGACATATTGAAGTATATCTAGAAGAAATTTGAAAGAATTCGAATCAATTCTTGAACCGGTATCGAGAAAAGTAGGAACTTGAAAAAAAAAATTGGAAAATCACCGTAAAATTTTTCCGGTTTTTCCGATCGCCAAAAAAAATCACGTGACAAATACCGCCATCGCGTTGATAAAATGACTGAAAGTCCCTTGCGATATCTTCGATATTTTGGGAAATATAGCGTTTTAAAAATTTTCGGCACACAAAAAATTTTTTTTATTTTTTTTAATTTTTTTCAATTTTTTCATGCTTTATAGTGTCAGATATGGATCATTAAGCCGTTTGAACCATCTCTCTATCTTTTCGAATAAAAAAGTTAGACACCCCTACAGGTCGAAGTTATTATTATTATTATTATTTTTTTCTTGATTTTTTTCCATTTTTTATTAAGGATCAAGGTCCCGTTGGATTCAAAGTTCTATCTATTCAAATAAAAAAGTTAGGCTCCCTCTGTATTTCTCTGTCCGAAAGACCGTAGAATACTACTCTCTAAAGATCGTAGTATAACAAGTGTGTACGCCGTGTACACATGTACACATAAAACTATTATTGGTCTTGACCAATAATATGAATAATACGACTATGGTGCGCGAATCCGTTTAAAACTATAATTGGTCTTCACCAATAATATGAATAATACGACTGTGACGCCAAGTCCCAAAAGTTTCGATTTTTTTGGAATATTTCCCGGACTATTGATGTTAAGAAAGAAATGCAGCCAATTTTCTGTATATTTTTGGAGATATATCGATTTTTCCGATTTTTTTTCCATTATTTACCGTACTATTGATTTTGAAGCGAAAATTCATTTACATTTTTTATACGTTTTCTGAAGGCGACCAAAAAAGGTGCAATGGAAAATTTCAAAATATGCAGCCGTTCAGGAAATATTCGGATTTATTCAAAATCGTCGAAACGATAATTTTCTCTAAGTCCCGACGAATTTTTTTGGATTTTATTTTTTTCTAGCTCCGGTAATGAATTCGAAGAAACCAAATTGGGAGGTTCGGTAGAGTTCGTCGAGAGGTTTTTGTGACAAAAAAATAGTTCATAATTTTCAATCAGTTCTGGAGATATATCGATTTTTCCGATTTTTTTTCAATTATTTACCGTACTATTGATTTTGAAGCGAAAATTCATTTACATTTTTTATACGTTTTCTGAAGGCGACCAAAAAAGGTGCAATGGAAAATTTCAAAATATGCAGCCGTTCAGGAAATATTCGGATTTATTCAAAATCGTCGAAACGATAATTTTCTCTAAGTCCCGACGAATTTTTTTGGATTTTATTTTTTTCTAGCTCCGGTAATGAATTCGAAGAAACCAAATTGGGAGGTTCGGTAGAGTTCGTCGAGAGGTTTTTGTGACAAAAAAATAGTTCATAATTTTTAATCAGTTCTGGAGATATATCGATTTTTCCGATTTTTTTTCAATTATTTACCGTACTATTGATTTTGAAGCGAAAATTCATTTACATTTTTTATACGTTTTCTGAAGGCGACCAAAAAAGGTGCAATGGAAAATTTCAAAATATGCAGCCGTTCAGGAAATATTCGGATTTATTCAAAATCGTCGAAACGATAATTTTCTCTAAGTCCCGACGAATTTTCTTGGATTTTATTTTTTTCCAGCTCCGGTAATGAATTCGAAGAAACCAAATTGGGAGGTTCGGTAGAGTTCGTCGAGAGGTTTTTGTGACAAAAAAATAGTTCCTAATTTTTAATTAGTTCTGGAGATATATCGATTTTTCCGATTTTTTTCCAAATATTTCCCGTACTATTGATTTTGAAGAATAATTTCATTTACATTTTTTGTACATTTTCTGAAGGCAAGCAAAAAAGGTTCAACGGAAAATTTCAAAATTTGCAGCCGTTCATGAAATATTCGGATTTATTCAAAATCGTCGAAAATTTTTTCTAAGTCCCGACGAATCTTTTTGGATTTTATTTTTTTCCAGCTCCGGTAATGAATTCGAAGAAACCAAATTGGGAGGTTCGGTAGAGTTCGTTGAAAGGTTTTTGTGACAAAAAAATAGTTCCTAATTTTTAACGAGTTCTGGAGATATATCGATTTTTCCGATTTTTTTTCCATTATTTACCGTACTATTGATTTTGAAGCGAAAATTCATTTACATTTTTTATACGTTTCCTGAAGGCGACCGAAAAAGGTGAAATGGAAAATTTCAAAATCTGCAGCCGTTCGGGAAATATTCGGATTTATTCAAATTCGTCGAAACGAAAATTTACTCTAAGTCCCGACGAATTTTTTCATTTTCGGAATAGGAAAAAAAGTCACCAATAACTTTTTGTAGTACTTATCGAATACAGTGAAATTGTTTGTACACACTTCGTCATAACTCGTTCGGTTTTTGAGATTTTGGTGTTTTTATAAAAATTATTTCTAAGTCCCGCCTTTTTTTTGGATTTTATTTTTTTCTCGCTCCGTTATCGAAGTCGGAGAGATCAAATTTGGAGGAGCGGTAGAACCCGTCGAGAGGTATTTTTAGCAAAAAAAAAATTTAAATTATTATTATCGGTTCCGGAGATATATCGATTTTTCCGGTTTTTTTGAAATATTTCCCGCACTATCGATTCTACGGAAAAAATGTATTTACATTTTTTGTAGGCACTTCGAAGGCGTTCGAGAAAAGTCTAGCGAAATTCAAAAATTCGAAGCCGTTTTCGAAATATTCGATATTTTCCGAAACGAAAATATTTATTTCCGGAAAAACGAGTTTTTCACCGTTTTCCGATAGATTTTCGGAGGGGATAATTCGAGGATCGGTTCGTCGACTTCGGGTCTATCTAACGCATATTCAAAGTTTTAGTTACTTTCATCGGTTTAGCCACGAGAGGGACTCAAAAAAGAGTACATTTTTCGGAAAATCGCCCGGGAAATCTTTAGGAGTTTTCCGATCTTTCTCAAAAACTATAGGTGTTCGTAAGACATACGGACGTATATTTTCCGAAAATACGAACGCGATCGATTCCACTTTCGGATCGTTATCGTTCCACCCGTGGAAAAACGAAAAAATGGCGAAAAACAAAATTTCCGTCGTCGGATCGGAAAAATATTCGAAAGACTCGTAGCGGTTGTGGGATCGTCCCGACTGCCAAAATTTCGATTCGATATCTCGACGGGTCCGGAAGATATAACGATTTTACGATGACACGACATACAGAATGGCGAAAAAACTTTTTGTTCCCGAAAATTTTCAAAAAAATTCCGCGCGTAGAGGACATTTTAGTGAGTACCCCCACCGAATACGAGCGAAAAAAAATCAAAACCCGAACCGCTATAGAGGAAAGAAAAAAAAACTTTAAAAAATTCGTAACTTTTTTCCGGGTGGTCGGATCGCGAAACGAAAAAAACCGTAAATTTCTATTATCGAGTTATATACGAGATTAAAATTTCGAAGCGATATCTTCGAAAACCCGGAAGATACGGGACTTTGAAATTTTCGCGGACCGACCGACGGACCGACAGAAAAAAAATTTTTTCTTCGAACCTTCTATTTTTTTATTCCGAACACTTTTCTTCCCATAAACTTTTCTCCTATCTCGAAAATAAAGATTTTAGCCCCCCTGTACGTTCTCGCAAGACCGTAATATAATACTCTTATAGAGTCGTATTATAACAAGTTTGGGCGCGGGATTCGCCTACGCTAGCATCCGCCTTGCGCCCACACTTGGCCTGCCGGCGGCTTAACTGTCGCGCTTCGCGCGACGATCCTAGCCCCCCGTGTACACGTATATCATTTCCGTGTACACGTATATCCTTTCCGTGTACACGTATATCCATTCCGTGTACACGTATATCCTTTCCGTGTACACGTATCTACCAATTATTTGAATACTACGATCTTAAGGCGTTGTTCTTATTTTAAAGGTTCATTGTCAAAATGATTACAAACTATAATTGGGTACCAATAATGTGAATACTACGATCAGTGCGTGTCTGTCTTTATAATTTAATCTATTTGATACTATAATTGGACACCAATAATGTGAATACTACGATCAATGTGTGTCTGTCTTTATCATTGAATCCATTTGAAACTATAATTGGACACCAATAATGTGAATACTACGATCAATGCTTGTCTGTCTTCATCATTGAGTCCGTTTGAAACTATAATTGGACACCAATAATGTGAATACTACGATCAATGCGTGTCTGTCTTTATCGTTGGGTCAGTTTGAAACTATAATTGGACACCAATAATGTGAATACTACGATCAATGCGTGCCTGTCTTTATCATTGAGTCAGTTTGAAACTATAATTGGACACCAATAATGTGAATACTACGATCAATGAGTGTCTTTCTTTATCATTGAATCCGTTTGAAACTATAATTGGACACCAATAATGTGAATACTACGATCAATGCGTGTCTGTCTTTATTATTGAATCCGTTTGAAACTATAATTGGACACCAATAATGTGAATACTACGATCAATGTGTATAATATATCGATTTTTCCGCATTTTTTTCAAATATTTCATGAACTATTGATTTTGAAAAAACAATTATTTTACATTTTTTGTAGACTTTCCAAAGGCAATCATAAAAGGTTCTATGAAAAATTAGGAAATATGCAGCCGTTTGGGAAATATTTAGAATTATTCAAAATTGTCGAAATTTTTTTTTAAGTCCCGACGAATTTTTTTGGGTTTTATTTTTTTTCTGCTCTGGTAATGAATTCGAAGAAACCAAATTGGGATATGTTGATAGAGTTAATTGAGAGGTATTTTTGACAAAAAAATCATTTCTCATTTTTTATTGGTTCTGGAGATATATCGATTTTTCCGATTTTTTTTCGATTATTTCTCGGACTATTGATTTTGAAGAAACAATTCATTTACATTTTTTGTAGACTTCCCAAAGGCAATCATAAAAGGTTCTATGAAAAATTGGGAAATATGCAGCCGTTTGGGAAATATTTGGAATTATTCAAAATTGTCGAAATTTTTTTCTAAGTCCCGACGAATTTTTTTGGGTTTTATTTTTTTTCTGCTCTGGTAATGAATTCGAAGAAACCAAATTGGGATATGTTGATAGAGTTAATTGAGAGGTATTTTTGACAAAAAAATCATTTCTCATTTTTTATTGGTTCTGGAGATATATCGATTTTTCCGATTTTTTTTCGATTATTTCTCGGACTATTGATTTTGAAGAAACAATTCATTTACATTTTTTGTAGACTTCCCAAAGGCAATCATAAAAGGTTCTATGAAAAATTGAGAAATATGCAGCCGTTTGGGAAATATTTGGAATTATTCAAAATCGAAGAAATTTTTTTCTAAGTCCCGACGAATTTTTTTGGGTTTTATTTTTTTCCCGCTGCAGTAATGAATTCGAAGAAAGCAAATTGGGATGGGTTGATAGAGTCCATTGAGAGGTATTTTTGACAAAAATATCATTTCTCATTTTTTATTGGTTCTGGAGATATATCGATTTTTCCGATTTTTTTTCGATTATTTCTCGGACTATTGATTTTGAAGAAACAATTCATTTACATTTTTTGTAGACTTCTCAAAGGCAATCATAAAAGGTTCTATGAAAAATTGAGATATATGCAGCCGTTTGGGAAATATTTGGAATTATTCAAAATTGTCGAAATTTTTTTCTAAGTCCCGACGAATTTTTTTAGGTTTTATTTTTTTCCCGCTGTAGTAATGAATTCGAAGAAACCAAATTGGAAGAAGTTGATAGAGTTCGTTGAGAGGTATTTTTGACAAAAAAATCATTCCTCATTTTTTATTGGTTCTGGAGATATATCGATTTTACCGTTTTTTTTCAAATATTTCCCGGACTATTGATTTTGAAGAAACAATTCATTAACATTTTTTGTATACTTTTCAAAAACAATCATAAAAGGTTCTATGAAAAATTTGGAAATATGCAGCCGTTTGGGAAATATTTGAAATTATTCAAAATTATCGAAAATTTTTTCCAAGTCCCGACGAATTTTTTTATTTTTGAAATAGGAAAAAAATTCATTCGAAACTTTTTGTAGTACTAATGAAGTACAATAAAATTGTTTCCATACACTTTTCCATATCTTGTTTAGTTTTTGAGATTTTGGTGCTTTTATAAAAAAAATTTCTAAGTCCAGCCTTTTTTTTGGATTTTATTTTTTTCCCGCTTTGTTATTGAATTCGAAAAAACCAAATTTACACGATCGATAGAGTTCATTGAGAGGTATCTTCTGCAAAAAATAAATTTCCAAGTTTTTTCTTAATTCGGGAGATATATCGATTTTCCCGTTTTTTTCAAATATTTCCTGTACTATTGAAAATAGGGGAATTATTCATAAACATATTTTATAGATTTTTTGAAGGCGGTCAAAAAAGGTATCGTGGTAAATTGGAAAAATATCAGCAGTTTCCGAGATATTTCGTATTTTTAAAAATTACAATTTTTTTTTTCATATTTTTCAATTTTTCTCAGTTTTCCGGACATTTTCTTAAAAGTGTTGAAGAGGTATGATTTTTTTGTATTTCCAAGCTCTATCCACTGCATTGTTCAAAATTCAATTTCGATCATCGGTGCGGTTTTTATTCGAAATTTTCACTTTTCGGAAAATCGTCCGGAAAACCCGTTTTCATTTTCCGATCCTTCTCAAAAACTATACACCTGAGAAGGCTATATAGGCGCATATTTCTAAAAAAATTGGAATGGAAAAAATCATTTCCTGAACCGCTATCGAGTTACCGGTGAAAACCTTAAAAATGACCTTGAAAATTTTCCGGGTTTTCCGATCGCAAAAAAAAATTTTTTTCGAGATACATTTTTTGAGTTATTGATTTGATTCAAATTTCAAAGCAATATCTCCAAGGGTTTGGAAATCATAGCGTTCGCCCCGGGGGCGACAGACAAAAAAAAAATGAGTCGACATTTTAATTTTTTTTAATTTTTTATTTTTTTATTTCCATATTCATTTTTCAAAGGGCCACATTTTCTCTTTATGAAAAATGATTCTATCTCTCCAAATAAAAAAGTGAGTGTCACAATTATTATTATTATTATTTTTTTTTTTTGTTTTTTTTCTTGGTTTCTTCCTAATTTTTTACAAGGATCAATTTCTTTTTTGAACCGTGGCTCTATCTCTTTAAATAAAAAAAATAGCCCCCCTCTGTATTCTCAGCCTCTTTCATAATTTTAATCATTTTTTCACGAAAATCAGCTGTTTTTTCGTTTATTTATAGGGTATCGCAAAAATTTTTACGTGACTTTTTTGTAGGTCTATTTAAGGGGAACAAAATTGTTTATATAAAATTTTTCGATATCTCGTTTGTTTTTCGAGTTTAGGGCAATTTTGGAGGGGGAGTAAAAAATTTTTAATATTTTTTTCACTTTTTTCGTATTTTTTCCATCTTTTTATGTAGTTGGAAAAAAACGGTTTGGAGGTATCACTGAGGCAAGTGTTGCGGATACGATGCACTTTTATTTTTTTCATTACCTCTATTAGTACGGTCAATATTTCGATTTTCCAATTTTTTTAGATATCTCCCGGACTATTAATTTTGGGAAAAAAATTAAAAAACAAAATTGTAGATTTTCCAAAGGCAGTCAAAATCTGTCTAGGTGATTCGGAAAAATATCGACCATTTCCGAGTAATTTCGTATTATCCGAAATTCAAATGTTTTTTTTCATTTTTTTGAAATTTTCCCAGTTTTCCGATCATTTTAGAGAAAATATCGAGGAGCTACGATTTGTTGGTATATTCGTGCACTGCCAAAAACATTTTTCACAATTCAGTTTCGATTGTTGGTTTCGTTGTTTTTTGTGTTTTACAATATCGGAATTTTTCGGAAAATTTCCCGGAAAATCCGGTCATCATTTTCCGATCATTCTCAAAACTCACCGCCTTCTGTAAGACATATTGAAGTATATCTAGAAGAAATTTGAAAGGATTCGAATCAATTCTTGAACCGGTATCGAGAAAAGTAGGAACTTGAAAAAAAAAATCGGAAAATCACCGTAAAATTTTTCCGGATTTTCCGATCGCCAAAAAAAATCACGTGACAAATACCGTCATCGAGTTGATAAAATGACTGAAAGTCCCAAGCGATATCTTCGATAGTTTGGGAAATATAGCGTTTTAAAAATTTTCGACACAGAAAAATTTTTTTTTATTTTTTTTAATTTTTTTCAGTTTCTTCATCTTTTATAGTGTCAAATAAGAATCATTAACCCGTTTGAACCATCTCTCTATCTTTTCGAATAAAAAAATTAGAAACCCCTACAGGTCGAAGTTATTATTATTATTATTATTTTTTTCTTGATTTTTTTCAATTTTTTATTAAGGATCAAGGTCCCGTTGGATTCAAAGTTCTATCTGTCCAAATAAAAAAGTTAGGCTCCCTCTGTCCGAAAGACCGTAGAATACTACTTCTCTAAAGATCGTAGTATAACAAGTTTGGGCGCGGGATTCGCCTACGCTAGCATCCGCCTTGCGCCCACACTTGGCCTGCCGGCGGCTTAACTGTCGCGCTTCGCGCGACGATCCTAGCCCCCCGTGTACACGTATATCCTTTCCGTGTACACGTATATCCTTTTCGTGTACACGTATATCCTTTCCGTGTACACGTATATCCTTTCCGTGTACACATATATACCAATTATTTGAATACTACGATCTTAAGGCGTTGTTCTTATTTTAAACGTTCATTGTCAAAATGATTAAAAACTATAATTGGACACCAATAATGTGAATACTACGATCAATGCATGTCTGTCTTTATCATTGAATCCATTTGATACTATAATTGGACACCAATAATGTGAATACTACGATCAATGTGTGTCTGTCTTTATCATTGAATCCGTTTGAAACTATAATTGGACACCAATAATGTGAATACTACGATCAATGCTTGTCTGTCTTCATCATTGAGTCCGTTTGAAACTATAATTGGACACCAATAATGTGAATACTACGATCAATGCGTGTCTGTCTTTATCGTTGGGTCAGTTTGAAACTATAATTGGACACCAATAATGTGAATACTACGATCAATGAGTGTCTTTCTTTATCATTGAATCCGTTTGAAACTATAATTGGACACCAATAATGTGAATACTACGATCAATGCGTGTCTGTTTTTATCATTGAATCCGTTTGAAACTATAATTGGACACCAATAATGTGAATACTACGATCAATGTGTATAATATATCGATTTTTCCGCATTTTTTTCAAATATTTCATGAACTATTGATTTTGAAAAAACAATTCATTTATATTTGTTGTATATTTTCCAAAAGCAATCATAAAAGATTTCATGAAAAATTTGGAAATATGCAGCAGTTTGGGAAATATTTGGAATTATTCAAAATTGTCGAAATTTTTTTCTAAGTCCCGACGAATATTTTTGGGTTTTATTTTTTTCCCGCTGCAGTAATGAATTCGAAGAAACCAAATTGGGATGGGTTGATAGAGTCCATTGAGAGGTATTTTTAACAAAAAAATCATTTCTCAGTTTTTATTGATTCTGGAGATATATCGATTTTTCCGATTTTTTTTCGATTATTTCTCTGACTATTGATTTTGAAGAAACAATTCATTTACGTTTTTTGTAGACTTCCCAAAGGCAATCATAAAAGGTTCTATGAAAAATTGAGAAATATGCAGCCGTTTGGGAAATATTTAGAATTATTCAAAATTGTCGAAATTTTTTTCTAAGTCCCGACGAATTTTTTTGGGTTTTATTTTTTTTCTGCTCTGGTAATGAATTCGAAGAAACCAAATTGGGATATGTTGATAGAGTTAATTGAGAGGTATTTTTGACAAAAAAATCATTCCTCATTTTTTATTGGTTCTGGAGATATATCGATTTTTCCGATTTTTTTTCGATTATTTCTCGGACTATTGATTTTGAAGAAACAATTCATTTACATTTTTTGTATATTTTCCAAAGACAATCATAAAAGGTTCTATGAAAAATTTGGAAATATGCAGCCGTTTGGGAAATATTTAGAATTATTCAAAATTGTCGAAATTTTTTTCCAAGTCCCGACGAATTTTTTTGGGTTTTATTTTTTTCGCGCTCTGGTAACGAATTCGAAGAAACCAAATTGGGATATGTTGATAGAGTTCATTGAGAGGTATTTTTGACAAAAAAATTATTTCTCAGTCTTTATTGGTTCTGGAGATATATTGATTTTTCCGATTTTTTTTCAAATATTTCCTGGACTATTGATATTGAAGGAACACTTCATTTACATTTTTTGTATATTTTCCAAAGGCAAACATAAAAAGTTCTATGGGAAATTTGAAAATATGCAGCCGTTTGGGAAATATTTGGAATTATTCAAAATCGACGAAACGAAATTTTTTCTAAGTCCCGACAAATTTTTGAATTTTTGGAATAGGAAAAAATTTCATCAATAACTTTTTGGAGTACTAATAGAGTACAATAAAATTGTTTGTACACACTTTTCCATATCTTGTTTAGTTTTTGAGATTCTAATGCTTTTATAAAAATTATTTCTAAGTCCAGCCTTTTTTTTGGATTTTATTTTTTCCCCGCTCTGTTATTGAATTCGAAAAAACCAAATTTGGAGGATCGATAGAGTTCATTGAAAGGTATTTTTTGCAAAAAATAAATTCTCAAGTTTTTTCTTAGTTTGTGAGATATATCAATTTTCCCGTTTTTTTCAAATATTTCCTGCACTATTGATTTTATCGAAAAAATGTAATAACATTTTTTGTAGGTTTCCCAAAGACACTTAAAAAAGGTATCGTGTGAAATTTTCAATTTTGTATCCGTTTTCAAAATATTCGATATTTTAAAAAATGAGAACTTCCATTTTCGGAAAAATGGGATTTTCACATTTTTCCGGTCGTTTCTTCGGAAAATGTTCTTATGGAGATTTGTTCGTTTGTTCAAGTTCTATTTAATGCATATTTGATATCTTGGTTTCCTTAATTGGTTTCACCACAATAGAGGCTCAAAAAAAAGAATTTTTTTCGGAAAATCGACCGGAAAACCCGTTATTATTTTCCGATCCTTCTCAAAAACTATACACCTCGGAAGAGCATATAGGCGCATATTACCAAAAAATCTAGAAGGAAAAAAATAAATCCCCGGACCGCTATCGAGTTCCTCGCGAAAACCATGAAAAACCCCTTAAAAATTTTCCCGGTTTTCCGATAGCAAAAAAAATTAAATTTTGAGGTACTGTTTTTTTGTTATTGACGTGATTAAAATTTCAACTCGATATCTTCAACGGTTCCGGAAATATAAGGTGGTTTCTGGAGACGACGGACATACAGAAAATTCCCAAAAAAATACCAATTTTTTTTTTATTTTTTTTAATTTTTCATTTTATCATGTCTATATTTATTTTTTTATGGGGAACATTTTTGCCTTATGAAAAATTGTTCTATCTCTTAAAATAAAAAAGTTAGTGCCCCCCCTGTAAATTATTATTATTATTATTTTTCTTTTTTTTTTTTGCTTTCTTCCTAATTTTTTACAAGGATCAATTTCTTTTTTGAACCGTGGCTCTATCTCTTTAAATAAAAAAAATAGCCCCCCTCTATATTCTCGGCCTATTTCATAAATTTAATCATTTTTTCACGAAAATCAGCTGTTTTTTCGTTTATTTATAGGGTATCGCAAAAATTTTTACGTGACTTTTTTGTAGGTCTATTTAAGGGGAACAAAATTGTTTATATAAAATTTTTCGATATCTCGTTTGGTTTTCGAGTTTTGGGCAATTTTGGAGGGGGAGTAAAAAATTTTTAATATTTTTTTCACTTTTTTCGTATTTTTCCCATCTTTTTATGTAGTTGGAAAAAAACGGTTTGGAGGTATTACTGAGGCATGTGTTGCGGATACGATGCATTTTTATTTTTTTCATTACCTCTATTAGTACGGTCAATATTTCGATTTTCCAATTTTTTTAGATATCTCCCGGACTATTAATTTTGGGAAAAAAATTAAAAAACAAAATTGTAGATTTTCCAAAGGCAGTCAAAAGCTGTCTCGGTGATTCGGAAAAATATCGACCATTTCCGAGTAATTTCGTATTATCCGAAATTCAAATGTTTTTTTTCATATATTTGAAATTTTCCCAGTTTTCCGATCATTTTAGAGAAAATATCGAAGAGCTATGATTTGTTGGTATATTCGTGCTCTACCAAAAACATTTTTCACAATTCAGTTTCGATTGTTGGTTTCGTTGTTTTTTGTGTTTTACAATATCGGAATTTTTCGGAAAATTTCCCGGAAAACCCGGTCATCATTTTCCGATCACTCTCAAAACTCACAGCCTTCTGTTAGACATATTGAAGTATATCTAGAAGAAATTTGAAAGGATTCGAATCAATTCTTGAACCGGTATCGAGAAAAGTAGGAACTTGAAAAAAAAAATCGGAAAATCACCGTAAAATTTTTCCGGATTTTCCGATCGCCAAAAAAAATCACGTGACAAATACCGTCATCGCGTTGATAAAATGACTGAAAGTCCCGTGCGATATCTTTGATATTTTAGGAAATATAGCGTTTTAAAAATTTTCGACACACAAAAATTTTTTTTAATTTTTTTTAATTTTTTTCAATTTTTTCATCTTTTATAGTGTCAGATATGGATCATTAACCCGTTTGAACCATCTCTCTATCTTTTCGAATAAAAAAGTTAGACACCCCTACAGGTCGAAGTTATTATTATTATTATTATTTTTTTCTTGATTTTTTTCTATTTTTCATTAAGGATCAAGGTCCCGTTGGATTGAAAGTTCTATCTATCCAAATAAAAAAGTTAGGCTCCCTCTGTCCGAAAGACCGTAGAATACTACTTCTCTAAAGATCGTAGTATAACAAGTATGGGCGCGGGATTCGCCTACGCTAGCATCCGCCTTGCGCCCACACTTGGCCTGCCGGCGGCTTAACTATCGCGCTTCGCGCGACGATCCTAGCCCCCCGTGTACACGTATATCCTTTCCGTGTACACGTATATCCTTTCCGTGTACACGTATATCCTTTCCGTGTACACGTATATCCTTTCCGTGTACACGTATATCCTTTCCGTGTACACGTACATACCAATTATTTGAATACAACGATCTTAAGGCGTTGTTCTTATTTTAAACGTTCATTGTCAAAATGATTAAAAACTATAATTGGACACCAATAATGTGAATACTACGATCAATGCATGTCTGTCTTTATCATTGAATCCATTTGATACTATAATTGGACACCAATAATGTGAATACTACGATCAACGTGTGTCTATCTTTATCATTGAATCCGTTTGAAACTATAATTGGACACCAATAATGTGAATACTACGATCAATGCTTGTTTGTCTTCATCATTGAGTCCGTTTGAAACTATAATTAGACACCAATAATGTGAATACTACGATCAATGCGTGTCTGTCTTTATCGTTGGGTTTGAAACTATAATTGGACACCAATAATGTGAATACTACGATCAATGAGTGTCTGTCTTCATCATTGAATCCGTTTGAAACTATAATTGGACACCAATAATGTGAATACTACGATCAATGCGTGTCTGTTTTTATCATTGAATCCATTTGAAACTATAATTGGATACCAATAATGTGAATACTACGATCAATGAGTGTCTTTCTTTATCATTGAATCCGTTTGAAACTATAATTGGACACCAATAATGTGAATACTACGATCAATGCGTGTCTGTTTTTATCATTGAATCCGTTTGAAACTATAATTGGACACCAATAATGTGAATACTACGATCAATGTGTATAATATATCGATTTTTCCGCATTTTTTTCAAATATTTCATGAACTACTGATTTTGAAAAAACAATTCATTTATATTTTTTGTATATTTTCCAAAAGCAATCATAAAAGGTTCTATGAAAAATTGGGAAATATGCAGCCGTTTGCAGTCCCGACGAATTTTTTTGGGTTTTATTTTTTTTCTGCTCTGGTAATGAATTCGAAGAAACCAAATTGGGATATGTTGATAGAGTTAATTGAGAGGTATTTTTGACAAAAAAATCATTTCTCATTTTTTATTGGTTCTGGAGATATATCGATTTTTCCGATTTTTTTTCGATTATTTCTTGGACTATTGATTTTGAAGAAACAATTCATTTACATTTTTTGTAGACTTCCCAAAGGCAATCATAAAAGGTTCTATGAAAAATTGGGAAATATGCAGCCGTTTGGGAAATATTTAGAATTATTCAAAATTGGCGAAATTTTTTTCTAAGTCTCGACGAATTTTTTTGGGTTTTATTTTTTTTCTGCTCTGGTAATGAATTCGAAGAAACCAAACTGGGATATGTTGATAGAGTTCATTGAGAGGTATTTTTGACAAAAAAATCTTTTCTCATTTTTTATTGGTTCTGGAGATATATCGATTTTTCCGATTTTTTTTCGATTATTTCTCGGACTATTGATTTTAAAGAAACAATTCATTTACATTTTTTGTAGACTTCCCGAAGGCAATCATAAAAGGTTCTATGAAAAATTGGGAAATATGCAGCCGTTTGGGAAATATTTGGAATTATTCAAAATTGTCGAAATTTTTTTCTAAGTCCCGACGAATTTTTTTGGGTTTTATTTTTTTTCTGCTCTGGTAATGAATTCGAAGAAACCAAATTGGGATATGTTGATAGAGTTAATTGAGAGGTATTTTTGACAAAAAAATCATTCCTCATTTTTTATTGGTTCTGGAGATATATCGATTTTTCCGATTTTTTTTCGATTATTTCTCGGACTATTGATTTTGAAGAAACAATTCATTTACATTTTTTGTAGACTTCCCAAAGGCAATCATAAAAGGTTCTATGAAAAATTGAGAAATATGCTGCCGTTTGGGAAATATTTGGAATTATTCAAAATCGAAGAAATTTTTTTCTAAGTCCCGACGAATTTTTTTGGGTTTTATTTTTTTCCCGCTGCAGTAATGAATTCGAAGAAAGCAAATTGGGATGGGTTGATAGAGTCCATTGAGAGGTATTTTTGACAAAAATATCATTTCTCATTTTTTATTGGTTCTGGAGATATATCGATTTTTCCGATTTTTTTTCGATTATTTCTCGGACTATTGATTTTGAAGAAACAATTCATTTACATTTTTTGTAGACTTCTCAAAGGCAATCATAAAAGGTTCTATGAAAAATTGAGATATATGCAGCCGTTTGGGAAATATTTGGAATTATTCAAAATTGTCGAAATTTTTTTCTAAGTCCCGACGAATTTTTTTAGGTTTTATTTTTTTCCCGCTGTAGTAATGAATTCGAAGAAACCAAATTGGAAGAAGTTGATAGAGTTCGTTGAGAGGTATTTTTGACAAAAAAATCATTCCTCATTTTTTATTGGTTCTGGAGATATATCGATTTTACCGTTTTTTTTTCAAATATTTCCCGGACTATTGATTTTGAAGAAACAATTCATTAACATTTTTTGTATACTTTTCAAAAACAATCATAAAAGGTTCTATGAAAAATTTGGAAATATGCAGCCGTTTGGGAAATATTTGAAATTATTCAAAATTATCGAAAATTTTTTCCAAGTCCCGACGAATTTTTTTATTTTTGAAATAGGAAAAAAATTCATTCGAAACTTTTTGTAGTACTAATGAAGTACAATAAAATTGTTTCCATACACTTTTCCATATCTTGTTTAGTTTTTGAGATTTTGGTGCTTTTATAAAAAAAATTTCTAAGTCCAGCCTTTTTTTTGGATTTTATTTTTTTCCCGCTTTGTTATTGAATTCGAAAAAACCAAATTTACACGATCGATAGAGTTCATTGAGAGGTATCTTCTGCAAAAAATAAATTTCCAAGTTTTTTCTTAATTCGGGAGATATATCGATTTTCCCGTTTTTTTCAAATATTTCCTGTACTATTGAAAATAGGGAAATTATTTATTTACATATTTTATAGATTTTTTGAAGGCGGTCAAAAAAGGTATCGTGGTAAATTGGAAAAATATCAGCAGTTTCCGAGATATTTCGTATTTTTAAAAATTACAATTTTTTTTTTCATATTTTTCAATTTTTCTCAGTTTTCCGGACATTTTCTTAAAAGTGTTGAAGAGGTATGATTTTTTTGTATTTCCAAGCTCTATCCACTGCATTGTTCAAAATTCAATTTCGATCATCGGTGCGGTTTTTATTCGAAATTTTCACTTTTCGGAAAATCGTCCGGAAAACCCGTTTTCATTTTCCGATCCTTCTCAAAAACTATACACCTGAGAAGGCTATATAGGCGCATATTTCTAAAAAAATTGGAATGGAAAAAATCATTTCCTGAACCGCTATCGAGTTACCGGTGAAAACCTTAAAAATGACCTTGAAAATTTTCCGGGTTTTCCGATCGCAAAAAAAAATTTTTTTCGAGATACATTTTTTGAGTTATTGATTTGATTCAAATTTCAAAGCAATATCTCCAAGGGTTTGGAAATCATAGCGTTCGCCCCGGGGGCGACAGACAAAAAAAAAATGAGTCGACATTTTAATTTTTTTTAATTTTTTATTTTTTTATTTCCATATTCATTTTTCAAAGGGCCACATTTTCTCTTTATGAAAAATGATTCTATCTCTCCAAATAAAAAAGTGAGTGTCACAATTATTATTATTATTATTTTTTTTTTTTGTTTTTTTTTCTTGGTTTCTTCCTAATTTTTTACAAGGATCAATTTCTTTTTTGAACCGTGGCTCTATCTCTTTAAATAAAAAAAATAGCCCCCCTCTGTATTCTCAGCCTCTTTCATAATTTTAATCATTTTTTCACGAAAATCAGCTGTTTTTTCGTTTATTTATAGGGTATCGCAAAAATTTTTACGTGACTTTTTTGTAGGTCTATTTAAGGGGAACAAAATTGTTTATATAAAATTTTTCGATATCTCGTTTGGTTTTCGAGTTTTGGGCAATTTTGGAGGGGGAGTAAAAAATTTTTAATATTTTTTTCACTTTTTTCGTATTTTTTCCATCTTTTTATGTAGTTGGAAAAAAACGGTTTGGAGGTATTACTGAGGCATGTGTTGCGGATACGATGCACTTTTATTTTTTTCATTACCTGTATTAGTACGGTAAATACTTCGATTTTCCAATTTTTTTAGATATCTCCCGGACTATTAATTTTGGGAAAAAAATTAAAAAACAAAATTGTAGATTTTCCAAAGGCAGTCAAAAGCTGTCTCGGTGATTCGGAAAAATATCGATCATTTCCGAGTAATTTCGTATTATCCGAAATTCAAATGTTTTTTTTCATATATTTGAAATTTTCCCAGTTTTCCGATCATTTTAGAGAAAATATCGAAGACCTATGATTTGTTGGTATATTCGTGCACTGCCAAAAACATTTTTCACAATTCAGTTTCGATTGTTGGTTTCGTTGTTTTTTGTGTTTTACAATATCGGAATTTTTCGGAAAATTTCCCGGAAAATCCGGTCATCATATTCCGATCATTCTCAAAACTCACCGCCTTCTGTAAGACATATTGAAGTATATCTAGAAGAAATTTGAAAGAATTCGAATCAATTCTTGAACCGGTATCGAGAAAAGTAGGAACTTGAAAAAAAAAATCGGAAAATCACCGTAAAATTTTTCCGGATTTTCCGATCGCCAAAAAAAATCACGTGACAAATACCGTCATCGCGTTGATAAAATGACTGAAAGTCCCTTGCGATATCTTCGATATTTTGGGAAATATAGCGTTTTAAAAATTTTCGACACACAAAAAATTTTTTTTATTTTTTTTAATTTTTTTCAATTTTTTCATCTTTTATAGTGTCAGATATGGATCATTAAGCCGTTCGAACCATCTCTCTATCTTTTCGAATAAAAAAGTTAGACACCCCTACAGGTCGAAGTTATTATTATTATTATTATTTTTTTTTCGATTTTTTTCCATTTTTTATTAAGGATCAAGGTCCCGTTGGATTCAAAGTTCTATCTATTCAAATAAAAAAGTTAGGCTCCCTCTGTATTTCTCTGTCCGAAAGACCGTAGAATACTACTCTCTAAAGATCGTAGTATAATAAAACATAAACACGGATAATTCAATTATTCCTTCGTTAAAAAAGGGTGTTGCCTTCACAATTAAAAGATAATTATACAGGGTGTCCCAGAATGAAGAGGACAAACTCCGAGGGTAGAATCCTCACTTCATTTTAAGGCTGAAAGTTCCAATAAACATATACCCTAAAATGAGTACTAACCGAGTTACAGGGTGTTGAAAGTGAAACAAAAAAATAGATTTTCCAGAATAACTCCATAACGGCTAAACTTTTCTTAATGAAATTTGGTGTCACTTGACAGCATTCAGCTTCATATTTCAAGGCAAATCATGTGTTTGGTAACTCTGAACCCCTGTTCGCCCCTCCCCAACTTTGACGCCACTGGATTAATATCGATTTCGTCTTTTTTTCTTAATCCCCAATATTTCTTATACAAAAAAAGAATACGTTTCGTTTCACAAATATCAACGGTTTTCGAGATATTTGAAGTTCACTTTGTTTTTTTTTCTCGTTTTTTGTAATATGTTAGGAGCACTGTTGCTTGCAGTTTTCTTCCTTGCCTCTTTGTGTTCTTCTGGTAGTTCTTTATCTAGTAAGTCTTCGTAGGTGAAGGTATCTCCGTTAATGATCAGTTTTCTCCTGTAGTGTCGTTGTATAGTTTTTTTGTTTTGCTTGTCTATGATGTTTCTTTCAATTCTTGTTGTGTGAGCTCGTGAACAACCGAGATCCCAGTGCCTTTCAGAGATTTCCCGTTTTTCAATATTTCTTGTTTTTTCAGGTAGCTGTGTAGCTGTACGAGTACAGGGCGAATTCTTTGCCCTGTTTTTTTTTCAATTCTGTATACGTTAGTGACGTCCCAAGCAGAAACTTTTACTTCAATTTTCTCTTCAATGATATGCTTCGATTTCTTAATTAATTCTGTTTGTTCGTCCTCTTCTGTTTCCTCTATTCCAAATAGAACTATATTATTATTTTTTAACTTTCTGTTAGTGTATTACAGTTGTTCTTTTATATCTTTGTTTTCTTGCTTCAAATCGCAAATTTCTTGTCCCAGTTTCGTTATTTTTGTGTTGGTTTGGGATAATTCTTTTTTCAATGATTTTATGTCTTCATGCATGGCCTGGTTCTGTTGCATTATTTTATGAAGCATACCTTTAATTTCATCCCCCATTGTTCCGCTCTCTCATACCGTTTATGTGGAAGATATTCAAGAGTCGGATTTTGTCAAAAGCTTGACAACGGTGTTGAGTTCTCAGTGGCTTCAGCATATTGGGTATAAAGGTCCAAAGGTCGAACGTGGGAATTCCTTGAGTGGTTTCGTTCGCGAACTCCTTTATGTTAGTAAATAAAGAGTTTCGACTCACTTGTATCTGGAGGAATGTTGGGTCAACTAACAAATAACTTTTTAAAATTTTATGTTATATTATAAACACAATGTTTTTGCAGTGTTGCACGATCACACATCTCTGAAAAAAAGGAATGAAATTTTACGGTACAAAGCCCGATTAGTTGTGAGGGGTTGTTTTCAAATTTTGGGATTAGATTTCGAGGAAACGTTTTCGCCTGTTGTTAAAGGTACGACACTTCGATTTCTAATAGCATTGACAGCATAACATAATTGGAACATTCTTCAGGTGGATGCTGTTACTGCTTTTTTACAACCAGAATTGACGGATGATGATATATATATGGACAACCAGAATGTTTCGAGGAAGAAAGTGAAGGAACCAAGAAAGTTTGCAGATTAAAAAATGCTTCGTACGGTTTGAAACAGTCCAATCGGCTTTGGAATCAAAAGCTAAATAAAGAGATGACAAGTATAGGCTTGATTCAAGCAAAATTTGACTCTTGCGTATATTATCATTTTGAAAGGGGGAAAATCATCATAGTAGCCATTTATGTAGATGTTCTCCTTCTGTTCTCAAATGGTAATGACATACAAAATTGGTTCAAGAGAGAACTGTCAAAAAAGTTTGAAATGAAAGATCTTGGCGAAGCTCATTATTGTTTGGGCATTCATATTACGAGAAATGAAGAAACTGGACAAATATATTTGGACTAAGAGGCATACATCAACAAAATTCTTCAAAGATTCTTCAACTAAAGCAGTCGAAAGAAGAGAACATGAATGGTGCAGATACCACATGGGAATTTAGAATCCAGCAATGGGCTCCTTATCATGTGGGGGTGTTACAAGATGAAGATCAAATCATCATGATGTCCGAGCCCTTTTGCATATGTTTCTTGTTGTTTAAAAAAAGATGAATTTCTTACTTTAATGATACACTTGTCAGTTTATGTACGTTTACAAAAGTCGTCGCATATATTTTCATTCCTAAATTACATATATTTCCCATTCCTATTTCATAACCCAGTGCCACTCAAAAAGGTACCCCATTGAAATACTGATTTTATCATATCGTGTATCCCACTTCGAACAACCATAACCCTTAGTTTTTTTAGTAGATCCAGGCATGATACATGGAGACCTCTACGTTGATAAAAGAAATTACAAACATCTTGGCTAGAGATGATCAATTGAATAATAAAACATGGATGATAATTATAAGCGCTTTCCATTGTAAATACACTATTTGAAAAAGATTAGTATCCCTAACTTTTGATTTTTTAGAACCATTTGAAACTAAGGGAAACTCAAGTTCTAGCAATCTCAAGAGTCAAGAGTGTAACTGTCTTATTTATTTAATAGTATAGAGGGTCTTTCACGGCGAGCGTTCGTTAGGAATATATGGAGAACCATTAAAAATAAAAACTTCTAATTTTGTGGTAGTGGGGTTTACAATATGGCCTTCTCAACTGAAATATTCACAACTTCCGGTCTCTTTCCATCAAACCGGAAGTAGAGGGCAACTTCCTTATTTCAAATGAAACAGCCTATGATTCATTACATTTTTTATATACCAACAGATTTCAGGCCCACTTTGTGTAACACAAGCCTATACCCAAATTTGTTAGTTTCTTGAGATATGCACCACATTTATGGGTAATACCTATTTGAAAAGTAAATCATTCGAAACAATACCATACCCTGAATGCTTTGAAAACAAATGAAGTTACAACAAATATGTCAGAACTTGATGCGATATAATCGACGTGTATTTCCTAGTTCATTATTTGTCTGCAAAATGTCTCGTTTGGGGTATTCTAATGAAGATTTCCTGAATTTAATAATTATTTATGGAGAATGCAATAAGATAATCGATAGAACTTGTCGTGTGTTTAAGTGGATTCGGGAATGGTTTAGATTCACAATTCGGTTCACTACAAAATGTATTTTTAGTTAATTTTTTATTAGTTGAATGTAGCAGACTTCGCCATAAAATTCCCAGATAGCACACATTCGCCCAAGGTCATCCTAAATATGTCGCCCGAAGAGGAAGTTCTATTTTCCCTAACCTAAGAACATCATGAGGCTCAGCATCTGCGCCGTAATTGTTCCAGATAATTCCTTTCAGTGACAACCTGAGGATGCTGAGGATTTCGGACCTAAATGTGTCGCCAAGAGGACGTTCTGTTTTCTACAACCTAAGAACATTATTAGGCTCGAGTATTTGCGCCATGATTGTTCCATAATAGTCCCTTCAGTGACAGCCCAAGGATGTTGAAGCTTTCGAGCCTATGGATGTATTCAGATAACCATAACTAATGTGGATGAATACTCTTTATTTCCTAACACTTTTGTATGGTTATTCTGTCTACGTAAGTTTAGTCAGGTCAGGTAAGGTTTGGCTAATAATGAACGCATTTTCAACTTTCAAACTTCCCGCTAATACAGTGACCTATCACGGAGCGCGTCCCGTCTGCGGCATACGGCATAAAACACATATACCACATTCCACCAACTTAAGTGACAAGTAGGTTATGCATGTTATTTATTAAGTGTTTGAAATATATTTATTTCTTGATATTTATTAGATACTATCGAATATATTCAATTTATAAGAATGTCTAAACAGCATCCTTAGCGACTACAGATTTTTATCTGATGGCCCGAGAAAGTGCTAGGAATCGCACGTTAAAAGGTAAGACCTCGTTAATCCTTGGCTCGCACAAGTTTCGACTTTTGAGGGCTGCCGTTCGTAAGGGGACGACAGCTGGTTAACGGAAAAAACAATTTTAACAATTTTTAACAGCAAATGTTTGAAGAAGTCTGCTAAGTCGGTATTTATACAATCTTTAGCGATTTCGACGATCAGAATGTTAAATTCGGTTTTGAGGTTATACCGTGAATATCTATTTTAGCTAAGATGGATGTATCTCCCTGGAGGAAGCTTGATCTGTTATTGACACAAATTCATTTTACGAATTAATCAAAGGAATGCAGTTAGTAAAATTATGGAAATGAAACTCCGCGCGATATGAAGTCAGTGAGGTCAGAGTTGCAAGAATTCAACAGAAAATCCCGAAATACGGTATGTTTCAATTTCTTGAATCTTCTCAGTAGTTAGAAAAATATGCAGTAAAACATTTAAAATAGTATTATCAATGCCTATTCTTTTTAGACAGCGTTATTGTTGTGTTGGTGGAAAAGACATAGCTGATGTTACGAGAATGATCATAAAAAAGTTCATCTCCCGAGACTTGAAATATAACTGAAAAGGAATAGGGAAAAAAGAGATCATGTGCTTAAAATGATATACGGAAAATTATATTTGGTGAGTTTTTGCCATAATGCATTTTTTCAAGATTTCAATCCAGTAATACTTATTTGTTTTTGTAACTGGAATCGCTATGAACCATTACCTGGCAAATAAAAATATATATCATTAGTTGTCGACTTTCAGAATCATATTTGGTTTTTTACAAATGGATGGTATGGATGATATCTTCAGCTTTATGGTTTTGTGCTTCAAAAATATAAAATAAAAGTTCTTGTGATATTCTATAAATTTTTCAAAGTAATTTTTCTAAGACTGACGTACAAAGTTAAAAAGTGGCATGGAAATAAAACTTTCTGATTTGTGTATTCACCAATAGTTATTGAATCCGAAAAATTAGTCATTAAAAATGTACGGTATTTGAAAAAAAAATAAAAAATATTCTAGTTGATCATGTGGAGTATCACGTAAAAGGGATCTCAAAAAAATTCTTGTTATTATTTTATGAATATAGGTATTGCTGAAAATATGTTTCCGAAGTATGTAGTAGAGGTAGCTCGAGAGATGAATGAGTTATGATAAAAACATGAACACTAGAACTACCCTTGAACTGTACATGGAAAACTATATCGATAATTCCAGGTTTCATTCCACTTAACCCTGTATATTCGTTTTCAGTTTGTCTTCGGGAAATGCCGCACGAGCTGAAATTGCAGATTTGATCAAAGTCTGGCTAAGAACCACACCTGACCGTCATGGGGTTGGAACCCAAAGAATAACACTAACAGCGAAGGAAGGGGAAGATGGTACTCCTGCTCTATAAAATCTTGAAAAAAAGTTTGAAAGAATTTTATATTTATATATTTTCCAACCAAAGAATTGTTTCAATATTTTATTTTATAGATATATCTCATAGAAGTAAATATTTTATTCTGAAATTGCCTCTTCATACCATTTTTTGCAAATAAATGTAGGTATTTCAAGTTTTGTTACTTGTGAATATTTGTTTATTGAAAAACACAACCATACTCTGACTAGGGAGTAACTTGATCGATGACTTTTTCATTTTATGGAAATTCAGTTTCACTACAAAAGGAACAAAACATTTTTGTCTATTTTCCACTAAAGTTTCATGATTTGTTGCTAGTTTTGATTATTACAGTTATAAAGACGATGTAATATCAAAACTAGTAAACATATTATAAAACTATGGAAAATAGACGAAACTATTTTATTTCTTTCGTAGCATGATTGGGGACGTCCGCAGGTTCATCTCGACGTTTTGAGGACCTTTTTGTGATTGCCTCAAAGAGACCTCAAAAGGTTTTTGTGACGTCCAGGGAACTTTTGAATACAGCCTCAAGTTGTTCGCATAACATATTATGAACGTCCTAGAAGACTTTATAAGGATGTTCCGAGACGTTATTTGGACGTCAATAACGGTAACAGGTGGACGTCCTAGGGACGTCTTCTGGTTCGCCCTCGACATCCTTATTACATTACATTATTGTGAACGCCTCGAAAGGGCCTCAAAAGTTATATGTGCTATCTGGGATTGGGGTTTACTAAATTTGAATATTTCAAACAAAAGTTAAATATATATGAAATTAGTAATGAAGAGCAGAATTGGAAGGGAGTAGAGTACAAATAAGAGCGCTTTGGGAGGAGGGCCTATACAAATGAGATCGCTTTGGGAGGGAGCTCTATAGAAATGAGACCGCTTTGGGAGGGACGACTCAGCAAATAATTGTTAGATACCAAATTACGTTTCATGGAATTCGATGACGCCACGTTTCCGGTTGCAAACATGTATGAACAAATCTAAATTTCAAGGTGCCCCCATTTTCTCGTCGAAACAGGTTTGGTTATAATAATTAGAAATATTGCATACTACTTCTGAAGTACGGTACTCCGAGAGTTTATTCTTCGGATAATTTTTAGGAAATAATTATTTTGGATGGATTCAAAGGATTATCGTATAATACAGGGTGAACAAGAAATCAAGTAAATTGTAAGTACGGTACTCCGATAGTTTATTCTTCGCCCTGAGTACGTCCATTTCAAGTCCAATTTAGGTCTGAATGTCCTGGACGTATTCAGGACGTACTGAAAATGTCCATTTCTGAACGTACTGTGTACGTACATATTCGACTTACTGAATTCGTCCATTTCTGGATGTTTTCGACTTTTAATTGGAGAATATGTATATAATATTGAAACAATTTTTTTTATTTGATTTGATTTAAAAAAATTGTCTCAAGAAACAAAGAGTGATAAAATCCCTACAAGAATACACCTACCGCGCCGCAGATTCCAGATTTATATGTCTAGTAATATTTCTCAGAAATCACAAATTTTCACTGGCCGATAATAATATCATATCTCGGTAGTTGTCTTAGTTGGTATCTTTCAGCGTCATTGAACTCTATCCTATAGATTTCACTGATCAGCGATTTAGCCCCCGTGAATGCAAGGTGACAAAAGCGATCTATGATTGGTCACTGTACTGGCGGTAAGTTTAAATGACAAGAAGAAGAAGGCAAACGAGTTGAAATTGTGTGAATTTCAAGCAAACCTAAGCTATCCTGCATGACTAACCTTACGTAGACAAATAACCATATAAAATTGTTAGCGATTTAACGACTGTTGAAACAAAATTGTTATTATAATACCAGCATACTGGCATGAGTGCTAATGGCGTGCATTTTGATGTAAGTGTGAAAGCCATACGTTCTCTCTCTGAGAGAGTAAAAGTGAAATAGTAATACATTCCTATGAATTTTTCAATGGTTTTATAAGCCGTGTTTCATTGCTATCATTTTGCTACCGGTATGATAATTTTTGTTGTTTTATTGAACTGTTACTCCCTTTCTGGTAGATGTGATTGGTTCTCGAGCTGTCACATTTCTGTCTGTTGCTACCGGTGGAGAGGAAAAAGTGTCGTTCGACTCGTTCGTTAAGACGTACTCTCTGACTGCTCGAGTCGCTTGAAGTTGATTTTTTAAAAGAGAAAGACAAAAGAAGTACGAATGTTATAGATAGAGATGAACAAATGTGAAAGTGATCTCGAGCAACTGGAGGAGTCCACAATCCACATGAACGACACTAATGTTTTAGCGGTCATTTGTTTGATATCGAATCAAATAATGTATCAAATCTAACGCTAACTTAAAACCAAACGGATATTACCGGTTCATCGAAGTTCGAACCAAAGTTTTTTTGTGAAATTTAACGGTGCCATAAGGTTTTTCATTGCTTCTTGCATTTATTTTGATGAAATTAATATTTTGTTGAATTGTGTTGTGTTGAGAGGTAAGTTGACTTTGATTATGATGGATCGTTCGAAAATAAGTAATCACTTAAAACATGCCAGGCAAAGGGTTAGGACATTCGAGCAATGTCTTTCGCCGTATAATAGGTCAGCAAAACGATCTCCTATTGAGTTAATTGAGAAACCTTCAACTTCTTTTGAAATACCCCATTCTTCAACTTTCACTCCAAATTGTAATGATTTCGATTCAGAAAACACTAGTAATAATAGTAGCAGTAGCCCCCAACTTTTTCTCGATGAAATTTCCAATGCAGAAAATTCAGATTCAGTAATTTTCAATGAAATTATTACCAACTGTCAGGGATCCATTGAGTTTAATATTAAACAAAATATCTCCAACAAAGACGATATAACTAATAAGTTATCAGAGTGGGCTTTGAAGCACAATGAACCCTATTTTGCTGTTAATGATCTCCTCACAATATTGAATCCTCATTTTCCTGGCCTACCATTGAATGCCCGAACTCTCTTACGAACTCCTAAAACAGTGAACGTTCGTACAGTAGAGCCTGGTGAATACTGCCATTTTGGTTTTCAACATGCTATTGAGCAACTTCTGGAAGGTTCAAAGAAATGTCATGAATTGAATTTGATCGAGGTATGTATTAATGTTGATGGTTTACCAATATCTAAGAGTTCAGGGAGTCAGTTATACCCTATATTAGTGAATTTGTATCAAGATAAAAATTGTGTAGAAGTGATTGGAATATATCATGGGAATGAAAAACCATCTAGTGCTAATGAATTTCTTGCTGATTTTGTATGCGAAGCTATAGACGTGGTGAATAATGGATTGATATTCAAAGAAAAGTTTTATTCAGTAAGAATAAAAGGTTTCATTTTAGATGTACCAGCCAAATCATATATTACTTATGCCAAAGGTCATTCAGGTTATATGTCATGTACTAAGTGTTACACAGATGGTGATTTTATAAATAATAGGGTTTGTTTTCCAATTACAACAAATGTTCATTTGAGGACTGATGAAGAATTCAGGCAAAAAGTTCAAGAAGAACATCACTTAGGTACCTCGGTGCTTGAGCAAATTCCATACATTGACATGGTGAAAAGCTTTCCATTGGACTACATGCATCTAATTTGCTTGGGAGTAGTTAAAAAATTGTTAGTTTCTTTGTGGTGTTGTGGTAAACCTTCAACGAAACTCTCTTGCAAGAAAATCTCTCAGATAACAGCTCTAATGCAAGAAAAAATTCCCAATATTCCAATAGAGTTCAGTCGAAAACCAAGATCTTTAGATGAATGTAAAAGGTGGAAAGCTACAGAGTTTCGACAATTTCTACTTTACACAGGTCCAGTTGTATTGAAACATATATTAAGTACTGATAAATACATCAATTTTATGAGCTTACATGTTGCAATAATAATTCTGGCAGGTCCTAAATATAAGGAATTGATAGTTTATTCAAAAGATTTATTGTTGTATTTTGTAGAAACATTCATAACTTTGTATGGAGAAGAAAATGTGTCACACAATATTCATAATCTACTACATTTATCAGATGATGTAATATTATTTGGATCGTTAGATAATTTCAGTGCTTTCCCGTTTGAAAATTACATGCAGAATTTGAAGAAATTGATAAGGAAAAGACACAAACCTCTGCATCAAATTATTTTAAGGAAAAGTGAGAGAGATCAACTCATTTCAAACCAGTCTACATCTGAATACCCTAAACTTCCAAGAGAACATTTTAAGGGGCCTGTTATTTTTGATTGTATACTTCTGGCACAATATGCAAAAATTACTTTCGAAAATTTTACATTGACAACTACGGAGCCTGACAATTGTTGTACAATACATGATAACATAATTAATGTACAAAATTTTGCCCTTACTGCTGAAGGTATAATAATTATTGGCCAAGAATTTTTGCTCAAAGAGAATTTTTATGAAAAGCCATGCAATTCTTCAGATTTGGGTATTTATGTTGTGAGTGCATTGGGCGACTTAAATTTTTGGTATCTTGATAAAATTTCTATTCACAAAAATGTAAAGTTATCGTACAAAGAAAAGCACATTGTGTTTCCTTTGTTACATTCATAAATCATTACCGGAGTGAAACTGGCAAGACGAAATTTCTAGCAAGATGAATGAATGGCACCACTCTTTGATAAAGTCTCTCTGTTGCTAAAATATTTTCATATGACTTTGCCGGGGAGATGAAAACCTATCTTATCTTCAAAGCACTATAATCTATAGATAGGAAACCGTGTATTTCTTGAACTAATGAAGGTGAATCGCGAGAAATAATGAAAAAAATAAATAACAATTGTGACTCTGTATCATTTTTGGGGATTTTTTTCACGAATAATATTGAGAAATGAAGTGTTGAATGAGAATGTTGAATGAGAATGTTGATTTTGTCGCATTCATTTGACCCCTTTCCTCCACTCTATAAATAATAATAATGAAAAATATGTTTCTGACTTCGATTGCAAAATGATGTGTTGAATTCGTTAAATGTGATTGTTGGTTCTGTCGTATTTATTTGACCCCGTTCCACCCCTCTATAAATAACCGTAAAATATAAAAAACACTTTTTAAATACAAGCTTTTAATTAAATGCGCTAAAAAGTAAAAAATAATTTCTTTATATGTGAATTGGAGATTCAAAATCTTGCCTCCTGAAGTTTTCGGTTCGAATTTGAAAGCGGCAGGCTCTTGAATCTGAAACTCACATCTAAGGAACTTATTTGTTTTATTTTTTAGCGCGTTTGAATAAAAACTTGTCGTTGAAAAGTTTTTGTTTTAATATTTTACGGTTATTTATAAAGGGGTGGAACGGGGTCAAATAAATACGACAAAATCAACATTCACATTCAACGTATTCAACACTTCATTTCTCAATATTATTCGTGGAGAAAATCCCCAAAAAATAATAGACAGATTTTTTTTCCATTATTTCTCGCGATTCACTTTCATTAGTTCAAGAAATACACGGTTTTCTAGCCCTTGATTATAGTGCTTTGATTTGAAGATAGTAAAGGTGCTGCAAGAGTTCAAGAATCAAATCGACCAAATTAACATGTAAAATCCCATTTAAAATTCTAAGGTCCCGTCTGGCGTTTTTTGTCTCATTCAAGGTCACGCGCTCGCTGCTCTGCCGTTCAGCTGTGACGTAGTCGAGCTGATCCGTATCAAAGATAAGAGTTTCCCAGTCGATCAAGAATTCGGGAATAGTCGGACGAGATCGGCAGAAGTCGGTTACGTGGACGGCGCTCGCTGGTCTGCCGTTCAGTTGTGACGTAGTCGAGCTGATCCGTATCAAAGATAAGAGTTTCCCAGTACCCAACGCCGGGTAGTGAAAATGAATATTTGATATATGCAATAAAATGAAAAAAGGTTGTTAGACTGAGGGATCGAAGTGTAGCGAACCAGCAATCTTCGGATTACGAAGCGCACCTCTACAGACAAGGCTATGAGACCTCTTAGTAAATGTAGGTTGAAATGTTGTTTATACAGCGCGAGCCGCCGATCGGCGAAGTCCAGCGGTGTTATCTACCGCACGCTGGGTTCTATCTACCGCAGGCCGGCTTCGAGCGCTCGAATATTAAATAAAAAGAATAGTGATTGTGAATGAATACATTCGAATTGTTGAAGTGGTATAATAATAATGATGTTAGAAAAAAATTCGAAAAATGGCGGGGTAACGGGAGTGTAACGTTTCAACATGCGATTTCAATGAGGAACGTATACAGGGTATTTCATAATGCATAATTCAAGAGAAAAACAACAGGGTGTTTCAAAATAAGTCAAGGGATTCGAAACAACTACTCACTCATACAAAGTAATTGAATTCCATCTGGCATATATGTGATGATAGTGTTATTTAGGAGATAGGAGACAGAAGATAGAACATAGGACATAGGAGGCAGAAGATAGGAGATAGGAGTTAGGAGACATATAGATTCACAGACAGGCAGACTGACAGATTGACTGATAGATTGACAGGTGGGTAGACTGACATATATTCAGTTTGATCGAACCAGAACGAACTAACCTCACATATAGAGCATTGAAAAAAACCATTACATTTCGTCTGATCTAACCAGAACGAACTAACCTTAGATATAGCGACTTAAGAACCTCAACGTTGTTAGGAAAAAAGATGGCTGCTGTCATTTGTCAAATATCAGGTGGAAAATAAAACAAAGAAAAAACGTATCATTGAGGATTCGAAACAACTACTAGCTCATACAGAGAGGTTGAATTATATCTGTGTGTGATAACAACGACATACTGCACCATACTGCGACATACCGAACATACCTATACTACGACATACGACGACACACCACGTTTAGCGTAAGTACGGCATACTGTGACATAGATAGGAGACAGGAGATAGGAGACAGGAGATAGGAGTCAGAAGATAGGAGATAGGAGACAGAAGATGGAGATAGGAGACAGAAAATAGGAGAGAGGAGATAGGAGTCAGGAGACATATAGATTGACAGGTAGGCAGATATTCAGTTTGATCGAACCAGAACGAACTAACCTTACGTATAGCGTCTTAAAATATTGGAGGATTCGAAACAACTACTTACCCATACACAGAGGTCGAATTACATCGGACATTTAAAAACGTATCATTGGGGATATGAGGATTTGAAAAAACAACTACTTACCTATACAGAGAGATTGAATTACATCAGACATCTATGTATTGTTTGATCGAACCAGAACGAACTAACCTCAGGTACGTCAGTAATCCAATCCGCGCTTATGAGAATAATAATTATAGATGTAATATTCAAGAGTGTGTTAATAATAATGTTTAAAAAATGTGAAAAATTATGGGGAAACGAGGTTGTAATGTTTTAACGTGCTATACCGGGTGTACCAACATGTCATTTAAGAAAAAAACGACAGGGAGTCTCAAAATTAGTCATTTAAGAGAAAAAAAGATGGAGGCTGCTTGTTAACGTGCTATACCAGGAGTACCAACATAACATTCAAGATAAAAAAACAACAGGGTGTTTCAAAATACATCATTCAAAAGGGGAAAAACATGGTGGTTGTTGCTGCTTGTCAAGCAGACTGACAGATATTCAGTTTGATCGAACCAGAACGAACTAAACGAAGACAGGAGATAAGAGACAGAAGAAAGGAGACAGAAGATGGAAGATAGGAGGTAGAAGATAGGATACAGGATTCAGGAGACAGACAGATTGACAAACAGGTAGATTGACAGATATTCAGTTCGATCGAACCAGAACGAAATAACCTTACGTAGGTATAGCATAGAGATTGAATTACAGGGTATCTCATAAAGTGTATCAAGATGGGGTCTGTCATTTTCAACGTGCGATACCCATTTTTTCGTAACCTTATGAACGTCCATTTTAATCGCATTTTTGCATGTTTTGACGTATTAAATTTTAACTACTTTTTGGAATGCCAAAAACACCAATTTTCGATACATATTTTATGCGTTTCGGCGTTTGAAATTTTGTGTGTTTTTTGAAACACGAAAAAAGTGTATTTTGAGCAATTTTGAAATGTCTATTCTCCATAAGAAATACATGTAAAAATGTATTTTTAACACTCGTAATTTTAATCATTTTTTCGAATGTGTTTTGTTACATTTTTTACACATTTTGGCGTTTCAAATTTTAACAATTTTTTCGAACGCGAAAAACGTCTATTTTCATCACATTTTTTGCGGGGGGACTGCCGCCGCAGTGAAGTCACCCCAATGTATTATACAGATTGACGATTGAATACTGACAGATTGACAGGTAGGCAGACTGGTAGACATTCAGTTTGATCGAACCAGAACGAACTAACCTTATGTTTGTAAATGAATTTTTTGTTTTTTGTACATAGTACCACAAAAAACCAATAAATTTTGTGTGATCTAACCAGAACGAACTAACCTTCAACTGTCAGAGTCGCAACAATCACCTGTCAACTGTCAGAGTCGCTTCAGTCACCTGTCATTTGTCTAACTAACCTTATGTAAATTTCGTCTGACCTAACCAAAACAATCTAACCTCATGTTGGTAGATATATTTGGTCTGATCTAACCAGAACGAAGTTGCCTCACGTCGGCATATGCAGAGCCTCCCAAAAACGTAATTATGTGACTATTGTCTTAAGTAACGTAGACCTAATATTTTAGCGTGTGATGCATTCAGTCATGAGTGATGTAGCAGTCACATGCTAACGTGTGATATCATGCATTTAGTCAACTACTATAGGAGTCGTAGTCTTCTCATTTGAAAATATCATACATTCAGTCAGCTGTTGGTAGATACGTGGACCTAACATTTCAACGTGCGATACCATGCATTCGGTCAACTATCCTAAGAGAGGTTGCAATCTTAAATTCGGTTGTTTGAAGCACAAGTGACGAGGGACATTAGCGTTCAACGTGCGATTCCATACATTCAGTCTAATTTCGGAAGAGTTTTCAGAGTTCTCAGAATTCAAAGTCTAATACTATACACTCACTTGTGGTAGAAGTCCATTATATCTCGAAGTGGAGTGGTATAGTTATACAAATCAGTAAAACGCAAAGTCGTCTCCACAATTTAATATCATCAACTAGTGTAGTGAGATGGTGAACGGTAAACGTTAACAATCAGTTAAACGTCTAAATAGTAGTAGTAGGTAGTACATGTTTCGGACTTATATAAGTCCATCATCAGCTAATTAATGAATTCTACAATAAAGGAAGAATAATGTAACTAAAGACAATATAGCACAATATAAAATTACTTACATGGAGAAGAAATTTGTAGTATCATGTTAAAATGTAATAAAGGTTATGAATACAACATTGGTTTTTATTTTTAAGAATAACAAACTAAGAAAAGGGGGAAGGCTGACGAGCCTTAAGTCCCATATTCCGGTAAGGAGAATTTATGTTTTTGGAACCACATCGGTTGAAATATTAAGTGGCAGAGAAAATTTGGATGACAGCAAATGTGATATGAACTGGTGAAGCTGAAGGCAGAACGGAAGCACTGTCAAAGAAACTTCATGTCAAAATTGACACAGAACAATGACAAGAGACCTCAACACACAGAACAATAAAGGTGGAACTACGTCCAAAACCAACAATGTCCAGAGTAAGAGATCTAGCGCCACATATCTATACCAGTGACACGAGGAGAATTCAAAACAATAAGAACCGACGAAAATATGAAAACACAATTGTCACGAAACTGCTATACCATTCCACACCATGAAGCGAGAAAACTCCCCCCAACGTCCGCAACAAGGAACGGACCCACATCACAGAAGTAGACAGAGTGACCGTAGCACAACCGAACAAATCCCACACTTCCACACTAAAGGTGTGACCTTTTCATGTGGAAACAAAGGACAAGCACGATCAAGAACAAACAACCACTCCAATCTACACCACTACACAAGGGGTCCGACATTGCTGAACAGACAGCAAAAGGAAAACCCCAGCCTAGAGAAGAATAAACAACAGCTGCATGACAACGTGTTAAGGTACAAAATTATTATATTTTATATTATTTTGTGGAGAACCAAGGCAAGAAAAGACAGATATAGTTTATAGAAAATTAAGAGAATTGAAAAACTTTTTGCAGTCGAACTGTACTTGTTCATTGAGGGAAATAATATTCGGATTGTTAATAGAGGAGTTGATTTCTAAAATTTCGAGAAAATTGAGTAAGGTACCTTTTTGGCAAGCATGTAAAATATCCAAGTCAGTATTAATATCAAAATTATGGTTGTAGTTAAGAATATGGTTAGAGAAAGAACTTTTAGTATTGTATTCGACTATGTGTGGGTTTCTAGAGCTCTCAATAAGTTTAACGTGTTCCAGAACTCTTGTTTTTATTTTCCTACCACTTTGTCCAACATATTGAGCATGACAATTTGGTTGAGAACAAGAAATTCTGTAAACACCTGACCTATGAGATATGGGATCTTTATCTTTAGTATTGACTAAACTTCTAGAGATAGAGTCAGTAGTATAAAACGAGACATTAATATCATTACCGAACCTTCTAAAAATGTTTGAAATATCAATTGAAACTTTCCCTAAGTAGGGAATGGAGCAATATTTATTGGAATTAGAAAATGGGGTTAAACTACGGTTAAGCGATTTTAATCTGTTTATTATAGATACCATTGATCAGATGAAAAGGAAAACCATTATTGTGGCCTATTTGTCTAATAATGTTCAATTCCTTGTTGAAATTTACAGGTGACATCGGAACATTAAATAGTCTATGGAAAAGCGAATTAAAAGCTGCAAATTTGTGTGAGTAAGGATGGAACGAAGAAAAAGGAATAACTGAATCTGTGTGAGTTGGTTTTCTATAAATCGAAAAATCGAGTTTAGAATCTTTTATGCTGATCAACAAATCCAAGAAAGGGATAGAATTATCTCTCGATAACTCCATTGTGAAACTTATAGAAGGGTGCAAAGAATTTAGAAATTCTAACAAAAGGTTAACATCTTGAGAATTGCCATTGAAAAGTACAATGCAATCATCGACATATCTGTACCAAAACAAGATTTTGTTGAAAAGGGGAAAAAATTTGAGGTTATGTTCTAGATCAGCCATGAAAATTTCAGCAAGTAGAGGAGATAAATTGCTACCCATAGCTAGGCCCGAGGTTTGTGAAAAGAATTCATTATTGAATTGGAAAAAGTTTTGTTGCAGAACAGTGTTAAGGAGAGAACATATATTAAGGGTATGGAAGGACAAGACATCTGCCTTGAATAATAAATCTCTTACTAACCTAATGCAATCATCAGGAGGAATACTAGGGAACAGATTAACAACATCGAAAGATAACAGAATAGAATTTGGTGGCACAACTATATCTTTGATTTTTTTAATGAGGTCGAAAGAATTTAACAATGAGAGGGGGTTATTGAAATTAGTGGTATTTTTGATAATGAGATTTAACCAAGAAGCTAACTTGGAAGCTGGGGAATTATAATAAGAGACTACAGGTCTGATAGGAATATTTTCTTTATGTATTTTGGGTAAACCATAGAGCAAAGGAGTAGCAGGGTTTATAGGAGTAAGTTTGTTTTTAGAAGAATTGTAAAATTTAATAGTATCAATACAAATGTTCAAAGTAATCTTCATATTATTGAAAAATCTATTAGTGTGATCAAACGTTAATTTGGAAAAACAATCTGTACTTTGAGATTGAACCACTTTATTATTGTAATCGGTTCTATCAAGAATAACCATGCAATTACCTTTGTCAGCCTTGGTAACCACAAGTTGATTATCAGATATTTTCTTAGTTATATTTTTTGAAATTTTAATATCAGAGTTAGAAATAGGGCTATTATTAAGTAGAGAAAAATTGTTGTTGAGAGATCTAGAAATGTCACTTCTAATTAAATCTTTGTTAGGTAAATTCTGTGTTTCAATGACTTTTTCACATTCGGCTGCTAAAAGTTTGAAATTTTGTTTGTTGTGAAACTTATTAATATTATATTTGAGTCCATAATTAAGAAAAGACATTTCATTTTCAGAAAAGTCATCAAAAGAAAAAAGATTTAAAACTCTGGTATGAAAGGCATGATTAGAAAATTTTTTGTTGCTGTAAGTGTGAGAATTGTTATAAAAATTTTTTTGAGAATAATATAATCGGTTGAGTTTATTTTTTTGGATGAGAAATTTCTTCTTACCTTGGTCCTCCACAAAGTACAATATGGAAGAAAAGAGGGAATCGATTTCTAGACTATGAAGTAAAAAGGTGAGTTTACTATATAACCAAAAAAGTTTTATGTTAATGTCTGCAATTTTGACATAGTGTCGTTTGATTTCCAGTTTAATCCAAGTACGTTGTGCAACTCTGATAGCTGATCTCGAAGAATAGCTATGTGAATTTGACTTGACGACTACATACCCTGGAATCAAGTTGCGCTGAAGGCATTCACGATTGAACCATATGTCTAAACTCCTGTGCTATATTGTCTTTAGTTACATTATTCTTCCTTTATTGTAGAATTCATTAATTAGCTGATGATGGACTTATATAAGTCCGAAACATGAACTACCTACTACTACTATTTAGACGTTTAACTGATTGTTAACCTTTACCTTTCACCATCTCACTACACTAGTTGATGATATTAAATTGTGGAGACGACTTTCCGTTTTACTGATTTGTATAACTATACCACTCCACTTCGAGATATAATGGACTTCTACCACAAGTTAACGAATGCTAGTCGAGCAACTCTTGTCCATTTCTACTCTACTTCTACTCCAAAGGAAGACCAGGAGTTTAGACATATGGTTCCCATATCTCATAGGTCAGGTGTTTACAGAATTGTTCTCAACCAAATTGTCATGCTCAATATGTTGGACAAAGTGGTAGGAAAATAAAAACAAGAGTTCTGGAACACGTTAAACTTATTGAGAGCTCTAGAAACCCACACATAGTCGAATACAATACTAAAAGTTCTTTCTCTAACCATATTCTTAACTACAACCATAATTTTGATATTAATACTGACTTGGATATTTTACATGCTTGCCAAAAAGGTACCTTACTCAATTTTCTCGAAATTTTAGAAATCAACTCCTCTATTAACAATCCGAATATTATTTCCCTCAATGAACAAGCACAGTTCGACTGCAAAAAGTTTTTCAATTCTCTTAATTTTCTATAAACTATATCTGTCTTTTCTTGCCTTGGTTCTCCACAAAATAATATAAAATATAATAATTTTGTACCTTAACACGTTGTCATGCAGCTGTTGTTTATTCTTCTCTAGGCTGGGGTTTTCCTTTTGCTGTCTGTTCAGCAATGTCGGACCCCTTGTGTAGTGGTGTAGATTGGAGTGGTTGTTTGTTCTTGATCGTGCTTGTCCTTTGTTTCCACATGAAAGGTCACACCTTGTTGCGGACGTTGGGGGGAGTTTTCTCGCTTCATGGTGTGGAATGGTATAGCAGTTTCGTGACAATTGTGTTTTCATATTTTCTTCGGTTCTTATTGTTTTGAATTCTCCTCGTGTCACTGGTATAGATATGTGGCGCTAGATCTCTTACTCTGGACATTGTTGGTTTTGGACGTAGTTCCACCTTTATTGTTCTGTGTGTTGAGGTCTCTTGTCATTGTTCTGTGTCAATTTTGACATGAAGTTTCTTTGACAGTGCTTCCGTTCTGCCTTCAGCTTCACCAGTTCATATCACATTTGCTGTCATCCAAATTTTCTCTGCCACTTAATATTTCAACCGATGTGGTTCCAAAAACATAAATTCTCCTTACCGGAATATGGGACTTGAGGCTCGTCAGCCTTCCCCCTTTTCTTAGTTTGGTATTCTTAAAAATAAAAAACAATGTTGTATTCATAACCTTTATTACATTTTAACATGATACTACAAATTTCTTCTCCATGTAAGTAATTTTATATTGTGCTATATTGTCTTACGTTACATTATTCTTCCTTTATTGTAGAATTCATTAATTAGCTGATGATGGACTTATATAAGTCCGAAACATGTACTACCTACTACTACTATTTAGACGTTTAACTGATTGTTAACGTTTACCGTTCACCATCTCACTACACTAGTTGATGATATTAAATTGTGGAGACGACTTTGCGTTTTACTGATTTGTATAACTATACACTCAGGCAATTGTCAGAATTGATGTAGGACAGACTCAAATGTCGAAAATGTCGTTGAACGACTCACATAGTATATTTGTATTTAAGTAGACGTCATTTAAGCTTATTAAAGAGAGGTTGATTTATATACCGTTGAAAGGTATCCCTTTCCAAGTAGTTTTACAAAAAGAACGCATTATAGACGAACGTTGATTTCAGCTGCAATGAGAGAAAAATATTCAGTTGCACAAGTCTGCAGAGAGAAAATTGAATTAACGATTGAAGAAAAAAAAAACCTTTCTTTGAGATATTGCCTTCTCATTTGTATACACAAAGCGAGCAGAATGTGGGGCCCCCATAAAATGAGTTGTGTGGCACACCTCGCACACCACAATAAAATGTTGTATAGTTCATCATAATAAAATAATTGTTTTGGGAACAAACACTTCGGAAAATATTAATTTTTTTATTTAAAAATACACAAAGGTACTCACATAAAATCAAAATATACGTGGCACAAAACACCTCACATATTTCCATGGTACACATTGTAGAAAAACTATTAAATTTCGCTTTTCACTCAAACACGTTAAATCAAAGCATGAAGTATCCAGGTTGAAAATTTAGTGTTTTCAAGAAATTGTTTGAGTGAAAAACAGAACAATTCCAAAAAGACATATAAATCAACTACCTTGAATTATATTAAGAACAATTCAATAATAAAATGAGGGCCCAACAAAGTCGTGTAGTTTGCAAACTTCACGACTTCACTCAATAAACAATATTTTTCATTTGGAAATGTTTCCTACGCGGTTTTTATATCAATCGGATGTGATGTTGTATCCAAGGTTATTTCACGTTGATAAACTTGAAAGAATATTTTATTCGCAGAATTATTTTCACAGCTTTGCCAATAATATGTCTCTTGAAATATTCTCAAAATGTAGTTGTAGTGATTTTCCGTAGGTAATAATGTCTAACGAAATAATTTCACAGAAATTTGACAAAGAACAAGTTTTAATCAACTACGACAGGAATTTCATGCACATTTTTGATACATTGTTAAATAGAACAAATCATTTGTGTCCCCGGAAACAAATTATAACATAGAATAACTTATATATTTTGCGAGGAATTGGGTCATTTGCAACGAAATTTTTGAGGATTTGTCGTACGCAACCCCCACAAAATGAATCATGACATAATAATAACGTACACAAGGAGTTTTAAAATACCACCTTTAAGAAAAATCATATATGCATGTTTCTGAAATGAAACGTCACAAAAAAATAAATATAAGGTGTTTAAAAATATGTCATTAAACATAAAAAATTCAGTCACGTATTTTCAGTAATTTTTTACGTTACTACGCTGACAAAATGAGGGATTTTTCGCATTAAATCCAAATAATATTCGAAACGGTATACTGATGTTGGAAAATGGTATTCGAAATGTTTTTCAGTTGTAATAATAATTAGAATGAGGTGTTGAATGTCACTAACACGAATCTTAGCAGAAAAAACATACAGGGTAGTCCAGGAAGATTTAAAAATCAACGAACAGTTGCGAGGTGTAAGTATATAAAAATAATTAATGAATTAAAATCGTGGAAGATATTCGCCAAACGTTATTCAACAAATTGAGTACATGACAACTAATGGGAGACATCTATCATTCAGCTGGAGACTGTAGGAGTAAGGTGTATACAGGGTGTCCCATAAAGTGTAATAGTGATAAAAATATATAAAGAGTGTTATATTAATTGCGATAGTAATAAAAATATGCCAAAAGAGCCACATTTCACATCCTTCACCAAATAAATTGGAGGAAAAGTAATCATATATTTATGTACCAATAAAATAACGTGGTTTGATTTTGAAGGAGTGGACATTATCGATTCGTTTGAATATCAGGACACACGGTTCAAGACTTTTTGTCGGAGAGTATCAAATACACGATATAGTAAAATCGACGAATAACGAAGTACCCTTCTCTCCAAATGTTTCCACCAGGTGGAAAATATCAGGCAAACGTCTGACAGCAAACAATTACTTCCCTGGGTAATACCACGACGAACTTTGAATTACATCTGACAGATATTTCTGCAACGTTCTTCCAAAATGACCCACTTGTAGATGGTTATTGTAATTATACAGCAGAATATCATTCAGTTAGCTGGGGAAGACCACTTGCCGACCCGTTTCGAGGTTCTTGCCTCATCATCAGTACAGGGTAGGTCGGACAACGTTAGAATCATCCTGATACAGCCAAATGAATTATAATCCATTGTATGTATAACTGATATTTCCCTACAAATGAAGCAGTGACTTGAAGGTAAAGTCAGCCGCAGAGCCACCCGCCGGGAAACCAAAAAGCAACAGTTAAATAATTCCAGATTTAAAAATTGCACTAGACATAACTCTGTCATTTTTAGAGATACAACTGCATGTCGGTACTCCAAAAAAAGAAAACGATTTCTAACATATATTGCAAATTCACAATTTCTGTCAGAGTCATCGTGAAATTTCGTGGCCACTGTAAAGACTACTATGTGAGGATGGCAGATAAAATTGAAAATTCCAATGGAGTTTATTCACAGAAAAACAGTTTTCTCAGTCTTGATTCTTGAATATTTTTTTGTATTCCTTTCATTCAGACGGGGTCAGTTATTTGCTTTACTTCACCTCTTGAATTCAAACAAGTTTGTGCAGTGTTTTAGTTGGAGACAATATTGGAATGACTTCATTTTTCTGACTGAAATGTATGTTAATTCAAATAGAGAAATGAATGAATGTGGTATTTTTGGGAGTTGTCGAATCTAATTCAGTTTCGAATAGAGTATCGTGCGAATCGGACGTATTCTGTACAGTCGAGCTATTATTCTATTCAATCGTGTTAAAAATTAAAATACAATTCAATTTGTTTCAACGTATATGAGTGCTAAAAACTCAAGATTCTGATTTAGAATCAATATAAGTGTCCCCATGGGGGAGCCCACCAGCGATAGGACGCTATTAGACACAAATATTAGTGCAATGAATTCTTCTTTGAATGATGAAGTTTCAACAGAAAGTGAGATGGATTTATCGAGTCAACAGACAACGGCCGAAACTAACGACCAGTCTGCCGATAAGGATACTCCGCAAAAAACCAAGGGAATACGACTTTTTAACGATGCTTCAGATAAGTACAATCTCTCAAATGTTCATGTTTATATTGAAAGAATAAATAATCAGAACTTAGATCGATTACATCCACTTGCGATTGGGCATATCTTACATAAAAAACTAAATATACCCAATCTAATTGAAATCAAAAGTTTAGGCAGGAACCGCATAAAAGTAGAGTTAAAAACTTTAACAGATGCAAATAATTTAGTTCAGAGTCCTAATCTTGCCGATGAAAACCTAAAAGCCTACATTCCCAATCATTTGCTTGAAACTAAAGGTGTTATACGTGATGTCGATACTCAATTTGACACTGATTATTTATACCAAAATATACAGTGCTCTACAGAAGTGCTGTGTGTACAAAGACTACATCGTAAATGTGAGGAGGGAGGAAAAACAATATATAAACCAAGACAAATGATTATTGTTACGTTTGAGGGAAACCAATTACCAAATCACATATCTATAAACCGAGTATTTTTTGGAGTAGAACAGTTCATAGGTAGGGTTACGCAATGTTTCAAATGTTTGAAATTTGGTCACATTTCCAAGTAATGCCGTAGTTCACGCACAATCTGCATCAACTGCGGTTCTGATAAATTTGAAAATCATACATGTGAGAATAAGGACAAATTCTGCATACATTGTGAAACTGGTGATCACACATCTGTTGATAAAAAATGCCCCATTCACGAAAAACAGAAAAAGATTAAAAACATTATGGTTAACAACAAAACGTCTTTCAGAGAAGCGAAAGTTCTGTGTGATTCATCTTTTGCAGGTTTTACTAGCAAAAATAAATTTTCCTTGCTATCAAATACAGATGAAAACTTTCCGCCTTTGCCCAACAATAACAGAAAATATAACACTCCATTATCTCAACAGAACACCATAAGCCATTCTTCCCCGCAGCACCTTTTTTCTATTTCTCAACCAAGTACTAGCTCTGGTCAGAATTTGCAAGATAGCCGCAAAAAAAGGAAAATGTCTTCACCTGTTGCCACATCCCCCACAATTCCTCCCTTATTTCCCTTTCAATTCGGTCCTCCAAAACCTCTTCCACCTTACCTAAAGACACCTTCCGAAGAAATTGAGATTTTCAAAAATACTTTAGCTAAATCTATAGTGCAATATATTTTCAATTTTGTTACAAAACTTGATTCAGTAGGAAATATTAGTTCCTTAGACAATAAGCTCATTAAAAAAGATATAGACAAGGTACTGGAGGGTACCTTCCTCAATTTATCATCTTCACAGCCTCAAATTTGAGTATAATGCAATGGAATGCTCGGTCAGCCGTTGCCAATAAAAATTCATTAACCAAGTTTTTATTAGAGTACAATATCGACATAGCTTTATTGAGTGAAACATGGTTTAAAAAAAATCAGGTATATAGAATTAAAGGCTATAATATCATCCGCAAAGATCGTGATGATGGTTATGCTGGAGTTGCTATTCTGATTAAATCGTCCCTCCCTTTTACTGAACTAACCATCACACAAAATTTCAATGAAGATCTCTTAGTGTGTGGATGCACAGTTAAACTTAAAAATACGACACTAAGTTTTTTATCCGTTTACAGATCGCCAGTTGCCAAAACTAAAATAACTGATTGGATTAATGTTTTTTCACAATTCAGTGGTCCAATTTTAATAGGAGGTGACATGAACGCTCATAATGCTGCTTGGGGTTCACATAAAAATGATAACTATGGACAACAAATTATATCTGCCTTGAGTGGTCTAGATCTGATCATTTTAAATAACGGACAACCGACATGCCTGACTCGTCCAGGCATGAACGATTCTATGATTGACATAACCTTGTGTTCTTCTGATATTGCGACAAAACTCTCTTGGTCAACCTTTCCTGATACTCTCGGCTCGAATCATTTTCCTATAATGATAGAATTTGAGAGTGTACAAAAATTTGAGAATGTTATTTATCCAAAAAGTAAGTGGAACGTTGCCAAAGCAGACTGGAAATCATACTCAAAATCTATAGAAACAATGTTCGAAAATCCTCCAGAATTTTCAGACACTACTGACAAGTACAGTTATTTCCTCCAAACTATAAATGACGCTGCTTCACACTCTATACCAGAATTCAAACCTTTTAAAGCTAAAAAACATCCTCCATCTCCCTGGTGGGACAGTGAATGTGATTTAGTCACCAACAGAAGACGCGAAGCTCTTGAAAAATATAAGCAGTCCTCTACATCTAGCAATTATTTGGAATGCCAAAGACTTATGGCCGAGTCGAAAAGATTTCTTAAAGCAAAGGCTAAAAAAAGCTGGATAGAGTGGTGTTCCCATTTAAACAAAAATACTAGTACGAAAGATCTCTGGAAAAAAGCTAGGAAATTGTTCAGAAAATCTGAAAACTGTAACCCTTCTATGAATGATGATTGGACTAGCGACTTTTATGACGTAATTGCTCCCCCGACTGCAGATATTCCCCTTTCCAATAACGCATTTCCCATACACCCAAATCATTTTCTATCAACATCCTTTTCAAGATCAGAATTGGATTATGCTCTCTCTTCACGAATAAATACAGCTCCAGGTTATGATAATATCAAATATCCAATGCTTTTCAACCTACCAGACAAGGCAAAACATTTCTTGTTAGATATTTTTAATGATTTATTTGCGAAAAACTCCACCATCAGCTTATTTAAACAGGTTCTCGTTATCCCAATTCTGAAACCAGGCAAGGACCCCAATCTTGCTCAATCTTACAGACCCATCACTCTGCTTTCTTGCATTTTGAAAACTCTCGAAAGAATAATCAAAAACAGATTAGATTGGTGGCTCTTTAAAAATAAGTTAATGCCCAACAATCAATTTGCGTACAGAAAGGGATTCGGCACATTAGATGCATTATCAACTGTTGTAGTAGACATTCAAAACAACTTTTCACGAAACAACTATCTAGCTAGCTTCTTTCTAGACATTGAAGGGGCCTATGATGCGGTTTGTCTACCTATTCTGAAACAAAAAATGATCGAGCAGTTCAATATTCCAGTCCATGTTGCCCACATTATAGTTGATTTTTATACGTATAGGCACGTTTACCTCAGAAAATTCAATAATGACATCATTGGTCCACGCTTCAATAATACAGGGTTACCACAAGGATCAGTCCTGAGTCCTGTGTTGTTCAATATGTATACAGCTGACTTACATCAACTCAAAATTTTGAACCTACCATTCAGAACTGTTCAGTATGCGGACGATATCTGCATATACACTGAACATAAAAAATATAACGATGTTATTCGGTCCCTAGACAACGTAATTATGAAAATCAGTTCGTGGCTGATCAAAAATGGATTTCAGTTATCAGTAACAAAATCCTCAATAACTATTTTTACCAGACACAATTTACCGACCACAAATCATCTCCGCATGAATAATGCGGACTTTCCCGTCAAGAATGAATTCAAGTATTTGGGGATTATACTAGATCGAAAACTGACATGGAAATATCATATTGAATACATGCTGAACAGATGCAACAAAGGTCTAAATTTTTTGAAAATGGTTGTTAAAACTTGGTGGGGCGCTGACGTTGAGACAGCTCTGTTGTTTTATCGCTGCTATTTACGTTCCATATTAGACTACGGATGTTTTCTCTACGGTTCTGCCAGTAACAACGTGTTGAAACAGATTGATGTTTTTCAAAATATGGTTCTTCGAATCTGTCTTGGTGCAATGAGATCAACACCAATAGCACCCCTGCATGTGGAAGCTCTTGAACCCCCTTTGGAGTATCGAAGGAATTATCTCGGTGCAAAATTCCTCACCAAAACATATACACAGAACTCTGATCTTTTTCATAACATATCACTCCTAAATAGTGCAGACCTTACTAATAAATATTGGAGAGTGAAAAATTCGCCCCCCCTATGTGTTGCTTTCCAGCAATATCAACATCAACTCGCAAATTTATCAAATCCTAGTAATTTAATCGTTCTCGAAGATTACACCTCCTTGTTTCATAACCAACCTAGGTACTCCAGTGATATACGGATAAGTAAGAATATTCTTCGTTCATACCTTTCAAATTGGGATAACGCTGTGATCGTTTTCACAGACGCATCAAAAACAAAGGATGGAACAGGATTTGCCTTCTTCATACCATTCCAAAATGTAGAAAAATTTTACAAATTAGATAACAGATTCTCAATATTCTCAGCAGAGGCTATAGCTATACTCGAAGCTCTTTCATTCGTAAAAAACACTCATAATGAAAATATTATCATTGTCTCAGATTCCTTATCCGTCCTTAAAGCGTTGAAAAGTGTTGAAATATCAATTTTTAAGTACAATCCATACATACTACAAATTAAAAAATTGGTGGCAAACTTGAATCTCAATGGAATACAAATTCATTTTCTGTGGATAAAGGCACATCTAGGACTGGAGGACAATGAACGTGTGGATCAACTGGCCAGAACTGGTGTTGAAAGGGGAGAAAACATTGGTCATTATGTATGTTCACATGACTTTTTTGCACATTTGAAAATGCATCAGCGTTTAATATGGGCATCTAGCTGGAGTGAATACAGTCATACCAATCCGACAAGATATACTCTTTTACAACCGTGTATACCCACACACCATTGGTATTCGAAGCTTAATATACCCCGTAGATTTATCACGACTCTTACAACATTAAAATTTGGACATGCATGTTACCCTCATCATCTTTTTCGGACAAATATTAGTTCCACTAAAAACTGTGAGCACTGCGATCAAGAAGGAGATCTAGATCATATATTTTTCGCATGTTCCAAGTACTCTGATCAGTCGAATGAGCTGTATGACAAACTTTGTAATTTGAATGTTCCAAAACCTTTCAATCTCATGTCGATTTTAGTCTCAAACAGCTTGATGGTACGAATGTTTGATTGAATTCTTAAACAAGACTAAGATCAAGTTGTAGTAGGTTTAATTTAGGCTTGTTATCCATGTGTAGACCTATCCTCGTGTTTCATTTTTTTTTTTTAATTATATTACATTTCAAATCATTATTCACATTATACATTTTTACACACTCCACAACTTGTTTCTGGCCGAATGACGAAATGTCAAAGCCAAAAAAAAAAAAAAAAAAAAAAAAAAAAAAAAAAAAAAAAAAAAGAATCTAATTGATTCCAAACAAGTCTTGTCGTCGACGAGACATATGAAAGGTTGAGAAGATATGAGATGGATATATTTTCGATTGGATTGTATGATATTTCAAATACTGCAATACTGCAAGAGCGATGCACGGGATATGACAGGTCTGATATTGCAGTTATTGAAAATAAAAACATGATAAATTAGGGGTAATTTTGCAGAGAAAATAGTTATTTTGTTATGTTTTATCACAACATAATAATCGTTTGGGTTTATATGACAACTTCAAATGTTGAGTATTGCAATGAAATCCTTGAAAATGTAAGTTTGAACAGTGTATTTGTAGCAGATTGAAGGTGTAATGAAATAAATAGACACAGTTGATTTCGTGGACTTAAACAAAAAGACGATTTCAAATGTGACTCACAGTATTCAATTCTAGAGATTTACACAAGATGGTGAAATGGTTCTATCGCTTCATTATACACTTTTGAGTTTGTATGACAGTTGCAATGTAATAACACATCCGACCGTAGTGCAGTATTGATATAAATCATGAGATTAACTAAACAAACTTTCATCGTTTCATCAGTGAATTGGTGTCCGTTTTCGACGTTTGTGTTTGATGAATTTGTTTCAAATACAATCTGCCCAAAATGTAAATACATATATTTGCTAAGTATATCATGCTTGAAAGACACATGGAAATAAATAAATGTAGGTGTAATTGGCAACGTTTTGAATGGTTCAGACAAATCGTTCACACCGACTAAATTGATGAAAATTAAATTTAAAAGATATTCGAGCCGGTCTATTGATGATGGGAACAAGTAATCGAAATTTGGAGGTATCAACTCTGATGAGGACTGAAAACGTCTAAAGTAGAGATTTTAAATTAAATTCAACTAACATTCGAAATGGTATACTAATGATGGGAAAATATGCGAAACGTTGGAGTCTGATGAAGTCCAAATAGAACCAGAAATTGAGTGATTTTTTCATTCAATCCAACGTTGGAATTTTTAACTGTGATGAAGACTCAAAGGAAATGCGAAACGGTAATAATAATGAGAAAAGTAAGTGAAACTTCGAGTTTTAACTCTGATGAAAACAAATAAAATTCGAGACAAAGTGTACTGATTATGGAAACGATTTACCGAAAGTTGGGTGTTTCAACTCTGACGAGGACTCAGCACGATGAAACTAGGGATTTTTCATATCAAATTCAAGTAACATTTGAAATAGTATACCGATGATGGAAAAAAATCAACCGAAATTGCTAGTTATAACTCTGATGAGGACTCAAAGACAACTTGAAACAGGGATTTTACATTAGATTTGAATTACATTCGAGACAGTGTATTGGTGACGAAAACAAGTGACAGAAATTTGGAATTTTCACTCTGATGAGGACCTAACACGTCGAAAGTCGAGATTTCACATGAAATTCAGATACAAATTTGAAACAGTGTTCTGATGATAAATAAAGTAACCAAAACATCGGGTCACAATCACAATGAAGGCCCATATAAAATTCGAAATCGATCACCAACGTTTTATCGGTAGAATAAAAGTCAAATTAGTCCAAATCACCGAATGTTCGGTCATTGAAAATGAGTCTCAGTGTAAAAAGTAAATTTTTCGAATATTTTAAAAATCAAACCAGTCAAATGTCCTCCATTAACTTGAGACAGAATAATTTCCATCTAGTAGACTCAACACATGATACAGGTGTAAACATCCAATCCATCAGATCGATTTCAATTAAACGAGCCCTGTGTTGTGTGCTCCAGAGAGGTGAGCAAGTTTTTGAGCAAACATCACCGACGAGACAAATTACTTCCAGAGTCTTAACACAATATCGAGATAATTAAACATTTGCACTGAACTCAATGATAATTTAAATAACCAATACGATTTTGTTGAGAAATGAGCAAGTGTGTTGGTAAGACAACACCGACGAGACAAATTATTTGAAAAGGATGCAATCAAAATCATCAGATCGATTTCAATCAAACACGTCTTGTACATTGTTTCAGAGAAGTAAGCGAGTTTGTGAGTTTACCACATCGTTTCATGTTAGTCGCAATAGTGGCAAATACCTTGGTGATTTATATAGTGGCAAATACTTTGATGATTTATTCAGTCAAGTATATGTCTGCTACCTCATTTGATGGTTCATCAATTTTCGTTTATAAGCTTAGCAAAATAACTTTCATTTTCGAATGTAATTATATGAAGGTGTGCAGTAGTATACAGCTCATAATATGTATACAGGGTGTCTCAAAACACTCATCAATTGAAAGAAAAAACAACTGACATCATTCAAGAGAGAAAAAAAGATGGCGCCTGCTTATCAAATACCATATACCGGGTGGACCAACATATGATTTAAGAGAAAAAACATGGTTGGCTCTGTCATTTGTCAAAGACAACACGCGTCATTCGGGGTATGAGGATTCAAAATGTTTTCGTGAAGGGGTCCGTCATTTTTAACGTGCGATACCCATCGAACCGTTCAGTCTTCTATCTCCTGTCTTCTATTTTTCGTCTTCTATAGCGGTCGGAAAGAAGACTGAACGGTTCGATGGGAATCGCACGTTAAAAATGACGGACCCCTTCACGAAAACATTTTGAATTCTCATACCCCGAATGACGCGTGTTGTCTTTGACAAATGACAGAGCCAACCATGTTTTTTCTCTTAAATCATATGTTGGTCCACCCGGTATATGGTATTTGATAAGCAGGCGCCATCTTTTTTTCTCTCTTGAATGATGTCAGTTGTTTTTTCTTTCAATTGATGAGTGTTTTAAGACACCCTGTATACATATTATGAGCTGTATACTACTGCACACGTTCATATAATTACATTCGAAAATGAAAGTTATTTTGCTAAGCTTATAAACGAAAATTGATGAACCATCAAATGAGGTGGCAGACATATACTTGACTGAATAAATCATCAAAGTATTTGCCACTATATAAATCAACAAGGTATTTGCCACTATTGCGACTAACATGAAACGATGTGGTCAACTCACAAACTCGCTTACTTCTCTGAAACAATGTACAAGACGTGTTTGATTGAAATCGATCTGATGATTTTGATTGCATCCTTTTCAAATAATTTGTCTCGTCGGTGCTGTCTTACCAACACACTTGCTCATTTCTCAACAAAATCGTTTTGGTTATTTAAATTATCATTGAGTTCAGTGCAAATGTTTCGAATTATCTCGATATTGTGTTAAGACTCTGGAAGTAATTTGTCTCGTCGGTGATGTTTGCTCAAAAACTTGCTCACCTCTCTGGAGCACACAACACAGGGCTCGTTTAATTGAAATCGATCTGATGGATTGGATGTTTACACCTGTATCATGTGTTGAGTCTACTAGATGGAAATTATTCCGTCTCAAGTCAATGGAGGACATTTGACTGGTTTGATTTTTAAAATATTCGAAAAATTTACTTTTTACACTGAGACTCATTTTCAATGACCGAACATTCGGTGATTTGGACTAATTTGACTTTTATTCTACCGATAAAACGTTGGTGATCGATTTCGAATTTTATATGGGCCTTCATTGTGATTGTGACCCGATGTTTTGGTTACTTATATTTATCATCAGAACACTGTTTCAAATTTGTATCTGAATTTCATGTGAAATCTCGACTTTCGACGTGTTAGGTCCTCATCAGAGTGAAAATTCCAAATTTCTGTCACTTGTTTTCGTCACCAATACACTGTCTCGAATGTAATTCAAATCTAATGTAAAATCCCTGTTTCAAGTTGTCTTTGAGTCCTCATCAGAGTTATAACTAGCTATTTCGGTTGATTTTTTTCCATCATCGGTATACTATTTCAAATGTTACTTGAATTTGATGTGAAAAATCCCTAGTTTCATCGTGCTGAGTCCTCGTCAGAGTTGAAACACTCAACTTTCGGTAAATCGTTTCCATAATCAGTACACTTTGTCTCGAATTTTATTTGTTTTCATCAGAGTTAAAACTCGAAGTTTCACTTACTTTTCTCATTATTATTACCGTTTCGCATTTCCTTTGAGTTTTCATCACAGTTAAAAATTCCAACGTTGGATTGAATGAAAAAATCCCTCAATTTCTGGTTCTATTTGGACTTCATCAGACTCCAACGTTTCGCATATTTTCCCATCATTAGTATACCATTTCGAATGTTAGTTGAATTTAATTTAAAATCTCTACTTTAGACGTTTTCAGTCCTCATCAGAGTTGAAACCTCCAAATTTCGATTACTTGTTCCCATCATCAATACACCGGCTCGAATATCTTTTAAATTTAATTTTCACCAATTTAGTCGGTGTGAACGATTTGTCTGAACCATTCAAAACGTTGCCAATTACACCTACATTTATTTATTTCCATGTGTCTTTCAAGCATGATATACTTAGCAAATATATGTATTTACGTTTTGGGCAGATTGTATTTGAAACAAATTCATCAAACACAAACGTCGAAAACGGACACCAATTCACTGATGAAACGATGAAAGTTTGTTTAGTTAATCTCATGATTTATATCAATACTGCACTACGGTCGGATGTGTTATTACATTGCAACTGTCATACAAACTCAAAAGTGTATAATGAAGCGATAGAACCATTTCACCATCTTGTGTAAATCTCTAGAATTGAATACTGTGAGTCACATTTGAAATCGTCTTTTTGTTTAAGTCCACGAAATCAACTGTGTCTATTTATTTCATTACACCTTCAATCTGCTACAAATACACTGTTCAAACTTACATTTTCAAGGATTTCATTGCAATACTCAACATTTGAAGTTGTCATATAAACCCAAACGATTATTATGTTGTGATAAAACATAACAAAATAACTATTTTCTCTGCAAAATTACCCCTAATTTATCATGTTTTTATTTTCAATAACTGCAATATCAGACCTGTCATATCCCGTGCATCGCTCTTGCAGTATTTGAAATATCATACAATCCAATCGAAAATATATCCATCTCATATCTTCTCAACCTTTCATATGTCTCGTCGACGAAATCCTCACAACTCGCTCACTTCTCTGAGACACTACACAAGACTTGTTTGGAATCAATTAGATTCGACCACTCCCAAAAATACCACATTCATTCATTTCTCTATTTGAATTAACATACATTTCAGTCAGAAAAATGAAGTCATTCCAATATTGTCTCCAACTAAAACACTGCACAAACTTGTTTGAATTCAAGAGGTGAAGTAAAGCAAATAACTGACCCCGTCTGAATGAAAGGAATACAAAAAAATATTCAAGAATCAAGACTGAGAAAACTGTTTTTCTGTGAATAAACTCCATTGGAATTTTCAATTTTATCTGCCATCCTCACATAGTAGTCTTTACAGTGGCCACGAAATTTCACGATGACTCTGACAGAAATTGTGAATTTGCAATATATGTTAGAAATCGTTTTCTTTTTTTGGAGTACCGACATGCAGTTGTATCTCTAAAAATGACAGAGTTATGTCTAGTGCAATTTTTAAATCTGGAATTATTTAACTGTTGCTTTTTGGTTTCCCGGCGGGTGGCTTTGCGGCTGACTTTACCTTTAAGTCACTGCTTCATTTGTAGGGAAATATCAGTTATACATACAATGGATTATAATTCATTTGGCTGTATCAGGATGATTCTAACGTTGTCCGACCTACCCTGTACTGATGATGAGGCAAGAACCTCGAAACGGGTCGGCAAGTGGTCTTCCCCAGCTAACTGAATGATATTCTGCTACAAGTGGGTCATTTCGGAAGAACGTTGCAGAAATATCTGTCAGATGTAATTCAAAGTCCGTCGTGGTATTACCCAGGGAAGTAATTGTTTGCTGTCAGACGTTTGCCTGATATTTTCTACCTGATGGAAACATTTGGAGAGAAGGGTACTTCGTTATTCGTCGATTTTACTATATCGTGTATTTGATACTCTCCGACAAAAAGTCTTGAACCGTGTGTCCTGATATTCAAACGAATCGATAATGTCCACTCCTTCAAAATCAAACCACGTTATTTTATTGGTACATAAATATATGATTACTTTTCCTCCAATTTATTTGGTGAAGGATGTGAAATGTGGCTCTTTTGGCATATTTTTATTACTATCGCAATTAATATAACACTCTTTATATATTTTTATCACTATTACACTTTATGGGACACCCTGTATACACCTTACTCCTACAGTCTCCAGCTGAATGATAGATGTCTCCCATTAGTTGTCATGTACTCAATTTGTTGAATAACGTTTGGCGAATATCTTCCACGATTTTAATTCATTAATTATTTTTATATACACCTCGCAACTGTTCGTTTCTTCAACAATTGATTTTTAAATCTTCCTGGACTACCCTGTATGTTTTTTCTGCTAAGATTCGTGTTAGTGACATTCAACACTTCATTCTAATTATTATTACAACTGAAAAACATTTCGAATACCATTTTCCAACATCAGTATACCGTTTCGAATATTATTTGGATTTAATGCTAAAAATCCCTCATTTTGTCAGCGTAGTAACGTAAAAAATTACTGAAAATACGTGACTGAATTTTTTATGTTTAATGACATATTTTTAAACACCTTATATTTACTTTTTTTGTGACGTTTCATTTCAGAAACATGCATATATGATTTTTCTTAAAGGTGGTATTTTAAAACTCCTTATGTACGTTATTATTATGTCATGATTCATTTTGTGGGGGTTGCGTACGACAAATCCTCAAAAATTTCGTTGCAAATGACCCAATTCCTCGCAAAATATATAAGTTATTCTATGTTATAATTTGTTTCCGGGGACACAAATGATTTGTTCTATTTAACAATGTATCAAAAATGTGCATGAAATTCCTGTCGTAGTTGATTAAAACTTGTTCTTTGTCAAATTTCTGTGAAATTAAATGACGTCTACTTAAATACAAATATACTATGTGAGTCACATAATTACGTTTTTGGGAGGCTCTGCATATGCCGACGTGAGGCAACTTCGTTCTGGTTAGATCAGACCAAATATATCTACCAACATGAGGTTAGATTGTTTTGGTTAGGTCAGACGAAATTTACATAAGGTTAGTTAGACAAATGACAGGTGACTGAAGCGACTCTGACAGTTGACAGGTGATTGTTGCGACTCTGACAGTTGAAGGTTAGTTCGTTCTGGTTAGATCACACAAAATTTATTGGTTTTTTGTGGTACTATGTACAAAAAACAAAAAATTCATTTACAAACATAAGGTTAGTTCGTTCTGGTTCGATCAAACTGAATGTCTGCCAGTCTGCCTACCTGTCAATCTGTCAGTATTCAATCGTCAATCGGTATAATACATTGGGGTGACTTCACTGCGTCGGCAGTCCCCCCGCAAAAAATGTGATGAAAATAGACGTTTTTCGCGTTCGAAAAAATTGTTAAAATTTAAAACGCCAAAATGTGTAAAAAATGTAACGAAACACATTCGAAAAAATGATTAAAATTACGAGTGTTAAAAATAAATTTTTACATGTATTTCTTATGGAGAATAGACATTTCAAAATTGCTCAAAATATACTTTTTTCGTGTTTCAAAAAACACACAAAATTTCAAACGCCGAAACGCATAAAATATGTATCGAAAATTGGTGTTTTTGGCATTCCAAAAAGTAGTTAAAATTTAATACGTCAAAACATGCAAAAATGCGATTAAAATGGACGTTCATAAGGTTACGAAAAAATGGGTATCGCACGTTGAAAATGACAGACCCCATCTTGATACACTTTATGAGATACCCTGTAATTCAATCTCTATGCTATACCTACGTAAGGTTATTTCGTTCTGGTTCGATCGAACTGAATATCTGTCAATCTACCTGTTTGTCAATCTGTCTGTCTCCTGAATCCTGTATCCTATCTTCTACCTCCTATCTTCCATCTTCTGTCTCCTTTATTCTGTCTCTTATCTCCTGTCTTCGTTTAGTTCGTTCTGGTTCGATCAAACTGAATATCTGTCAGTCTGCTTGACAAGCAGCAACAACCACCATGTTTTTTCCCCTTTTGAATGATGTATTTTGAAACACCCTGTTGTTTTTTTATCTTGAATGTTATGTTGGTACTCCTGGTATAGCACGTTAACAAGCAACCTCCATCTTTTTTCTCTTAAATGACTAATTTTGAGACTCCCTGTCGTTTTTTCTTAAATGACATGTTGGTACACCCGGTATAGCACGTTAAAACATTACAACCTCGTTTCCCCATAATTTTTCACATTTTTTAAACATTATTATTAACACACTCTTGAATATTACATCTATAATTATTATTCTCATAAGCGCGGATTGGATTACTGACGTACCTGAGGTTAGTTCGTTCTGGTTCGATCAAACAATACATAGATGTCTGATGTAATTCAATCTCTCTGTATAGGTAAGTAGTTGTTTTTTCAAATCCTCATATCCCCAATGATACGTTTTTAAATGTCCGATGTAAGTAGTTGTTTCCAATCCTCCAATATTTTAAGACGCTATACGTAAGGTTAGTTCGTTCTGGTTAGATCAGACGATTTTTTTTAATGCTCTATTTGAAAGGTTAGTTCGTTCTGGTTCGATCAAACTGAATATCTGCCTACCTGTCAATCTATACGTCTCCTGACTCCTATCTCCTCTCTCCTATTTTCTGTCTCCTATCTCCTATCTTCTGTCTCCTATCTCCTATCTTCTGACTCCTATCTCCTGTCTCCTATCTATGTCACAGTATGCCGTACTTACGCTAAACGTGGTGTGTCGTCGTATGTCGTAGTATAGGTATGTTCGGTATGTCGCAGTATGGTGCAGTATGTCGTTGTTATCACACACAGATGTAATTCAACCTCTCTGTATGAGCTAGTAGTTGTTTCGAATCCTCAATGATACGTTTTTTCTTTGATTCATTTTCCACCTTATATTTGACAAATGACAGCAGCCATCTTTTTTACTAACAACGTTGAGGTTCTTAAGTCGCTATATCTAAGGTTAGTTCGTTCTGGTTAGATCAGACGAAATATAATGGTTTTTTTCAATGCTCTATATGTGAGGTTAGTTCGTTCTGGTTCGATCAAACTGAATATATGTCAGTCTACCCACCTGTCAATCTATCAGTCAATCTGTCAGTCTGCCTGTCTGTGAATCTATATGTCTCCTAACTCCTATCTCCTATCTTCTGCCTCCTATGTCCTATGTTCTATCTTCTGTCTCCTATCTCCTATCTAACACTATCATCACATATATGCCAGATGTAATTCATTTACTTTGTATGCGTGAGTAGTTGTTTCGAATCCCTTGACTTATTTTGAAACACCCTGTTGTTTTTCTCTTAAATTATGCATTATGAAACACCCTGTATACGTTCCTCATTGAAATCGCACGTTGAAACGTTACACTCCCGTTACCCCGCCATTTTTCGAATTTTTTTTCTAACATCATTATTATTATACCACTTCAACAATTCGAATGTATTCATTCACAATCACTATTCTTTTTATTTAATATTCGAGCGCTCGAAGCCGGCCTGCGGTAGATAGAACCCAGCGTGCGGTAGATAACACCGCTGGACTTCGCCGATCGGCGGCTCGCGCTCTATAAACAACATTTCAACCTACATTTACTAAGAGGTCTCATAGCCTTGTCTGTAGAGGTGCGCTTCGTAATCCGAAGATTGCTGGTTCGCTACACTTCGATCCCTCAGTCAACAACCTTTTTTCATTTTATTGCATATATCAAATATTCATTTTCACTACCCGGCGTTGGGTACTGGGAAACTCTTATCTTTGATACGGATCAGCTCGACTACGTCACAACTGAACGGCAGACCAGCGAGCGCCGTCCACGTAACCGACTTCTGCCGATCTCGTCCGACTATTCCCGAATTCTTGATCGACTGGGAAACTCTTATCTTTGATACGGATCAGCTCGACTACGTCACAGCTGAACGGCAGAGCAGCGAGCGCGTGACCTTGAATGAGACAAAAAACGCCAGACGGGACCTTAGAATTTTAAATGGGATTTTACATGTTAATTTGGTCGATTTGATTCTTGAACTCTTGCAGCACCTTTACTGAAGATAAGATAGGTTTTCATCTCCCCGGCAAAGGGGAGATGAAAATAAACTTGATAAAATGAAAATTCATATACTACCGCGATACGAAGCGCGACTTTATCGAAGCATGGCGCCATTCATCTTGCTAGAAATTTCGTCTTGCCGGTTTCACTCCGGTTAAATCATTTTATATTTAATAAAGTGAATGTTCTTAATAACTTTCAGTTTATATTTCCTGTTTTTAATATTTCCATAGTCATTAAATTAATTGATTATTTCATTGGCCTGCCTACATTTTTTAGTGTTTTTATGTCATAACTTGTTACAAAAGGTCCATTATTTGACGTTTGATTTTGGTTTTAGGTATACAAACGAAAATAAATTTTGTTGCTACCGAATATATATTAAAATCCCATTTTCTGTGTTCCAATCAATCAAATATGAACACATGGACCATTGTGAAATTCCAAAATGAGAATGCGGTGGAAGCTGTCCCAACAGGATGGATAATTGGAAATAATGAATGTTATTGGCCCCCTTGGACAACAGAAAAATTAACCACCGCCATTAAAAAATCAGAAAAGCCCAACTCCTGCTGGCCTTCATTCAAAGTAGAATGTTTCCGAAACAGCACATATGGTATATAATATAATTCTAATTATTTCTTCTTCTCTTGTGTGTATTCAGGTATCTGGGGCCTGGGGAACCAAGGTTGGGGCCCATTTCCCCAAATTTCTGAGTACATCCCTATTTCACGTGTCAATATTTTGGAAACTAATCTAAATCAATAATATATATATACTTAACAGTTTATAATATTGAACTAATTTTGTATGGGCTATAAGTACCAGTTTCCAAAATAATTTGATTTGTTCAGAATTTTTACTTGTTTAACAAACCTGAACTTTCATTGTTGATAATATCAAAGTTATTAATTGATTACAGAAAGTTATTGGCTAGCCCGGAATAAGGCCAGAAAGGCTGAGGAAACTAGTGACCTTAATTCAGAATCTGACAACCAAATGAAAAGAATAAGAAAAAAGAAAATACTTTCCTCATCGGAGTCAGAAGATGATGATCATTTACAGTTTATAAGATCACCTCCGAAGATTAAAAAAAGTATTCCAGAAATTGGTAAGAAAATCAAGAAAACGCCATAGGAATATAAGGAGCATTTTCTGTTGAATGAAAAATTATATTAGTCTTTCTATAATTGTGTTAATTTTCAGCCACAACTCCTATATTACAGCAAGTTAGATCAGAGTCCTATGAGACATCCAATTATGCTTCTTCCAGCAGTAAGTAGTTTCACTGGGAATTATTATTTACTAAATGTTTTAAACTGATATTTCCAGATCGAAATAAGTCTCCAAAAATAGTAGAAAATCAATGCCCTGTTCGAACCTGCAGCGACGTTTCTCCAACATTAAGTAATTTGCACGAAATACTTGATGAACCCACACCCACTTCCAGTAGGGTTAAAACAGGTTAATATTATTTATATTTGTTTCTCTTCATATTTCATTCAAGTTTCATTCATTTACATTTTATATGTGAAACAATACAGTATTCTATATTATAGGATATTGGATTGCCAAAAGACTTACTGGAACGAAATGAATGTTACAGAGTGATTCTTATATTGTATCACATGGGAAAGTTTTTTTTTCAGTAAAATCAAATAATAACAGTCGAAGTGAATTTGAAACCAATGCATGTTCATGTTGTAAGGTACACAACAATGGTAATACAAAAACTATGTTGTAATGTTTAAATAACTTCATTAAAAATATTTTCAGGAAAATATTTGAAAGAAATTTTGCAACAGAATCATTTGTTACGAGCACTTATAGGGGACATATCAGTAGAAATCCGCGCATTGAAGGAAAACCAGGGAAACACTGTTACGGAGTCTTTTTTCACCAAATTCAAGTTCCCCCTTGAATTGTTGAAAGACTTTGAGGAATTTGAAAACTATCTGGGCGATCCAATCATGTTTGCCAATGCTGTAAGTATACATTCATATATACCTAGTACTTGAATGTTTTTCGTTCATTCCATATTCCTTGCATTAATCAGCAATATATACGTTGACCCAGCATGAAAACTCTGAATAGTAACATAAGTTATGGAAGCAGTTTGATTTCTTTCTTTGAATTCTACTATATTTTTCAATTTTTTATTATCATTCAATGTAATTTTCACTGATGATTTTATTAAAAACATCTCTTTTCTAGTTTGTTTTATATCTTGATTGGATAGTTTTTCATTATTTTACAGGTTACTAAGATTTCCAAAGTAGGTGGGAGCAGTCCCTACAATTTCATAAAGAGAGCAATGTCCTTGTTGATATCCAATGAGATGGCTGTAGGTTACAGCTGGCAGGGAAGAAAAGGAAAGTCTCCTTTTCAGCACACTCAAATGGCGAGGCTATTATTTGGAAAGTTTTCAAAAAAAACTTATAATGTATTGGGATGGGGTCAGTTTTTAAAATTGCTGTCACATATTTTGTTCACCTTGTGTATCACGAGAACACCATTTTGTGAAAGAAATTTTTAATTGCAATACCTATGTAAATGTTCGGTTTTAGAATTAACAAGTTACTTCTTTTTTTCATGTGGAGACTGACTAGAGGAATTCTTCCCTTTTTACAGAATTTGGTGACTGTTGTTTTTTTGTTTTGTTGTTTTCATCAAAATTAAATATCTTTTTTAGTACATTTTTGAACAAAATTATACTTTTCAAAATAAATTTACATTTTCCCATATATAAAAAGTCTAACGTGTTATTCTCTTGAAGGTGCTGCTGATGAAGGAAATGCGTCCAAGTCCCACAAGGATACAGAGTCAGCCATTGCTTCATGGTTAAAGAGGGCAAATGAAAGAAAGAAAAAAATAAATTGATATTATTTTATTATAAATAATATATATTTATGTATATATATATATATTTATATAACAATTAAAATTGTTGAATCCAGATGATTTTTATTTCATTTTAGAAAAATACCTGTGCAAAAAGTAGTAATAGGTCTCCAGAATGAATATTTTAGGTTCATGGCAACACAAAATAGATGTTTTTGGGCTTTGATCAAGTAACAATACTTGATCAAAGTTTTAGGATCATCAAAATTAGGTAAAGTCTACATATTAAGGACGTCCAGAATCCTTGCACTTGGACGTCCCCAGTATGTCCATTTTAGGTCCTCAATTACCTAAACAAGACGGTTTGGGAATGTACTAAAAGCGTCCAATTTGGGTATTCAAGGACCTACAATGGACGTACTGGGGATATAGGAATGCGCGGAATCTGGACGTCCCCAGTACGTACCGTAGGTCTTGGTCGGATATCCTCAGTACGTTTTGGGGACGTACTCGTGCTATATGGGCGTATAATTTTTTGTTAATAAATTATTTTGGATGGATTCAAAGAATTATCGGATAATACAGGGTGAACAGGAAATCAAGTAAATTGGAATTGTAACATGTAAGTATTCAAAAAAAATAATAATTTGAAAATACGTATGTCGAGGCTTAATATTTATAGAAACTGCTAACGGGAAGTATACTGGGTGAATTAAAAATCGGACAAAGCAACACACATTAGTGACCTAGTTCAAGATCAATATGTGCACGTGTCACATATCATATTTCCAAAAATTCGATAACGCAATATTTCTTGTTATAGATATAGACAGATCAGCAAAATTCAATACGGATTCAACGACCTCTCTCAAGGTCAATGAGTGCACGTACCGGATATCATTTTTCCTGGAATTCGATAACATCCGGTTGCATGTCTAGACCGATCAGCGAAATTTGATACGGGTTCAGTGATCTAGTTCAACATCAATATGTGCACGTGTCACATATCAGATTAACTGGAATTTGATAACATACGGTTACATGTCTAGACAGATGAGCGAAATTCATTACGGGTTCAGTGACTTCTTTCGAAGTCAATAAGTGCACGTGTCAGATATCATATATCCTGGAATGCGTTGAAACCATATTTTCTGTTAGAGCTGTAGACAGATCAACAAAATTTGATTCGGGTTCGATGATCTCTTCGAAGGTCAATAAGTGTACGTGTCAGAAATCAGATTAACCGGAATTTGCTGACGTCACACTTCAATAGTTCAATAGGTACACGTGCTGGGAATCGTATTACCTGGAATTCAGTGAAGCCATATGTCCTGTTACAGGTTTAGATGGAAGGAACACACGAACACATGACTATAGGTACACAGAAATACATGAACACACAAATACGCGAGCACATGCGCACACGAACACATGAGCACAACAACACAGAATACAGAAAGTCTCGAACACATGACCACACGATCACAGGAACGCACGAATAAGGCAACACACGTACCCATGAACTCATCAACAGAGAAACACACAAACACGCTACCACAAAAACACTCGAGCACAGTACACACGAACACAGGAACCCCCAAATACTTGAACTCATGAGCACACAAACACACGAACCCATAGGCTTGCGAAAACAGAAAATCACGAATACAGAGAATCACGAACACATGACCACACGAGCAATCGAGCATAGGAACACATGAACATAGGAACACAGGAACACACAAAAACACCAACACATAAGCACACTAACATAGGAACACAGAAAATCACGAACACATGACCACACAAATACCCGAGCACATGAACACACGAACACACACGTACACACATAGATGAACTCAGCAACACACGAACACATGAATAGAGGAACACACCAACACATTACCACACGTACACACTAGCACAGGAACACACGAGCATAGCAACACGCGAACACAGGAACACACCAACACATGAAGTCATGAACACACAAACATACAAATACATAAACATGAACACACAAGTACGCAAGGTGTGGAAATCTTTTGCTTTCCGTGTCCATATTCAGTTAGCAGCATTTAGATCTGGAATCCAAGGCGATCTGTGCCTATATGTGGTTCTTCGTGGTTAGAAGTGCCTAGCAGATGGGGATCTGTAACTTTCTGTGGCTATCTCTAACTATATGTGGCTATCTCTAACTATATGTGGCTACCTGTGCCATGTAGCTCGGTGGTTGAGACTTTCGCGTTCAAAACCATTGACTACTGGTCGACTAGGTTCGAATCCTAGCGAGTACAGATTTCTATCTGATGGCCGGAGAAAGTGCTAGGAATCGCACGTTAAAAGGTAATACCTCGTTAATCCTTGGCTCGCACAAGTTTCGACTTTTGAGGGTTGCCGTTCGTAAGGGGGACGACAGCTGGTTAACGGAAAAAACAATTTTAAGACCTGTGGCTATTTGTAAAAATCTACTACATTGCCCTGCAATTTACATACTTTTCATAGGTGTCGGATATAGTTGAACAGGTGATTGTCTAGTTGTTAAAATTCATTCGTTTCCTGTTACAAACATGTCTGTACGAGTTGAAGAAATCCGAGATAGGTTCAAGGTCAATACGAACACGTTTCCGGAATTTCTTGGATTTCAGTGACATCATTGTCCTCGAACCATGTCACCACTACAATTGACAAAAATATGTACATGGAGTACAATTTTAAACAGGCATTCTCTCGTAAAAATGAGTTACACCCAGTCTAAATTTGACTTGTCAAGCGAATATTTTTGCAAAGAAAAATCAGAAGTAGTATTGAGTGAAAAAATATTCCATTTAAATAAAGTTAAAAATAAATTTGTTATTTTGAATTTTAAAATAATTTGAATCCCACCCCATGTATTATTGAAATTGTCGAAAATAAGAACAATCGAGTGATTTTTACATGATATAAGTGGAAGAAGTTCTTGGCACACGAATGAGTAATTGCTAATTATTTTCATTTATCCGATCGACGGAAGGTCATTGAAGACGATCGATTCTCCGTTGAGTTTACCAATTTACTAACGGACGAGTAGTCGATATAAAAAAAAGGCTACTCCCCAGTAAGCAAACTCCATAATTCAATATGAGGTAGATATCTGGAAAATAAGCATTACGGAAAAAAATCGGATTTGACGATGTGTTGCAAAATGCTGTAGATTTACTTCAGCAAGGGGTGATCGGTGAATCACAATAACAAAATGATAAGTTGAACTCTGGAATTCAACCATCTTCACCCAGAAGTTTACCAGAGCTGCATTTTCTTATAGGTCGTGAAAAAGAGCTTGGTTATTGATAAAAGTCATATTGAAACGTATTATATGTTCACAGGAAGATTTTCACATAAGTATTCAAGAAATTATGCAGCAATCGATAGAATTTGCTTGGAGAGCCGAATAACTGAAACTTTGAAAATATCAGTGCCAGCGTATTTTTGATTCAACACATAAACAAATCATCATACGAATTATTTTCTTATACTCACGGCATACAATTATTGCACAGAGCTAACCATTTGATGTGGAGTTTTTCCAACCAGAAATACATCAAGGTTTTTCGATTTTTAAAATTCTTTCTCCTAAAATTCATCTTGTGTGTGCACATTGTCATGTTTTAGAAATAATATTACAGGACTCAACTGGTTTGAGGAGGCTATAAGCGTCTTTGACTGAATACTTGTCATGGCATTTTTCATAATTTCGAACAAGCAAATATCTTTGGGTTTCATACCGATTGTCACATTTCTAGATCCTTTGTAGGCCGAATTGTTTCCGCCTATTATTTCTTTTCCCCAAATCTTCCTCACTTTCAGCTATAACTGGCTCGCACTCAACATTTCCAACAAGCAAATATCTTTGGGTTTCATACCGATTTTCCCATTTCTAGATCCCTTTGTAGGCTGAATTGTTTCCGCGTATTATTTCTTTTCCCCAATTCTTCCTCACTTTCAGCTATAACAGGCTCGCACTAAACATTTCGAACAAGCAAATATCTTTGGGTTTCATACCGATTGTCCCATTTCTAGATCACTTTGTAGGCTGAATTGTTTCCGCGTATTATTTCTTTTCCCCAAATCTTCCTCACTTTCAGCTATAACAGGCTCGGACTCAACATTTACAACAAGCAAATATCTTTGGGTTTCATACCGATTGTCCCATTTCTAGATCCCTTTGTAGGCTGAATTGTTTCAGCGTATTATTTCTTTTCCCCAAATCTTCCTCACTTTCAGCTATAACAGGCTCGCACTAAAAATATTTGGGAAACACGTTAAAAAAAACCAAAATGTACTTCTATTCTTTGATAGTTTTTGAGTAGGAAATCATTTTAACCAAATCAGCTAAAACCTTCGATGATAACACACATTCCTTTGAAGTGCTTTCACTAATTTCTATGAAACTTTGCGTGCTTTTACAGCTATGTAGCCTCACACATATATGCAAATGGTTGGGAAGACTAAAGTAGTCAGCTCGGTTTCAATGAAATTACAGAGTGGAATAACTGAAATTATTTCAAACATTAGGAATTGAAGGAATGGAATTGTCTAACAGATAATTATGCCAATAAATAGTCACATGATACATGATCAAACAGTTTTCGTCATGGAAATGCCATTAAACAGGAATTCATTGAAGTATTAGGTAATGATAATCCAACCCCAAAACCGAACACGTACCTATATAGTTTACATCAAGAACATTTACGTCTCATAATCTCAGATCTTCCATCAGTTATATCTCTGAACCGTAAGTGAAGATTTATCTGATTCTTTATTCTAGGTACCAGTTATTTTGTCTTCGAAGGCGCTGTATACCAGAACTTGAGTATTTGGGTCGATCATAACAAAATTACTTGAAATGAATTGAACTTCAAGCACCTTTCATCTTTCATTATGACAGCAGAGTTCCTGCAGGGGGTATTTGTGACCTTGGAAGGTATTTAACACTCACTCTAAAGGGTTGAGTGATTCGTATTCGAAAGACACCAAACATTTCGAAATTATTAATTTTAATTTCAATTTCCAAAAGAAAAATTGTGAAAAGCTGGATTAATTTGAAGTGGAAAAATTAATACAGTCCAATGCCACATTTGTAAAATTTAGAAATTTCAGTAGAAGCCTGAAAATGATCCTTTACTCGGTATGGGTACCATTTCACAGGTTTTTCCAAAATAAAAGCATATTTGTAAAAAGAACGAGAGTCCCTATATATCCGAGTCTGATTAATTTGAAAATCAACGATTTTTTTTTCATAATCGCTTACCAAAGTAATAATAAAGTGTCTTTAGTAAAGGCGGAGTTCAGTCTGTGAGTGCTCTTACACTCAACATGCCCCTGACGCTTTCAGATCTCAACGGAAAGTTGACGTTTTCCAAGAAATGTGCCATTTCGTGAAAGTAATCTCGCTCTAGATCTTGATCAAACTGACCCAGGCTCGATCTTGGCTGGAGTTCCTTTTTTCTTAGGCATGAGTAATTTTTATTTTATATATTAAGGATAGCTCTTGGATGTGTCATAAGTAATGTTATGTGCATATATTGAATGAGGTATCGAGCGTTTATTTGTCAAAGATATGTGTTTGTAATTGTGTTCATTTTGAGAAAAAGCGTCGTTGCCGCTCTCCAAAGATCTTTGTCGAGTGGCAATCTATGACTTTGCTCTCTAAATAGACAAATAGTTATTGCTCAATGGCCTATCGGCCTACTTAAAAAATTTCAAGAATTGTCTAAAGCAGGATCCTTCTACATAGACAGAGACGATTGTTTGTTATGTTTTCATTATGGTCTTTTGAAGTTAGACAATGGCCCCCTGAAGAATATATGTGGAGTCAACAGAAAATTTTCTGTAGCAAGTGTGTACTTTTTCTCTTGTCCAACTAAAATAGTGAAGTGAAATGGGCTGGTCGGTAACTTGTCTACAATTTTCCGGAGAAGTGAGCGAATTCGTGGACGAGATATCACCGAAAGCCGGTATCACCAACCCAAAAACTACTTTCTACATCTACAGAGTTGATGTGTTATTAGTGAATGTCATATAAGCATCTATATTCACCTACATAATATGAATGTATAATTGGCATATGACTATGATGTAAATAGAATACGAGGACAGCTCTTTGGTCGACTAAAAATACATAACCAATGCTGCTCTGTTTCCTATACCAAGGAAAAAATCATACAAACTACTGATAAACTACCATAAAGGACGGAAAAACATATGGAAATGATAGTCAATTCTCAAACAGTAGACGTCTCGATGTCCCAAGTAAGCAAACTACCAGTTTCATAGTTGCTCCATTTTACATTTTTATTGAAGTACTGAGTACTCCAAAGTCATTGACGTACCAAGTCTGGAGGAAATTATGCCATTTTGAGATTGAAAATTATTTCATTTTCGTTACCTGAGCATACAAAAATGTATTCGATTTATATTTGTGAATGGTCAATTTTCCCAAAAGGCATTTGAAAAATAAGCCACATTGAATTTCGATTGATTTTTTATGTGAATAAACACAGGAAATGAAGAAGGTAATCTGAATATATCGTACGTAGACCTCCAGACACCATGCTTATTGATAAAACAAATCGAACAGATTTTCAGTATTTTAGGGTATGAAAATGACATAATAATTACTAAGAACAGTATTTTCACTAAATGAAAAGAAAATTTTTTTTTTTCGAAAAAGTCGTATTACCCTTCTCTCCACACTATCCCACAAAGTGGAAAATTATTTTCACTGTCAAAATAGCATTATTTCTCCCTGTTTGACTGGCTGTTTTAATGGCTATGGACTGCTCAGTGCCTTCATGAGAAATAAAAATGATTGAGCAAATATCAAACTGAGCGTGTGTTTGTGTATTACATCGATTCGTTAATCGTTCGAAATTTGTCTGTCATTTCTAAATGTTCATTCAGGGTAGTTTCTCAAGTAGATTTGTGTGAATTTTTCTGACTTGTGAGATCGAGGTGTAATACAAAAAACACTCATAAGAAATATACTAGGTGAACTGATATGAAATGAATTGCAAATGTGCGGTGAATTGAAAAAAATCAAAACATTTCTAGGCTAGGGAAGTAATGAAGGAGGTAACATATACTATAGACGTATACAAAGGCTTATCGGTTATAGAAAATACATAAGATACAGATGTATAAAGGGAATTCTACATAACTTATAAAATATTAGTTAAATCTATAAATTCGGGAAAACACTCTCAGAATATCATTGAAATTTAAAAAAGGCTCGAAAATTAGAATCAAGAAAATTCACTGGTGTATTGGAAAAGTTGAGATAAGTTTTTAGGTGATTAGTGGCCAAGTTTCTGAACAATTCAGACCTTATATGAACTGAATAAATGCCTTTCTCCAACCAAGTGAAAGGCCTAATTACCAAGAATCATGCATTCTTGTGAATCCAGAGGCGATGTCTGAGTGAACTTATTGGTTTTGTCGGGTTCACGTAGAGTTCATATAGCAAATTCACTGGCATGAATAATCAATTATCAGTGTTACGATAAATAAAAAAAGTTATACCTCGCCTCTATAGACATAATCTTTTGAGATTTATCGATTCGAGTATTCATAAATAAAACTAATATTTTACCATTTCCTGGAAATATTTCTGGCCCATTAGCTTCAGAATTCACCGTCACATGTAGTTATTATAAAATCTGCTATATGTCTACATGTCTGTCTGTTACTCTTTCACGAAAAACTATTCATCTGATTGAGATGGAATTTTACAGGTACATAGTTTTCATTTCTGGAAAGAATAAAGGAAATATTCCTCAGTTTCAAGAAGGCTGCGTCAATTTAATGGTTTTTGATAGCCAAATATAACATTATATTCCTTGCCGTTACTAGATTTTGGCTAAACCATTGGTCAAATAGTCTGAAAATATTCAAAATATAAAATTTTCTACGAATAGTTTCCTTTTGATACGTGATTTTTTACATACTTTTGATGGTAATATCGAGTTCAATGATTTGTTCATAAGAAAATTAAATCATCTATAGGTGCTGTTCTCGAACAAAAAAGTAAGACATTTCTACTTACAGACCTAGCTATATGCTGCGACCGGTATTGAAAATAATTGCCATCATTTTTCAAATGCCTTTTGTGAAAATTGACAATTCACAAATATAAATCGAATACATTTTTGTATGCTGAGGTAACGAAAATGAAATAATTTTCAATCTCAAAATGGCATAATTTCCTCCAGACTTGGTACGTCAATGACTTTGGAGTACTCAGTACTTCAATAAAAATGTAAAATGGAGCAACTATGAAACTGGTAGTTTGCTTACTTGGGACATCGAGACGTCTACTGTTTGAGAATTGACTATCATTTCCATATGTTTTTCCGTCCTTTATGGTAGTTTATCAGTAGTTTGTTTTCCTTGGTATAGGAAACAGAGCAGCATTGGTTATGTATGTTTAGTCGACCAAACAGCTGTCGTCGTATTCTATTTACATCATAGTCATATGCCAATTATACATTCATATTATGTAGGTGAATATAGATGCTTATATGACATTCACTAATAACACATACACTCTGTAGATGTAGAAAGTAGTTTTTGGGTTGGTGATACCAGCTTTCGGTGATATCTCGTCCACGAATTCGCTCACTTCTCCGGAAAATTGTAGACAAGTTACCGACCAGCTCGTTTCACTTCACTATTTTAGTTGGACAAGAGAAAAAGTACACACTTGCTACAGAAAATTTTCTGTTGACTCCACATAGGCCATTGAGCAATAACTATTTGTCTATTTAGAGCGCAAAGTCATAGATTGCCACTCGACAAAGATCTTTGGAGAGCGGCAATGACGCTTTTTCTCAAAATGAACACAATTACAAACACATATCTTTGACAAATAAACGCTCGATACCTCATTCAATATATGCACATAACATTACTTATGACACATCCAAAAGCTATCCTTAATATATAAAATTAAAATTACTCATCCCTAAGAAAAAAGGAACTCCAGCCAAGATCGAGCCTGGGTCAGTTTGATCAAGATCTAGAGCGAGATTACTTCCACGAAATGGCACATTTCTTGGAAAACGTCAGCTTTCCGTTGAGATCTGAAAGCGTCAGGGGCATGTTGAGTGTAAGAGCACTCACAGACTGAACTCCGCCTTTACTAAAGACACTTTATTATTACTTTGGTAAGCGATTATGAAAAAAAATCGTTGATTTTCAAATTAATCAGACTCGGATATATAGGGACTCTCGTTCTTTTAACAAATATGCTTTTATTTTGGAAAAACCTGTGAAATGGTACCCATATCGAGTAAAGGATCATTTTCAGGCTTCTACTGAAATTTCTAAATTTTACAAATGTGGCATTGGACTGTATTAATTTTTCCACTTCAAATTAATCCAGTTTTTCACAATTTTTCTTTTGGAAATTGAAATTAAAATTAATAATTTCGAAATGTTTGGTGTCTTTCGAATACGAATCACTCAACCCTTTAGAGTGAGTGTTAAATACCTTCCAAGGTCACAAATACCCTCACAAAATGAATCTTCTCAGCTGTACCCCCTGCAAGAACTCTGCTTTCATAATGAAAGATGAAAGGTGTTTGAAGTTCAATTCATTTCAAGTAATTTTATTATGATCGACCCAAATACTCAAGTTCTGGTATACAGTGCCTTCGAAGACAAAATAACTGGTACCTAGAATAAAGAATCAGATAAATCTTCACTTACGGTTCAGAGATATAACTGATGGAAGATCTGAGATTATGAGACGTAAATGTTCTTGATGTAAACTATATAGGTACGTGTTCGGTTTTGGGGTTGGATTATCATTACCTAATACTTCAATGAATTCCTGTTTAATGGCATTTCCATGACGAAAACTGTTTTATCATGTATCATGTGACTATTTATTGGCATAATTATCTGTTAGACAATTCCATTCCTTCAATTCCTAATGTTTGAAATAATTTCAGTTATTCCACTCTGTAGTTTCATTGAAACCGAGCTGACTACTTTAGTCTTCCCAACCATTTGCATATGTGTCAGGCTACAAAGCTGTAAAAGCACGCAAAGTTTCATAGAAATTCGTGAAAGCACTTCAAAGGAATGTGTGTTATCATCGAAGGTTCTAGCTGATTTGGTTAAAACGATTTCCTACTCAAAAACTATCAAAGAATAGAAGTACATTTTGTTTTTTTTTAACGTGTTTCCCAAATATGTTTAGTGCGAGCCTGTTATAGCTGAAAGTGAGGAAGATTTGGGGAAAAGAAATAATACAAAGGGATCTGAAATGGTACAATCGGTATGAAACCCAAAGATATTTGCTTGTTCGAAATGTTTAGTGCGAGCCTGTTATAGCTGAAAGTGAGGAAGATTTGGGGAAAAGAAATAATACGCGGAAACAATTCAGCCTACAAAGGGATCTAGAAATGGGACAATCGGTATGAAACCCAAAGATATTTGCTTGTTGTAAATGTTGAGTCCGAGCCTGTTATAGCTGAAAGTGAGGAAGATTTGGGGAAAAGAAATAATACGCGGAAACAATTCAGCCTACAAAGGGATCTAGAAATGGAACAATCGGTATGAAACCCAAAGATATTTGCTTGTTGTAAATGTTGAGTCCGAGCCTGTTATAGCTGAAAGTGAGGAAGATTTGGGGAAAAGAAATAATACGCGGAAACAATTCAGCCTACAAAGTGATCTAGAATTGGGACAATCGGTATGAAACCCAAAGATATTTGCTTGTTCGAAATGTGTAGTGCGAGCCTGTTATAGCTGAAAGTGAGGAAGATTTGGGGAAAAGAAATAATACGCGGAAACAATTCAGCCTACAAAGGGATCTAGAAATGGGAAAATCGGTATGAAACCCAAAGATATTTGCTTGTTGGAAATGTTGAGTGCGAGCCAGTTATAGCTGAAAGTGAGGAAGATTTGAGGAAAAGAAATAATAGGCGGAAACAATTCAGCCTACAAAGTGATCTAGAATTGGGACAATCGGTATGAAACCCAAAGATATTTGCTTGTTCGAAATGTTTAGTGCGAGCCTGTTATAGCTGAAAGTGAGGAAAATTTGTGGAAAAGAAATAATACGCGGAAACAATTCAGCCTACAAAGGGATCTAGAAATGGGAAAATCGGTATGAAACCCAAAGATATTTGCTTGTTGGAAATGTTGAGTGCGAGCCAGTTATAGCTGAAAGTGAGGAAGATTTGGGGAAAAGAAATAATAGGCGGAAACAATTCGGCCTACAAAGGATCTAGAAATGTGACAATCGGTATGAAACCCAGAGATATTTGCTTGTTCGAAATTATGAAAAATGCCATGACAAGTATTCAGTCAAAGACGCTTATAGCCTCCTCAAACCAGTTGAGTCCTGTAATATTATTTCTAAAACATGACAATGTGCACACACAAGGTGAATTTTAGGAGAAAGAATTTTAAAAATCGAAAAACCTTGATGTATTTCTGGTTGGAAAAACTCCACATCAAATGGTTAGCTCTGTGCAATAATTGTATGCCGTGAGTATAAGAAAATAATTCGTATGATGATTTGTTTATGTGTTGAATCAAAAATACGCTGGCACTGATATTTTCAAAGTTTCAGTTATTCGGCTCTCCAAGCGAATTCTATCGATTGCTGCATAATTTCTTGAATACTTATGTGAAAATCTTCCTGTGAACATATAATACATTTCAATATGACTTTTATCAATAACCAAGCTCTTGTTCACGACCTATAAGAAAATGCAGCTCTGGTAAACTTCTGGGTGAAGATGGATGAATTCCAAAGTTCAACTTATCATTTCGCTATTGTGATTCACCGTTCACCCCTTGCTGAAGTAAATCTACAGCATTTTGCAACACATCGCCACTTAGCTTACATAGTGTGTTTTTTCAAATCCGATTTTTTTCCGTTATGCTTATTTTCCAGATATCTACCTCATATTGAATTATGGAGTTTGCTTACTGGGGAGTAGCCTTTTTTTTTTTTTTCATATCGACTACTCGTCCGTTAGTAAATTGGTAAACTCAACGGAGAATCGATCGTCTTCAATGACCTTCCGTCGATCGGATAAATGAAAATAATTAGCAATAACTCATTCGTGTGGCCAATTGCACCTCACTGGAAGTAACGGCCAATAAACGAAAGAGAGAGAGAGAGAACTCATTCGTGTGCCAAGAACTTCTTCCACTTATATCATGTAAAAATCACTCGATCGTCCTTATTTTCGACAATTTCAATAATACATGGGGTGGGATTCAAATTATTTTAAAATTCAAAATAACAAATTTATTTTTAACTTGTTTGTGTGCTCATGAGTTCAAGTATTTGGAGGTTCCTGTGTTCGTGTGTACTGTGCTCGAGTGTTTTTGTGGTAGCGTATTTGTGTGTTTCTCTGTTGATGAGTTCATGGGTACATGTGTTGCCTTATTCGTGCGTTCCTGTGATCGTGTGGTCATGTGTTCGAGACTTTCTGTATTCTGTGTTGTTGTGCTCATGTGTTCGTGTGCGCATGTGCTCGCGTATTTGTGTGTTCATGTATTTCTGTGTACCTATAGTCATGTGTTCGTGTGTTCCTTCCGTCTAAACCTGTAACAGGACATATGGCGTCACTGAATTCCAGGTAAGACGATTCCCAGCACGTGTACCTATTGAACTATTGAAGTGTGACGTCAGCAAATTCCGGTTAATCTGATTTCTGACACGTACACTTATTGACCTTCGAAGAGATCATCGAACCCGAATCAAATTTTGTTGATCTGTCTACAACTCTTACAGAAAATATGGCTTCAACGCATTCCAGGATATATGATATCTGACACGTGCACTTATTGACTTCGAAAGAAGTCACTGAACCCGTAATGAATTTCGCTCATCTGTCTAGACATGTAACCGTATGTTATCAAATTCCAGGTAATCTGATATGTGACAAGTGCACATATTGATGTTGAACTAGATTACTGAACCCGTATCAAATTTCGCTGATCGGTCTAGACATGCAACCGGATGTTATCGAATTCCAGGAAAAATGATATCCGGTACGTGCACTCATTGACCTTGAGAGAGGTCGTTGAATCCGTATTGAATTTTGCCGATCTGTCTATATCTATAAGAAGAAATATTGCGTTATCGAATTTTAGGAAATATGATATGTGACACGTGCACATATTGATCTTGAACTAGGTCACTAATGTGTGTTGCTTTGTCCGATTTTTTATTCACCCAGTATACTTCCCGTTAGCAATTTCTATAAATATTAAGCCTCGACATATGTATTTTCCATATACCTTTCTATTCACGGTGCCTATTCTCAATTTGCTTGATTTCAGTTCACCCTGTATACCATTTCCCCTTTGCTTTTATTTTCATCATGTTAGCCCTAGTGATGTATTAAATTATTATTTTTTTTCGAATACTTACATGTTACAATTCCAAATTACTTGATTTCCTGTTCACCCTGTATCATCCGATAATTCTTTGAATCCATCCAAAATAATTATTAACAAAAAATTATACGAAGAATAAACTCTCGGAGTACCGTACTTACAATTTACTTGATTTCTTGTTCAGCCTGTATTATCCGATAATCCTTTGAATCCATCCAAAATAATTATTTCCTAAAAATTATCCGAAGAATAAACTCTCGGAGTACCGTACTTCAGAAGTAGTATGCAATATTTCTAATTATTATAACCAAACCTGTTTCGACGAGAAAATGGGGGCACCTTGAAATTTAGATTTGTTCATACATGTTTGCAACCGGAAACGTGACGTCATCGAATTCCATGAAAAGTAATTTGGTATCTAACAATTATTTGCTGACTCGTCCCTCCCAAAGCGGTCTCATTTCTATAGAGCTCCCTCCCAAAGCGGTCTCATTTGTATAGGCCCTCCTCCCAAAGCGGTCTCATTTGTATAGGCCCTCCTCCCAAAGTGCTCTCATTTGTACTCTACTGAAGGGGGTATAAAACATATCATTTCCGTTTTCAATATTGTACCTACACTCAGTATATACTTATTTTGAATAGTTTAGAGTGGTTGTCATGATAATGTTGTTGATATGTACCCTGTTATGCGAATGTATGTCAACCCTCAATCACATAGTTTTGAGTTATTGAACGTTAAAGATTTTACACATAAAAAAGCATGTAGACTCGTAAACGAATTATCAAATACATACTATTTTATATCAATACATTAGTCCGAAAATGAGGATTAAGCTGATTGTAATGAATATGAATTTTTTTATTGAAAAATAGTGGTGAACAAAAAACTGTTATTGTAAAACGATCTATCTCTGATAATTCCCTGCAAAATGTGTTAAGGCACTTAGCACATTAATACAAAATGCATTGTGTTAAATTACTTGCTGTTAAAGTAATTCAAATAACATAAAAAACCATTATTAGTTCTGTAAATTTTGTAGAGAATATGTCTTAGATTGCAGAGGAACCTTGAGTAATAATTGACATCTACAATAACTGTAATTTAAAATTATATTTTTTTATATAAAATTATATTTTTTTATATAAAATTAGAAAAAGCAAATGTGTTTCAATGATTATCGCGCATCTTGTGAAAACTTCAAGATTTGAAAAATATTTTAACAGAAGGCAGAAGTATCGCTAAAGACATTCAATATTACAAAAAATTGGGAGAGAAAAATCGGTTTACTTAAAAAACTTTTATTGTGGAACATGTATACATGAATAAAAAGAACAAGAGTACGTTAAAAAAAAACTAAATTCATTTGAAAATACATCCTAGTAATATTCCACTATGAAAAACGAAAAAACTTCTTTATATTTAAATTTCGTCGTCCTGAATTTCGAAGTCTAATGAATTACCAAATCCGTCAGTCGTTTGCTGGTACATGTTTAAGAAAATTATAAAAGTTTTTGCAATCAGGAGGAACCAGTTTAATCAGATCTTGAAGATCTTTGATTTTAGCAGTGGATAATGCTTTTCCATCGGGCCAAAATGGCAACAGCTTAATATCTTTGATATTGTGTGAATGGTTTCTTTTAGTTTTTTTCGAAATATCAACAATTTTTGGTGAACTCTTGAGTGCTGACTTCATATATATTAAATTTGGTGTTTCTATTTTAATTTCAATTTCAAATGTGTTTAACCATGATATCTTTGTTTTCTCTATATCAAATTTTCTGTTAGTAATAGCTTTCAGGATTGGCTCTGCTGACACGAAATCTTCAGGTTTCATTCTTTTAACAATGGATTTATTTTTACGGCGACAGTTGGCCATTACAGTTATATAGTCCCAATCTGAGTAAAGCCTGTTGTTATATTTTAGGGCACATTCCACATCCCCAAATTCTGAATCATTCGGTAAGAATGTGTGACCTGGTTGTAAATATCTTATTGTGATAACTTTCAATCGATCATGATTCTCTAGTAGATGTAGCAGCATTACAATCATTTTTATACTGCGGTTCTGTCCACCACAGGCAGATTATTAGGTGCTCTGCAGTTGGCTTCATATCTTCCAAGACAAATTTTTGTAAGCATAAACCGACTTCTTGTGTCTCTCGACCTCCTTCATGCTCTAACCAGATATGAAAAATTCCTTTATTGGTACTGCCACAATGGATACCTAAGTTATACAAATTAAATTGTCGTTTATAATAACCTATACCTGTAGGAACGCAAGGCAAATTATGAGTTTTCTGAAGATCGACAGTTACTGTTTCAACCAAAGAGTCCTTTCTTGACAGTTCCAAATCGTATTTCATTTGCGTCCTTAAAGAATTTGCATGTTCTTAGTGGTCAGCATGTTCTAATTCTATTTCCTTTAATTTTGTGCTATTGGCAACTTGCTTATTAGTATTGAAAACATCACAGCGCAGACATGTGTCCTTATGGGGTTTTTTAAAACGAAGGTAAAATTTTTCATAAAATATTTTTTTAAATGTAGCCAGACTGACAGAATTCTAATGGGACTCTTTATAAAGGTCATAAACTTTCTGTAAATTCAATTTGGGAGCTAAATATCGTGTTTCAGATTTACTGCGATAATAATGAGGCTTATATTTGGGAAATGTTTTCATAAATATTAATATGTCGCTCACCCTGCTATCTGGAATCTTATTGCTCCCTCCTGCTGTTCCTCTACAATCTTCAATTTCGTGTTTTCTATATTTAGTGAGGGCTACATCGATGCGTGACTGGCTTATACCAAAGGTGTTCAAGAACAACTTTTTGCAAACAGGAACATCACCAATTATGTATCTTCTGCTAAATTTTCTCTTAGAGTTCTCAGAACCATAACACCGAATCTTGTTATATTCTTTAACATAACCTTGCAAGAGGCTACATCGAGTTTCATAACTTCCCGAATTCCAGAATTCATTCAACAGACACTTTATCTGAACATTTGTTATGACAATTGCAATTGAAATTTTCCCCAATTCTTTTGGCCTTACAATAACCCCTTTATTGTTGATATATTCTTGATTGTTGTTGAGCCGACTCTTTTTGATATTCCTGTTTTGATCGGGAAATTTCGTTTTTTTCCCTGTTTTTTCCGTCCTTCCTGGAAGGCGCATTTTATATTTTGAGAACTCGATTGAATGCTTGATGATTTTGTTGGAAGAGAATCATTGTCTTCTATGTTAATACTGGATTTCATCATTTTGTTTCCGTCGGTAATATCAATTACTGAGGAAAAACGTACATCAGATTTTGAACAGCTGGCTACAGGTGTTGCAATTGGAAATTATGAGTAAACAGTTACCTGTGTTATTGGAGTAGAACCACCTTCACCTTGACCAACTACATTTTGTTTATTTGTGTCTTCAGTAGAGTTGTCCAGACATAAATTTTGTTTTGGGGTAGAATGAGATATCGGTATTATTCGACTAACATCACTCTGATTAGGATTAATAGGAAAAGTGTGCAAATCTTCATCTACAAATGCAATTACCACATTATCGTTGAATATATTCGAACTTGGGGTGAATAATTCTACAAGATCAGTAACTTTCTGTTGTTGATTCATATTAGCAGAAACAGGTTTTGTTAGAAGCGAAAATAGAATAGTGTAGTACTATTTTCTTCAGAAAATAGTAGTTGGTGTTCAATAAACTATCTGTTAAAGAAATTGGTAAAGTTATATTTTGATTTTCGTTCGATGTCTTTCCTTCAGCTGAAGATATTGAGCTTGGATTATTTTCCAAATTTGAAACCAAAAATATTATGTCTTTGGTGGGAGAAGATGAACTGGTGCATGCTTGCTTTGAAGTGTTCATGATATCTCGAATTTCTTTGTATTCTGCTATAGTAGTCTCTGTTTCTCTTTTTTCTGAGCAAAGTTTCACCATAAGATGACCCCTTGATGCCACCCTGAAAAAGTTATGACATTACAGAACAAGCTCAGAACGTTGGAAAAATTCATTCAGCCAATTCATAGTGAACATGAAGAAAAATGATTATTAGAAGAAATGAAAATGCTGAATTGTGGAACACCATTTAAAATATAGAAGGAACCTCAACTATTCGATTGATAATAATAAAAACGGCATTACACGCTATGGTAGTTAAACCGCCAAACGTTCAGTATCGGGTTTTTATGTGAATATAATTTTTTTTCTTTATATAAGCATGTGTCAAAACTTGATTCGTTCTCAAGATACAGGGTATCAAAGTTTAAAAAAAAACTTTTTTTTTTATTGTGGGTACAATTAAATGAGCATTTTATTACCGCAAATAATCATGGCAAGTTTTATCTGAATCAACCAAAAGGTTCTTGAGAAATGAATAAAAAACTGATTTTTTCTAAAAACTTTGACACTCTGTATCTCGAAATGAAGCAAGTTGGGACACATGCTTATATGAAGAAAAAATCTTATTTCCAACTAAAAAATCGATACTGAACTTTTGGCGGTTTGATCCTGGGTCACCCTGTATAATATGCTTTATTTGAAATGAGCAGAAACTCTGAAAAGGAAATATGTCAAAGTGAAACTACACATTAATCGCGCTTGTGTGAACCGTATCTCATAAATGTGGAATCTCCATAGGTCGGAATACCTAACAGTTCAAAATAACGGAAAATATAATGGACCAACCAACCCACTCAAACAAATACACTGTCAAGAGGTTATATTCATTTCGTTTTGTGTATATCTTCAACTGTCCTTCCAAAAGTATTCCCCAATGTTAACCCTTGATAGTCATGAATAATCTCAACGAAAGTTGAAAAAATAATTATTTTACTTACCTGATAAGTAGACTAACAAACACTATTGAATTTATAAAGGCTTTCGACGGATGAACGCACTTTCAGATTTGTAAATGGAGGCAAGTAATATTCGCAAAACTGAATCAACCCTCCTCTTGACTGATAGCTTTCAATCAACTGCACTATTAACGTGTTTCGCATAAGTGTTCCAAACCAATAAACATGAATTTGAATCACTTTGTATAAGTTCCTATTATATAAAACGTAATTTGCATTTGTGTTTCAACTGATATTTGAAACATTCTTTCTTCTACACAACCTTTCTTAACTTTACGCAAAAGTGTGTCAACCCTCTTTGACTGACTTTTGTAAATCAAATATATATTGGGATATTTCTCACAAACTGTGTTATTCCCAACATAACACATTAATGCGTATTAATGAATCGCGGCAGGATAACAGGTCTTAGTAAAATGTAAATGCTTGAAACATTTTTGCAAATTAGAGTTATGTCGATATGGAAATATACAAAAACAATTTTTTCTCTTTTTAAGGCTATTTTGTTTTATGTTCTAATATGAAAAACGTGAAAGTTCATGTAATTTTCAACCGGAGCGTGCACCTAACCTAACCTAACCTAACCTAACTCAGAAAACGATTTTTTGTGGGTTGACACACAAACGCATAACAGGGTCCATATATGTTGTTTATAATTTTGTTCATCTGTAACGTTTGCTCTTTAATAAAAACCAAAATATTTACAATAACGTGTGTATTTCTCCATCTCTAAAAGTTGAATTCAAGAAGAAATGCGGTGTCCGCAAAAGAAGCATGGGAGAACCTAACCAAAGCATTTGAAGACAAGGGACTGCCAAGGCGGTTGAGTTTGCTCAGAAATTTATTTTCTATAACTGTCCTACTTCTCAAATATGGAAGAGTATGTTCTGAGGTCATGTACTTAACTCAGAAGCTGTCTAACATAAATGTACCTCTTGAAGATTAGTGTGTTGGTGTCATTTCACTGAGTGGATTGCCAGCTGAATGTAACCCTATGGTTATGACTCCAAATCAAAGTGGTTCAGCATTCACTGCCAAGAAGTCACTTGGTGAATACAATAAATCGAATTGGAAATGCTATCGCCATCGACTCTTCAAATAAAGGTAAGTGCAAGGACAAAAATGAAAGTCAAAGGAAACATCTCAATGTGTTATCGACTGCATTGGGAGTAAGCACGAATAGTATGGATTGGTATATTGACTCGAAAACAACTGCTCATATCTCAATGAGAAAAGATCGAGTCCACAGTGGTGAACAACGAACAGATAACCAGCGTGGGAATAGGCAAGATACCAGTGATTGTGAATGGAAGCAACAAAATAACTCAGAATATTTTGTATGTTCACAATTGGGCTGTACAACGGAGAACTTTCCTGCAGACAATGTGGTGAAAGAACAGTAACAGCCAGACATGTACTGTTAGAATGCGAGGCATTAGACCTCAAGAAACAGGCAATATTCAGGAAACCTAGAGTAACTCCCGAATCAACCGGTGAAGAACCTGTATAGACTGGTACAGGTAACTAGAGCTATGGAGTGGGTGCTGTAAAACTAACATGGAAAACACAAAAAGCCCAAGAGGCTGAGGTGTAGCTGGCGAAGGTACAGCATCCGAGGAAAAAAAAAAGTTCCATAATTGTCTGCAAACCTTTTATCAGTATCCAAACTAGTTCAAAAAGGATTTGTAGTTTTTTTCTCTAATGGTTGTTGTCAAATATATCATGAGGATAGTTGTAATATAAAAGGATCTGTCGAAATAACTGCTTCGAACGTGGGAGGTATCTACAAATTAGATATCACCCAGAATATTGTTCATTCTGCAGTGACAATCATTAATGATTCTCATAATTCGTGGCATAAAAGGCTTTGCAGAAAATCAGTGAATCAAAAAATGTTGGCTTCTGGTGTTACATACAAATATAGGGATTTTCAGAATTATCTCAAGCAGACTAACATCAGACTACGGTACCAAATACACCTCAACAAAATGGTATAGAAGAGAGGGCTAACAGGACAATTTGCGAAATGGCAAAAAGCGAATTGACAAAAATTATCATGAAAAAGCAAGCTGCTCTAAAAGAATGTGGGCTGAAGTCGATCTGGGTCACTTATGTGAGTTTGAATGTGTGGCTTTAATGTACATTCCTAAGAGACCCGGAAAGAAATGGGATTCAAAAGAAAAAAGACATACTTTTGTGGGATATTGTGAAAACATGAGAGTATACCGTCTTCTTGATATGAATAACCTGAGTAAAATAATCAAAGCAAAAGAAAATTATTTTGGGAACGGAGATGAATCCGAAAAATCTGACATTGTTCCACTGACACTGACACAAGATAATGAAGTGTCAGTTGAGATGACAGAATCATCCGTTCAGACTTCCAATGTACAGGGGACTCTAGGAAGTTAAGAAAATACAACCAATGACCAAACTGGAATATTTTTCAACAAAGAAAATAGTTTAACAGAAGGAACTGAAGAAAGGAGATATCCTCTTATAAATCAAAAATACAAGTGGATTACCAGTTATATAATACTATAATTACCGATGACATATAAACTATCAATAATTTTCATGATGTAATATCATAGTCAAAAATATGTACTGGCGACAATCCTATCACAATTGGATATGCTTCATCTGGAACAGATGAAGATGAACAGATGAGTGCAATGCAAGAAGAATACAATTCTTTACTCGAAAATCATGTATTCGATTTAGTGGATCTAGCTGATAACAAAACACTATCTCAGATATTGTGTTCATTAGGACCAAAAGTCCGTCGCCCCCTCTGTAACTTCTTTATTTTACATATAACAAAAAAATGTTGAATAAATGAGTTGAAGGAAATATTAATGCATGATCGGTTAGGGATTATCATAAGGAATCCAACGATACCAGGTTTGATGGTGTTATCTCCAATGACTACAGGGACACCGCCATTTATCTTATCCGTAATCCCAATGAGTGGGAGAGAGAAACCTTTTAGGATAATAATAATAATAATAATAATAATAATAATAATATTTTTATTTCTTTGGTTGAAAAGTACAATTGAAAAATCAATGCCCAATAAACAAAGAAAATGTCAAAAGAAAAGACAGCAAACAACACACAATTTCTCATTACAAGACAGTCAAAAAATAAATGAAAAAATATACAAAAAAAATGTAACGCCAGAGTATTCGCTGATTCAGAACACAACACTTAGGAGTGAACAGTACAACCAAATCTGCTAAAGCTGAAGATCTCATGTTAGTCGATTAGTGAATTCTTGAATGGTGTAACAAGTCCTTTGAAGTAACATTTTTTTCAGATGACTTTTGGATACATGAATATTTAGAGAATTCTTAAGAGTTATTGGAAGCATATTGTATAATTTACACCCACTGTACATTACACTTTTTTCATACAAGGAAGTTCTATGAGCGTATGAGCGTTTGTTAAGATTAGATCTCTAGAACGAGTATTGTGGTTATGTGATGGACGATGGGATTGAAAAATGGTTTTATTTTTGAAAACGTATGCACTAGCCTCTAATATATAAGTGCTGACAACTGTAAGAATTTTCAGCTGTTTGAAAGCATCTCTACATGAGTCTCGGTACCCTAACTTGGCAATTATTCTAACAACGTATTTCTGGAGGAGAAATATCCTTTGGACAGAAGCACTCATACCCCAGTTGAGTGTACCATATCGGAGGTGTGAATAGAAATTAGCATGGTACAATGTTAAGAGTATACTAGGGCATGACATGACATGAATCTAATAGAATAGCAGGTTCTCTTCAGTTTAGTACACAATGCATCAATATGATGATTCCATATTAATTTTTTGTCTAAAACAATTCCTAGCATATTTACAGTTTCTACTGGACTAATTGATTTTTTTTTCACTGTTTTCATAGAGTATCACATTCGATTCCCTTTGACCGCGTCTGCTAAACAATATGGTGTTAGTTTTCGATTTGTCGAGTTTCAAATTGTTTTTTTCAGCCCACAATATGATTTTATCATATATATCCTCAGCAGTTTTTTTGGAGTGCATCCATGTTGTCTTCAACAATCAAAATATTTGTATCGTCAGCATAACTTGTGACGAATGACGAGTTTGTCTTGCTTATGAATGAAATCAGATAGGTCAATAAATTCTCTCTCACACTCATTAGGCTTATGGATAAAATAAATGGCAATATCTCCGTAGTCTTCGGAGATAACAAGATCAAACTTGGTATTTTTGGATTCCTTATGATCATCCCTAACCGATCATGCAATGATATACAGGAAGGCATATTTAAAAAAACAAACTTCTAAACGTTGCGCTTCATTGGGACACTCTCTATAAATAAAACTTAAACCATTGAAGACATCAAATGAAACCCTACAAGTTATGAACATTTTTTATAATATGAAAAAAAATAAGTTACGGAGGGGGGGGGCGATGGACTTTTGGTCTTCATCATGGTATAAATGTATGGGATTGATTCTATTATTTTATTAATTATTTTTTTCACCTCAAATTGAGATGAGTAGATATATTATAAAAATACACAAATAAAAAAAAAATAAAAAAATGAAACGAAAGTAATACGAATTAATAATAATAAAAGTACTTTATTGGTTACCCAATAGGCTACCGACCGGGGTCCTTCAGCCTGTAATACGAATTATAAAACAACAAAAATTAATTGGCGACTCGATTGATTCCAGTGGCGCATTTGCTTTTTCAGCTGCAGGAAAACCCGAAAAAACCTGCAGCACCACATCATCTGAAGATCTTGATCTGCCAACGTCCTCTCATAAAATAAAATGTAGGTTGTCTCCAGAGGCTCCAATAAATTCAAGATATCGTCAGAATATACAGCGATACAACTTGAGATTGTATATGACATGTACTATGACAAATATTCTTATCTTTAATTTTAATTTTACTTATATACATATATATTTTGTACAACACGTTATATATGAGATGTAATATCTTCTGACAATAAGGTAAATTTTGATTGATTGGTTGACTATAGTTGACACCAAGTGGGTTTTCAAAAAGAAATCAGCCAAGAAAGAACTTGATAGCTGGTAATAAAAAAAAACATCGACGGCCAGAAATTTCAAGATTGTGTTCCAAATATTATCTAATCTGATTTTTCTCATCATGTATATTAATATTCAATGATAGTTGATGTATGTCAAAAAAATACTCTTTATTTGTGTTGACATTAAAGATTTTTTTTACCGTCTAATTCAATCTTTGAATAAGAATTTAGGTGGTAAATTCAATGCCCATGATTAAATCATGATCTGAAGTAATGCCAGGTACAGCAAAATGGCCATAATGCTGAAGCATTCCCCTCTCACTTTCCACCACAGAGCTAGAGTGGTTCATAATCCATGAAAGCTGCAAGTCGCTAGTCTTCCTATTTACAACAAAATTTAATTTTACTACCTACTAAAACTGAAATTATCAGCTAATTTAAAAATATGTTTTGAATACATTTTAACTAAATTGAAAAATTGGTAAAAAAGGATATGAATACAAATTACAGAGTAAAATGAATAAGATATAATTAAGGCAAATTAACTAAAATAAACAGAAAAAATGCGAAGTAGCTAAAATTTGGTATGGATGTTTAAAAATACATATATTTTCAAGAACTGATGAGTCCCTAGCTCTGAAGGTTGTGTTCGAGTCGCCATATTGAAAAATTGGGGTAAACTAATTTTTCGCAAATACATTGAATGAAATTATTCGAGAAACAGTTATTACTTCCTATACTCAATTTATTTTTAAGAATTTTTTTTAATGTTGGATAATTATATTTTTATTCTATTCTCTGTCTACTTCTCTCTTCTAAGTAAGTTCTGATGGAAAAAATTAATTTTCATTATACAGGTGATCATCATTGGTCCTAAGTGGATATGAATATAATATCGACTGAACCATACCTTCCACCTAAAAATCATCGGAATAAGCAGGATCATCCTCAATAACATCCCATGAATCAGTCCCCTCGTTTACATCAGGATCGAAATATTCATCTTCCGTCTCCGCAATACTTTCAAAACTATTGCACTCCCTGGCAATTCCCGCAAATTGGGGAGCATTTCAGCCCTGTTATTTTGCAGTCAAATCTCGCATGGTAATCAGTTGTACAATTGCAGGAAATCATTTGTAATATAGATTCCAGAGCTGGTGCGAGAAGTGTTGTCGTTGGTTCTAAACAACTGTTCCGTCCATCCACATTCCTTTGTGTTCTTTGTATTTCCAAGCCACATCTGAATTTCGTGAACTACTAGGAATAAATGTTGAGCAGCTACCTCTGAAGTCGGTGGTAATGGTTCTAGTTTTGACTTCTGTTTTTGTAGTGATTTTTTGAATTGACTAAATCAACAAGGAGAGAAACAGGGTTTTACCGGCTTTTCTTACTTGCATAGGTGTTGATCCGGGATCATTAAAATTTGTAACCACACTGGCAAACTGTTTTTCTTTTTGTAGGAGTCTTAAGACTTTTCCTTTCTGGTATATTGTGTATGTGGTATCGCAGCCACTATAAAAGCATGAGCAAAGATACAATTTTTCTTTTAACTTCCTGTTCCTGAAAAAAACTGAACAGGTTTTCTGTGAGACAAACGGCCCGAACCTCAAGGTCCATATTCCAGCCGGTTGGACGACACTAGGGTTCCTCTGTTACTCATGCACATTTGGGCCACAGCCATCTTTCATATTGGACCGTGTATCTCTGCTTGTCGGAAAAATAGTAGGCATTTTAATTGAGCAACGTGTCAACATGAAATTTTTTCATAAAACAAATGTATGGGAATGAAAGCAGGGCGAGAAGATATTGAATATGTGCCAAGCCCAGAATGTTTTTCAAATTCCAAAATGAATGAGAACATCGAGAAAATAAGCACTCTCATCCGGCAAGACCGCTGTTTGAGTATCCGTGTAGTTGCTGAGACCGTAGGAATCGACGTGGAATCAGTTCGACAAATACAAAATGAACATTTCAACATGAGGAAAGTGTGTTCCAAAATTATGCTAACAATTCCTGAACAAAATGTCTCATGGATGGAAATTTGTTCAGACATCTTGAAGAATTCTTGAAAGAATTATTACGTGATGATTCATGGTTTTTTCACCAATGACCCAAAAACTAAGTGCCAATCAATTCACTGGAAGAGTCCAAATTCACCAAGATTGAAGAAAGCTTGAATGTCCAAATCAAAATTTAAGGCCATAATGATAACCTATATTTTTTGACATCTATGAAACTCTCTATGTAAATTCGGTTCCCAAAGGTCAAACAATTAATAAAGAATATTATCTTAAGGTTCTAGCCGCTATCCGTGAGCAAATAGGAAGAAAGCAACCAGAGTTAGAGTAGAACAAGTCATGGATTCTTCATTAGGACAACAGTGCACTGTTAAGTAATTTTTGGCCAAGCATGGGAACGTCCACCCTTCTCACTTGACCTAGCTCCGTGTGACTTTTTTCTGAAATGAAAGGAATCGTTGAACGGAACCTGGTTTGATACAGTGGAAGATATAAAGAAAAAAGCGACAAACACCATGAACTTGCTTTCAGAAAATGACTCAAAACACTGTTTGGAAATCTGGAAAATTCGAAGGGAAAGGTGTAGTAATAGTGTAGGGAAGTATATTGAAGGTGAAAGTTATAGAGTAAAAAAAATTGAAAATGTTACACAAAAAATCCCCTTATTTTCTAGCCACACCTCGTATACCTGAGTTGTAGGGTTGAGCTCATTTTGTACTGCTCGGGACTCTTCATACTCTTGAAGAGCATATATTTTTCTACAAGAATATGCCTTTATTGAGATCCTCGCATTTTGCATTCATTTCGCGACTATTGAGCTATCAATAAGCTTCTGAAGGGCTTCAAATTTACAACAAAAAAAATATAGCTAGTGTTTCATTAAACCTTTATTTGCTGATTTGAGTGACTACAAAGCACTTTACCAAGCAACATATTTTGGTGAAAAGGTATGAAATATTTTTTTTTAATATCCAAAATGTAGATCTTCACAAATACTGAGAACAGAGACAATAGCTGGTTGAATATAAATATACTCACTTTCCTTTTGTGCATCTGAGGCATTTCCATCTTATTATAAAGCTCTAGGTCTTCAACTCCAGGCCACACCTGGGGAGATATTGAACCACAAAGCTGGGAGATCAGTTTGAGCTGCTGCTGTTCATTATGTCCTTGCATTATCGGAGTTCGTGTCCACATCTCAGCCATTATACATCCGACACCCCATAGATCTACAGGAGGACCATAATTTCTTTTGCCAAGTAGTAGTTCTGGCGGTCGGTACCATAAAGTAACAACAGGATTTGTGAACCTAGAAAGAATACATTACCATCACCACATGAGCTACGTTGTCCAAAAAGCCAAGAAAATGCTTGGTTTCGTTAAAGGATAACCCGCAATTTCACCAATGTACCTACAATTAAAGTTTTCTACTGCTGATTAGTTGTAAGTCATCTTGATAACTCTTTTTTTTTGTGCTCACATTATGTTACTTACGAGAATTGATTTGGAATAAAAAGCAGAACTCAACTCGTGAAGTAATCAGAAAAGGAAAAACTTTACTATTATTAAAGACAGTGATAACTTCAAATTGTATTTCAATGAAAAACTGACTAACTCAAAATAAAAAAAAACAGATTGAAAATATAACTACGCCAACTTCACAGTTTGTTTCTTCAATATTCCCTCTCAAACTGAGAATTAGTGACTCTTGAATCCCACAAGGATCCGGTGTCTTAAAAAATTCAAACAGTTGGTACAGGAGTTATTAATTAAGGTTAACCATACAGTGTAAATGAATTTCTAGAATCTGATTTATTCCGATTCAGCGTCAATTGTTTTTTTTTTATATATTGACTAGTTTACTCTACAATGTCAGCATGTCTGTTTTTGTTTACTTTTGTTTTCTTGTCAAATATTTATTGTGTACTTTTTTCTTTAGCACTTTTATCATTCTCAGATGTTCGTTTTTAATAACTAAATATCACTACTCTGTCGCCGGTTCACCTAATTGTATTTGTATATTGATGATGAAAAGATCCGCAATTTGATGTTCGGTAGCGATATATTCCAACAAGAGTACATTTTGTTGCAATTTTTCACGAATGTAGTGAAAACGAACATCAATATATTTGCTGCATACTCTGCTTCTGTCCACTGATTGATCGTCTGGTACTCGAATCAGCCGCATAATCTGCATCACTGTAGTCTCTTAGAGTTACATTCGCATCTGAACGATATAAAATACCAAAATACATGGTTTCTTTAAGATATTTCGTTATCCTTTTTATTGAATTCCAATGATTTTTGTCAAGTTTTTTCAAAAATTGACCAACCTTTCCTACTGTGTGAAATGTCTGTTCTAATGCCAACAGCAAGGTAAATAAGGCTTCCAATAGCTTGTCTGTAAGTGACTCTGCTGAGATCCTCGTTCTGAATTGAATTTTCATCATCATCAAGACTGAGAGGTACAGTGACAGGTTTTAACTCTGATATACCAAATTTATTCAGAATTTTGTTGATATAACTTGTTTGATGGAGAAGTATGAACCCATCTTGTCTTTGTTCTACCTCCAATCCAATAAAATACTGAAATGTTGTCCGTAATTGAAATTATTTTTTTAAGTGAGCCATCAAATGATCAATAACAGTTTCCTGTGAAGCTGCTACCAGCCCATCATCAACATATAAGATAAGGCAATATACATCAGACTGGGGTTTTTCCTCACAAATGCACATGGATCTGCTCTCGTAATTTCTAAATTCAAGTCCAACAAGAATTTTGTGAATTCTACGTTCCAAACTTGTGATGCCTGCTTCAATCCATAAAGGGCTTTGAGAAGTTTACACACCCTATTGGCACCATCTTCATATCCCACAGGTTGAGCCATATAAATATAAATCATCCTAATTGTGTCAAATCTGACAAACAGACTAGAAGTCTCTTCATAGTCTATGCCATATTGCTGCAAATAACCTTTGACAACAATCGAGCTTTTTATCTCGATATACTGCCATCGGATTTCATTTTTAGCTGGTATACCCATTTGTTGTTGATTATTTTTTGATTTTCTGGCAATTCCACCATCTTCCATGTATTGTTTTGAATGAGAGATGATATTTCATCGTTCCCACTCTATGGAATCTTCTGATGCAACAGCTTTTTTGTAGTTTCTTGATAAATCCATTTCTGCAACCATTGTCATACCCATGAAGTAGTTAGCACCTCAAAGGTGGAATTGAACTCGATCTTAGCTGATATGAACTATTGTTAGGATTTTTTATTTCAACGATTAGGGTCGGTTGTGCGATAGTCTCGAAATTTTCATGTATATTTTCAAAAACATGTTCATCTTCTGTTGACGACTCATTTTTATTTTCATCTGATATTATGTCAGTCACTTGTTTGTTCCGCGTTTCATTTTCATCACTGTTTGTATCTTTTCTCTGACTATGCGATAATTTTTCTTTGAAAACTGTAGTATGTCTCGACTAATTTATATTTTCCTTTCTGTTGGATTTCTGTTTTCATTATATCCAACAAATATGCCATTTTTGCACTTTTGATTCTATTTCTGTCGTTTTTATTTTGTTATATGAGTGAACACTTCGGAACCAATATCCTGAGATGATTTGTTCAAAGAACTTCAGCAGTCCATAACTCAGATGTACATTTGTTGTCGTATGATATCATTTTCTATCCAATGCTGCTCCAGAAGAAAATAAATTGATTTTGATATCCGGAACACATAAGTCTATGAGCATTTTTTGTTGCATTTTTCATCAATCAAGGACAAAATTCTGATAGAACCTTTTTCTTTAGCACAAACACTTTCACCATTACCAATTCTGACAGGTATGGGTTCTTCGAAGGCTTGATAATATAAGAACCATTCATATTTGCTGGCCATGTGGTCACTTGCTCCTGAATCCATGAACCAGTCACTATATCTGTCAAAATTTCCTGCTTGGCTTATGGTTAACAATTCTCCGACGAAGGCATCAACATTTTCCTGCAACTCTGTAGTATTTGCTTTTCTGGTTGGAGTCTTGAATGTATTTTCTGCTCTAAACCAACATTTTTACTTGTAGTGGCACTTTCTTCCGCAAATGAAGAACCTTCCTGATGGTACAGTTTTCAATTTTCTTTAATATATTGATAACCATATCATCGCTGTCCAACTTATCATAACTGTAGAACTTTTTCTGTATCAGATGAAGACTTTTATCTGACCTTTGTTCAAATACTCTATGCAGTTTCACCCACACAGCTTTCGCCGTTTCACAGCACATCAAGAGTTGCATTACTTTCTTTCCAACAGTGTAATTTTTAGCTTTTGCATAAGTTTTGTTACATTTCGGTAATTTATTCAGATACTCATCTTCTTTTTTCTGTTTACCTTTCTCCTGCTCATCCTTCATATTCATGTAAGGGTTTCTGTGGTTTGCAGAGTTCACCATTCACGACTTCGAGGATATCTACAGATCTTGATATTACTATCATTTGAAACTTCCATTCATTACAATTGGTCGGATCATTTAGCTTTTCGACTTTGATTCTACCTTCATTTTTCTGGTTCCGTTTATTCTGGGCCCGTAACCAATTGAATCAGAATAAAATGCAGTACTCAACTCGTGAAGTAATCAGAAAAAGAGAAACTGTTTGTACCTTTTCTCTGACTTTGCGATAATTTTTCTTTGTATACTGTAGTATATCTCAACTAATTTATATTTTCCTTATTATCAGAAAAAGAGAAACTTTGCTTTTATAGATAAATAGATATATTTCAGCCAAGATACACATGTGGGAGCGGCAACGTCAGAAAGGTCATTCAATAAAAAAACTTACTACTATATACCATTACATACACATTAAAATGGCAATAACATTAAAATACTGACAAATACAATTTAGGAACTTACTTAGCTGTCAGGAAATCTTCCTCATACTCCTCAATACTGTAGTAGCATTTCTCAATTAGATAGGACTTCAGGGTTCTTTTGAAGGCATTATAGTGCTTTGTATTCTTTATTTTATTTGGCAATCTGTTGAACAAATTACTTCCAGCACATTCTGGAAACTTTTTATATTTTGCTAGATGACGTTTGATATAAATGTTGTGTTTTTGTCTTGTAGTACCATAATTATGAACATTCTCATTTGGAGTCAGTTCTGCTTGATTGTGACGAATGTAAATTAATATTTTATATAAGTATATGCATGGAACACTGAGCATTCTTTCATTTCTGATTGTATTTTTACATGTTTCCTGTACTCAAGATTGAAAATTATTCTGATTATTTTTTTCGTATCATTTTCAACCAATCGAAACATTAAGTTGAGATAAGTTACCTCGTATAATTTCTATAATACCCAATTATACATAGAGTAGCTCCACCAATCAGAAATTTAGAAATATTTGAATGTGCATACTTGGTAACCAATTCATATCGCTACATACAAACAAAGCGCTTGGTAAATTTTTGACTTTCATCTAATCATTGTGTCACTCAAAATATAATTGTGTCAAATACAATTCATACATCAAATTAATTTAGGGTTATACATCTCAAACTTCCTGTACAATTGCATCGTGTCAGTTTAATAGAATAATCCTCCTGCTTCATTTAAACTGTTAAACTGAAATTATGCAACAAGTTATTGATGTATAACAGAATATTTTGAAGTACTTATAGTATTACTACTGATTATTTTTTTCGTATGATTTTCAACCAATCAGAATGTCCAATTTAGTTAAGTTACCTCGTATAATTTCGATAATAACTGATTATACATAGAGTAGCTCCACCAATCGAAAATTTTAAAATAATTTCATTTTCATAGTAACCACATCGACATCAATATACAACAAACAGAACTGTCAAATTGTGACGTTTATCAAAAATTGTTCAAAAATGAGTCGATTCGGAGATTTATCATCAAATGCAATAGACAAAAGTATACAAAATACTGAGCCTCTAATACAGTGAAAACAAAAAAGTACGTATGGAAACAATTTCTTACGTTTTGCAGTGAAAGAAACTATGTGCTAAATGAATCAATTTCCACTGAAATGATAGCGTCCATTTTGAAAGATTGGGCTTTCAATATGTGAAAATGTAATGGAGAAAATTTTAAAGAAAATGTGGTTAAAACGATGTGGAACATTACGGCAAAACAAGTACAAGAAAAATATATGAAGGAGTTTAATAGAGTAATTGATCCATTCTCTAGTCCCATATTTTTAGCCGCACGAAACGCAAGAAATTCAAACGAAGGGAACTTCAAATGTTACCGGACAAGAGAAAGGTTAGTGCATCAGCATTTAAAGATAACGAGTACATAGCAATGATAGAAGCGTGGGATGAAAATACACCGGAAGGATTACAAATAAAATGTTTCTTAATTGCTTCTGTAGAACTTGCGTGGAAAGGAAATGAAGGAGCGTCATGCTTGACTCATTATTTTCAAAAAGAAACTGGAAATGATGATACTCCAACTGGTAGAATACAATATAATCCTATTTTTACCAAAACCACACAGGGAGGAGCAAAACCATGTGCTAATAATAAATGGCTTGTACCTAACCATAATGAAGTAAGTCGTTGTCCAGTGAGACTTCTAGATAAGCTAATGATGAAAAGAAGCGAAAACATCAATAGTAAAACAGATAGGTTATTTCTGACAGTAAATCCCAACTGGAGAAAAGAAAAAACCCTTGGCTGGTACAAAAATATGCCAATTGGAGTGCATGAAATTAGTAAATGGACCAAAAAGTCTGCAGAATTGGCAAATTTGAATATGACAAACAAAATATTTTCAAATCATTCTCACCGAGCCACTGCTGTTTCACAATTGGCAAAAGCAGGTGTATCGGAACAAGAACTTATTAAAATAACAGATAATGGTAATAGCAATTCTATCAAACCCTACCTACAGATAGTTGAACAACATCACCAAAACATAATAAATAAGATGAGATCCAATTTTAAAAACGCTGCAGGTTCAAGTAATAACACCTCCAGTATTTCCAGCACTTCAATGAGCAGTGGCCACGTTTCCTGCGCCGAAAATAACTTAGTTAAAAAAAACGTAGTATATAATAATTGTAACTTTCGTTGCACCAATTTGTATTTAAATAAATAAATAAATACAATATGTACTTCAAAATAAATACAGTTATACATCTCAAACTTCCTGCATAATTACAAATCGTGTCAGTTTGACAGAATAATCCTCCCGCTTCGCGGTCGGATTATTTAAACTGTCAAACTGACTGACACTCTTTATAATTATGCAACAAGTTATCGATGTATAACCTGATTATTTTGAAGTACTTATAGTATTACTACTGATTATTCGCTTTTGCGTGATGAATACTCTAGTGCATTCTGTGACTTGTCCCCACACTATAATATTGTAGCATAGTACCGAGTATACTAAAGAGTAGTATGCTGTTATCAGATCTTTTTTAGGTAGCTCGGTTTTCAACTCCAATAGGGCAAAAGTTGCTTTGGTCAGGTTCGAACATGTGAAGACAATGTTCGAGGTCCATGTAATTGTTACTGAAACTGTAACGTCTTTCACATTTAGGTTTAATGTTTTGATTTGGTTTAATAGATTATCTGCTTTGTTGACAAAGTGGATACAGACCATTTTATCTAAGTTTATAATTAGCCAGTTGCTGAAACACCATGCCTCAAATTATTATATTAAGTCATTTATAAACAATAGGAATAATAAAGGACCCAATATTGACTCTTGTCCTACTCCAGTAGTAACCATCATTAGGTTTGAAGAATAGTCTTGTAGCGCCACTGAGAATATCCTATTTCTCATATATGAATTGATCCATTCACCTGCTTTACCTCTAATCTAACTTATAAAGTAAGAAATGCGGAAATAGTATCAAAAGCTGATGTGAGATCGAGGAATAAAGTCAGAACTTTTCTTTTATTATTTTGTAGATTATTTATATTCTGTACCATGTTTATCGTGGCTACTTCTGTTTATTTATTTGTTCTGAAACCAAACTGACTCTGTGTCAGGACTTGATATTTACGAATAAAGCTGTATATTTGGTTTGAAACTGCTTTCTCAATTATTCTAGCCATATACCTTAAGATGATAATTGGTCTGTAGTTTTGCAAAAGTGTGGATCATCTTTTTTATAGACTGGAATTGCTTGTCCTAATTTGAGGATATCTGGAAATTCACATAGTTTAATAGATTTGTTTATATAGTCTGTAAGAACGTTTGCAAAATTTCAATAGTTTGATTGGAATTTTATCCAATCCGGTAGAATTTTTTGTTTTTATACATGTTATTATGTTTATTACCTCGTTCTATCTAGGGAGTATATCAAAGATGGCTGACAAGTCGAGTTGTGATTCAAATTGCTCAACATTGATTGGGGAAAATTCCTTCAAATGTTGCAAAAATAAAGCAAATAATATATATTATGTGTGCATCAAGTGTTACCATTTCTTTCATAAAAGTTGCTACAGCCGTTTGAGGAACATGAGGATTATTCATGGACACAAAATCATCTGCACTGATTGTCAAAATAAAGAGCACACTTCACATACAGATGACGACCATAAAATATGTAAGAAGATTATAGAAGAGCTAAATAATGATAACAACCAAAAAGAAGAATACATAAAAAAAGTAAAATCCGAACAAAATTCATTCTATCAGGAATCACTGGAAATGGAAAGTAGAAAAAATCAAATTATAATAGATTATGAAAAAACTATACAACCGCTCAAAGAAGAGATAAGCAATCTAAAACCAAACGCTAGCAAAAACAGAAGGAAACAAAAACGCCGAAAAGTTTTACTGACTCGTACACACAAACAAGTAGGGAAACCCTAAATAGTAAATTTGAATAGGGTGACTCAAGAAAAGATATAGATGTGAAGTGTGAAACTGTTAGCACACAAATAGAAAGAACTGATGATGATTATGTGCTTGTGCATGACAAAGAGCTGAACAACAGGAGTAAGCCAAGTGAGCAGTCATAAAAGAAAATTAGTGTCAATGAGAACATTGAACAAAAGGTTGCCTTCGGAAAAGGAAACAAACAAATGACATCTAAACAAAATTAAATTAAATTGAATTATTTAAATGATATCACACAAAAAAGTAATAAATGTAAAAGTAAAAGTCGAAGAAAAGAACCAATGTGGGAGGTTGATAATTTGGAGGAAGAAAGTAAAAATGAGACAGCCAATAGTCCTGAACTGAATAAAAAGAAAGGAAAGAAAATTAGTGAGGATTACCCGCCTCAAAGAATGAACATAAGCCTACAGAGGGAAATTGAAATGTGCGAAACAGTAGAGATATGTGAAGCAGTAGAAACTATAAAGAACAATACCAAAGAAATATCATCACAAAACATCAGCACTCTCAACAATTCCATCATAGAAGAATCACTTTTGCAAAATTGTTCTTCTCTTGCCAAGGAAAGAAACAAAAAAATTATAACTGTGGTGACGAGTATGCGACAGGATTTCCAAGAGCGATCACAAAAAGGATATGGAACTTTGTAAGTTGACTGAAAATATTTTCTGTGAAACAATAGAATATGATCAGGCTGATACAATAATTGTTATGTTTAACACAAAAAACATAAGTAATAACAGAATTTTAAAACTGTTTCTGAATAATGTACTAGGTCTTGGAAAATTTACAAATATTTTTATTATATGAGAATGTAACAACTACCATGACAAAAATATCAATAGGCTCATTTTCAAAAAAATAAAGATATTCAACAATTCAATAGAAACCGCTCAATAACATTTCTTACTAACAGAAAACACAAAGGCAGCAAATTTGAACTCATAGAAAAATTAAAGAAAAATATTGAATTCTCAGCAAAAAACAAACAAAAAATTGCTCCGAAGACGATAGAAATAAGTGAATTAAATGACATAGAACCCGTTTTACCTTTCTTTTCTTTAGATCATCCTCAAAAACAAACAGTGAACAGGTAGGAAAAATTCAAACTGTAACTGATGCCAATAAGTCCAAAATCACCTTTCGTCACCAGAATATCCAATGTATCAGTAATAAAACACTACTTTTGAATAACATTTTTGAAAATGACAAGTACTGTGATTTTTTGCTTATATCTGAACACTGGCAGTCTCAAGAATCAATTGATAGTTTTAAATTAAGTAGATTCACTCTTTGTAATTCGTTTTCCAGAAAAGAAAAACTCATGGTGGAGTTGAAATCTATAAAGTCGATGACTTTCAAGGAGTTGTAGAGCGATATGATATTGATGATTGTGGTAAAGAAGGTATCTTGGAAATTTGTGCTATAAAAATAGTTGCACATAAAATAATTTGCATTCTTATCTTTCGGCCTCCTGATGGAGATTTTTATGATTTTTTGGGACTACTAAGTGATACTTTAAGTAAAATATGTTCACCAAAAATGACAGTAATTATTGGAGGTGACTTCAACATTAACTTTATCTCTCACACGACGTATTGTATATATTACTCGATTTATTATCATTTTTTGATGTTAATAATGTCACAGTGAAAAGTCCAACAAGAGTTAAAGGAAACTAGGCAACATGTATTGATAATTTCCTAATTAAGACTGTCCTATGGTGTAGCAGTAGTGAACATGCATCTCTCGGACCACTACTCTCAATTCTTTGACCTGTTCCTTGATGAGCTGCCGGAGAACGTAACATTTAAACCATTTTCAGAGGTATATTCAGCCCTGTCCCAACTTAGCCTACCAAACATTTGCAGATATAGTGTTACACTACTTCGAGATCTCTTTTCCGAATAAGAAGGCACTCCAGAGAGCTGATAATAAGAAACAAGTAACTAAATATATTATGACACCTGCTCTAGTTAACCTCAAGAACAATGTCTCTCTTTACAATAATTTAGCCCAACTGATCCTCGTTTCAGGGAATTGAGTAGTTTAATATCAGCAGGAACTACAGGTAGCATCCAAGTCATACTACGACAATTTGATTTCAACATCTGATAACAAGTCGAAAACAACCTGGAATATTATCAATAACTTACAAAAAAAATTATCAGTAAATAATAGAAAACTAGTAATAACAAAAAATTACACATCTTTAAATGAGACAGAGTTATCCAATAAATTCAACATACATTTAACAAAACCAATGATAAACAACAGTGATTATGATTGGCAATTCATACATCAAAATATTGAGAATAACCCAAATAGTTTCTTCATGCACCCGATTACAGAAAATGACTTAATAAGTATAATTAATGGTTTAAAAAACTAACTCTTGTGGCATTGACAATATATCAAATAAATTACTTAAGCAACGTCAAAATGAATTATCCCATCCATTAACTTATCTCATAAACTTATCTACAGAAGAAGGCATTTTTCCAACAAATTTAAAAATAGCAAGAGAACACACCCATCTTTGAAAAAGGAGATCACAATGACCTCAACAATTACAGACCTATAATTGTGTTAGACAGCATATCTAAGCTATACGAATTGAATATCAAATTTCAATTGACCAGTTTCTTTACATCAAACAAATTATTATTATCTTCACAACACGGTTTTACAGCAAATAAAAGTACCGAGACAGCTTTATGTGAATTCCAAAATAAAATTTGAACAATTTTGTTTTTATCCCTTGATAATAAAAAAATTTTTATGGGCCTCTTCATAGACTTCTCTAAAGCATTTGACTGTGTCAGTCATGAGATTCTATTATCAAAATTATCAGGGTATGGACTGAGGGAAACACTGTATCGCTTGCTAGAATCCTACCTATCTGACAGATAGCAAATTGTTAAAATAAACAACACTAACAGTAATCCCTTAGTCATTACGCAAGGTGTCCCTCAAGGATCAATATTAGGCCCCCTCCTATTTCTAGTATTTGCCAATGACATCATATCATATTTGAATGAACACAATAAAGTTATTACAACATGTTATGCGGACGACACAAACATTTCAAATATTGAAGAGGATGTATTATCATTGAAGTCATTGGCTGAGAATACCTACACTAAAGTGATAACATGGTCAGACAAAAACCATCTGATAATTAATAAGACAAAGACCAATGCCCTAATGTTTGGTGCAAGTAGTCGGGAACACCAACAGCTTTTGTTGTTTGAAAATATTGATGACGTCGTGGCCTCTTCTGAATTTAGCAAAATGCTAGGAATTACCTTTGACGCAAAACTCTCAAGGAATTCACATATTGACATTGTCTGCGACAAACTCAGGAAAGGATGTTTTGCACTAAAGTTTATGTCGAGTCATTGCAGTGAAAATATCCTTCTGCCTTTATACTACATTCTCATATGAGATACGGGATTTTAAATTGGGGAGCAAGTTCTTTTGTACAAAGAGTGTTTTTATTACAAAAATACTCAATAAGGATCATTGAAAAACTAAGTAGAAGAGACTCATGTAGAGATATATTCAAAAAATCAAATATTCTGACTGTAGGAGTACTTACATCCTCGAAGTGTGTTGTTTCATTTTCAAAAATAAGGCTACTTATAATGCCATCAGAACACAGCATGAACATGATACCGAACGAAAAAACCTTATTTTACCCCACCGGCATAGCACCGTTCGTTATCAGAAAAACTTTGAGTATATTGGTTGCAGGTGCTATAATTCTTTGGCGGATCACATAAGGAATGCCCTTCTTTAACGATTTTCAACAATCGCCTGAAAAAACATTTACCCCTCAAAAACTGCTACACCATAGAAGAATTTTTTAATTAGGAAACTTCATAATCTCAAGTGTGCTAGGTATCCAACATGTTTTTCATGCATATGATTATTAATATGTATTTATGTGTGTAAATAAGTGTATATTTATGTGTAGATCAGAATGTTTTCAATCGATAGTGAATTATGATGATTTGTTATATTGCCCACATACTTTTACCTTTTGACATTTTCAACAATTTCCCTGTATTTTTTACAAGACAATTGATGAAATGAATAATTTTTTTTTGTTTTATCCAACTCGGTGACAGAGTAATTTGTAGGAATACAGTCCCCAAAATTACTTTTTAATTGACCACCTGTTTCATTTTATTACAGGCTTCTCCGGTATTCACAATTTGTTTCCTTCACATTCAATTGCAATGGGCTCCATTGTAGATTTACGACCTAATTCAGTATTAACTATATTCCAAAGAGCTTTGGGTTTATTTGGTGCACTATGTATCTTTTCTGAATTCTGTACAATTCATCTAGCACTTCTTCAAGTGACCCTTTCACTACCCAATTAAGAAATTTGCATTCCTCTACCTCTTTTTCATATACCTGCCAAACAGAATCACAAACAGTTGGTAATTGTGTTTCATTAAATAAAGTTTACTGTAGGACAACTACTTCCCCGGCTAAAACCACTCTGGACATTGAACTACATTATTGTTTTCCGTCAGATATGGAGTTTGTTTCCTCTTTTCAACATGAATACCTCCCAAGAGGTAATCTTGAACAATGGAAAATAGTGACTAAAGTTTGTCTTTCAGCTGCAGATGATTCCACAACAGATTTTATGAATATTCTACTCATATTTTCGAACAAAAAAGAAAATTATGTTATTACCAATAATAGAAAACTCTAAGAATACAATATGACTGAGTACGCTACAAAATTTCAAGTTTTTTGTTAGTTCGGGAGATATATCGATTTTGCCATGTTTTTCAAATATTTACTGCACTACTGATTCAATCACAAAAATATAACGACATTTTCTGTAGCTTTTTTGAAGGCAATCTAAAAAGATTTTGTGTAAAATTTCGGAATTTGAAGCCGTTTTCGAAATATTCGATATTGAAAAAAATGAGAGTATTAATTTTCGATTCATAAGAGAATTGTTCGTTTTTTGAAGCTCTATGTACTGCATATTTGAAATCCCGATTTCCTCCATCGGTTTAGCCACAAAGGAGGCTCAAAAAAAGTACATTTTTCGGAAAATCGCCCGGAAAATCGTTATGCATTTTTCGGTCCTTTTCAAAATCTATATGTATCTGTATATTTACAAAAAAATATGAATGAAAAAAAATCACACCCTGGACTGCTATCGAGAGCCGCGTGAAAACCCCCGTAAAAATTTTCCAGGTTTTCCGGTTGCGAAAAATTTTTTCGAAATACTATGTTTTTTTATTGACGTGATTGAAATTTCAACTCGATAACTTCAACGGTTCCAGAAATATAAGGTGGGTTCTAAAGACGACGGACAGACCAGACGACAGAATTTTTCGAAAAATTTTATTTTTCGACGGGGATCATTCTCATCATTCTCTTTAGTAATCATGGGTCTATCTCGTCTAATAAAGAAGTTGGTGTCCGCCTGGAGAACCGTAGGAATACAACTTCTCTAAAGATCGTTGTATAACTCTACAAATAAGTTAGCAAATAAATTCAGTGATTATTTTATCAAAATACCAAAAGAAACTATAAACAAAATATATGACCCAGGCACTTCTATTCAATACAATTTTCAAACTCACAGTACGTTCATTGCTTATACAACAGAAAATGGTGTTCTTGAAATAGGTAATAAAAAATAAGATGAAAAATAAACCATTGTGTGGTTTTGATGAAATTTCTGGAATTGTTTTTTAAAAAATAAGACCTTACATACTCTCACCCTTGGTTCATATTATAAACTTATCTTTTACAGAAGGAAAATTTCCTCCAAACCTCCCTAGTTACTTCAATTTTGAATAAGGGTTCTTCCGAAAAAATTGAAAACTATAGGCCATTGCAATATCTAAAATAATAGAATATGCTATGCTTCATCAGGTAACAAATAATTTAAATAAAAACCATATAATCAATGAAAACCAACATGGATTTCATTCACAACATTCTACAATGACTGCAATTATATTATTCTATGAAGAGATGGCATTGTGATTTCAGTCATGTCTGTGACTGTGTTCAATCTGATACACTACTTGAGATATTAAATAGTTATAGAATGATTGGTTTAAATCCTACCTAAAAGATAGACCACAAATGGTCAAAATACCTGAATCTGGAATTTTTGTTTTCTCAACAACTGATATTAACTCACTAGGGGTACCGCAAGGTTCAATTCTGGGGCCAATCTTGTTTTTATTATATATTAATGATTTGCCTCTGATTTTATCTGATAGTTTAACAACATTACATGCAGACGACTCTATATTACTCATAAAAGATAAGGATGCTAAATTACTTCAAACAAAAATTACTAGTTCAGTAAATAAATTATCTGCCTGGTGTTTTGATAGATTCTTGTTGGTAAATACTACTGAAACTAACTACACAACCTTCCACACTTATCAGAATAAATATATTTCGCAATTCAATGTCAGCATAAATGATAATACTATTGAAACCATAGATGACGTTGAGTTTCTTGGAGTGCGTTTTGATTCTACATTATCATTTGAAGCACACTGCAATAAATTATGTAAAACTTTGAATTCATAATGCTATCAAATAAGAAACTTAAAAAGTGCATTATGCCTGAACCATATCCTCAAATTTTATTATGCAGAAGTTCATTCAAGAATAACTGGTATTATTGTATAAGAAAACACTCCATCCGCTCAAAATGTCTTCCTTTCTCAGAAGTGCATTTTAAAATGTCTTGTTGGTTGCCCACCAGATCAGTCATGTTGAAACCTCTTCAAGGAGCATAAAATTTTGAGTTTTTGGAACATTTATTTTTGAAATACTGACGCATATTCATCAGAATCGGGATATTTACTTAAGGAATAGCGATACACATCCATACAATACAAGGAAAAAAAATGATCATGTACGTTTCAAACATCTAGAAATTTCCAAAAGATCTCTAGAAACTTCTGGTGTCCATTACTTCTACAGGAGTTGAAAAATATGACTCTCACAAATTCAAACATAATTTAAAGACATTCCTAATAGATGGAAGTCCTTACACCATACGAGAATTAATTGATTCTGGTTAAAATTTTACTTCATGAATTGAGCTCCTATATAGGCTTTTGATATTATATGTTCTTTATAAAAACACCAGGTTTGTACATACTACTTATATTTTAGAAATGATTTTTTGACCTGTCCTATAACGTATATGTTCCAAAGGATTATTAAAATGCTTGATTGCTAATTCCCTGACAGTTTACATAAGAGATAATAAAAAAATCACTTGTTTCTACTCGCTTGTACCTACCATTGTCTTTGCTTTGATATTCATACCATTCAAGGATCCACCCAGTTGGCTTATTTCGGCAGTATCATTTGTTTCATGAAAAACCGTGATACTAATGCTCCATATGGCCACAAGTCACGTTTATATGCAACTTTATCGAACTGTATACATCAGGAAAGTTGATTTTAGGGTATTTTCCAATACTTCTGGTTTGGTGTTAGGTTTCAGCCTAGTTACGTGGAGTGCAATGAGTTTGGGTATGTGGAAAATATGCTTTCATCTTGTTATTCATATCAGCCTGCAAGATTGCGTGGTTCAACTGCTGGAGACTAACTCGATTTTTGTCCTCACCATTCATCTGCTCACAATGTTTTCCATTTTGATTGACAATAGAGCACTGTCTAGCCTTATGGAAAATGGGTTCATTGGGTTTGTTTTTGTTCAGTTTGGTGTGATAGGCGGGCTGTCAGTTTGTATTTGACGGCTAGGACGTTTGGCTTCACATTCCGTGGTTCCACTTGATGTCGTCAGTTGGCATGGCCATGGCCTTGCGAATCCACCATACGTTTTTTCTGTCTGCTTCTCTTTTTTCATGCTGATCGAGTTTTTCCGTAAGATACTAGATGTTTTCTTTAAGTAAATAGTAGTTTTCAACCACTGTATCATTTTTAGATTCTAGTTCTTTCAGCAATTGTTTCAGGAGTCTGTTTTCCATGATTATAACTGCACTCTGATCAATCCAAATATACCTGTTGTGATTTAAGCGGATTCAAGCATGGATGCTATAGGGCGTTCCCTTGCGCAAGAAGGGAAGGCAATATTATTTGCAAGTCGGTCTCTCACAGATTGTGAGACCAGTTAAGCTCACATTGAAAAAGAGCTACTTGCACTAACGTTTGCATTTCAAAAATTCCATAATTTTGTTTATGGTCTTCGAGAAGTTACAGCCTATACAGACCATTCACCCCTAACATCTATTATTAATAAAGATCTGAATAAAATAAAAAATAATAGAATTAAAAGACTGAGGCTTAAATTAATGCCTTATTCATTTGAATTGAACTATCTGGCAGGAAAGTATATGTTCATCGCCGATTTATTGTCTAGAAATATAGAGCCTGAACCAGTTAGTGATGATGTTACTATGAACGATATGGTTCATACAGTAGGAGTGACAATGTCATTCTCAGATGTGCAGTACAATAATTTTGTTCAGGAAACAAAGGCTGATGCCGTATTGTCAATAATCATAGGATATTATACTGGAGGATGGCCAAACTCTGCTAGTAATAGTTTTACTAATGACTTGATGCATTATTATAACCTGCGTAATGAAATTACTCTTGATGATGGACTTCTGTATTACAATAATCGGTTATTAGTCCCTTGCAGTCTAAGAAATTACATTTTCAATCTTCTTCATGAAACTCACCTAGGATTCAAAAAAATCAAAAATAAAATTACAATTTTTTTTTACTGACCGGGCATTTTGTCTGATGTAAGGAATATGATTCAGTCATGTGAAGTGTGCCAAAGGTTTCTCAGGAGCAAAATAAAGGAACCCCTGTGTCCCCATGATATTCCCAATATAAAATAGCAATGGATATTGCAGAATATAATAAAGATTATTTTTTTGTTGTAATTGATTACAACCTTTACCTCTTGAATTATAGAAATTCTAGTGTTGCAGGTCTGGGTTACTCTCCATCGCAATTACTTATGAGTAGAAATCTTAGGACAAAATTGCCTGTCAGGATCTGTGATCTTGAACCCAAAATTGTGAAAGATCCTATTATAGTTGACAAAACAAAACAAGAGCTAATAATAAATCTAGTAAAAAAGCTGATATGTTTGATATACATGATGAAGTATTGGTACAGAATAAGTTCTCTAAAACATGTGAAAATGGTAAAATATTAAAAAAATTACCATTCAGATCTTATTTAGTTGAAATAAATGGTAAGGTGTACAGAAGAAATTCAAATTTTATAAAAAAAACTGAAATTAAGACGTTTTGTATTAGACTCTGATATTAATCTTGATGCTGATGTACCTAACACAAGCCATGAAAAACAAGATTATATTATAGGACAGGAGACACAAAGTGTTAAGACTAATAATTCAGAGTCAAATAACTACATTACTAAATAGGAACGTGCAGTGAAAATACCTGAGAGATATCTAAAGATAATTGAAAAAAAAAAGTGTTAGTAGAATAAGATAAAATTGACTGAATAATATGTATTACTTATATTCCTGTGAAACTGTCAAGTATTTTGATTTTTAGAGAAATTAGTCAGTGTTAAGTTATTGTTTCATTATTCCATATTTTTGGTAAGGAGTACAAAGTGAAGAAATTATATAATTATTACTAACTTGTTCGATAGAAGATCTATTTATTTTTTTGAAAATTCATTTCGAATATAAGACAGAGTAAAAATCAATTATGACTGTCAAAACATTACATATCAATTCATTATCTAAAATTTTAAACCATTAACCAACTTCCATATCATATTAAAACCTCACAGAATATTAATACAAAATAATTAGCAAAGTACCTGTTGAAGCCTAAATATGTTGGGATTATTATTCAGTAACATTTTGATATATTATGGTTTATGGTATGGTATGGTTTCAGGTCATTTCTGGATATTTCATGTACTTAATTTTTCGATATTTCAGGGAATTCTTTGATTAACCTTCCTAGCGGACATACTTAAATATGAATGAGTTCATGGAATATTATATTTTAGGAATTTTTGACTTTTTTTTTGTTTATTATAATTTTTGGAAGATTTTTTTTTATATATATTCATCATTCTTAGTTAGTATCAATCCCTATATTTCGTTCAATCCACTCTCTTTATTTTCAAATGAAGTAAAGACTGAAGCTGAACTTCAATACATAGGCTGTTGAAATTGTTAGCAGATATTATTTTTTGTGCTTCAAAAAATGTTTACAACGTTTCGAAGTCAATAAACTTTTTATTCAAAAGACAATACAAATCATATTATGTCAAAATTTGTTTAGATTATATTAATTCTTTTTTTTTATGAACAACCACGAAAAATCAGTAATACAGGGTATGCAGTTGAGTTCATCATTGTCGTCATCTCCAACAGAAATTCTGTTGATTTGTTAGAAAATTGAAAAAAAAAACAACAAAATATTTCTTATGATTTGTTTACTGTCATAAAGTACGTTATAATATAATTTTTCAAAGTTCACAAGTGGTAATTCTGACCAATTTAACATATTTGATTACAGGTTCAGATGGTTTTTACAGAATAATCAGATATGTTAATATGTGTGAACATGAACATACAGGCCATACAGCTTGCAAAGACACCACTACGGTTATATATTTTTTACAGCATAGCCAGATCAAAAATGTACATATGAAAATTAACTGAATTTAAAAATTAACGTACAGCTTACAGAATTACCCCTATAGAACAAAATCAATACAACAGATATTCAGATAAACAGATTATGTTGAGTTTATTATATTGGCATATTCCTATTACATATACACTTTTTATTTCAATGTTATTAACTCAGACATTTTCTGGTAGAATAATTCATTCTCGTTAACTACTAGTAATAATTTTTAAACCGGCAACGCTACGACACAAACTGAAGACAGGAACTTATGAATGACATTAACAGTTAAACTACTTATATTGGACATGCGCACTCAAATTTGTGATGATAAAAAGTGCTTTTCTTCGCCTCTTGTTAGCTGGAAGTACTCTTTGGTCAGAGGATGTCAGCTGACAGTTGTCATTGTGTGCCTGATTTATGATAGTAATAAAATGATGTACTGAATCGTTTATCGTTTAATGTTTAATTATAATAAATATTATACTCATTATTGCTAGCACAAAGCATAATAATTACTACTCACATCCAACTCCTCGTGATTTGTACTTTGAGTCTCGTGATTACAGATGGGAATTTTCCCTTGCGCTGATTGCAGCATGCAGCTAGGGTGGAATAATTCTCAATACTTAATACAGTTTATGCTATTCATAACTGGCTTTTTGCAGTATTTGCAATCATTTTTCAATGGAACTTGTTACAGGGGACCACCCATGGCGGCCATCTTAGTTATATAATTTATTTGATTATTAAAGACAGTGACAACTTCAAATTGTATTCAAATGAACAACTGACTAACTCAAAATATAAGCAGGGTAAAAATATAACTACGCCAACTTCACAGTTTGCTTCTTCAATAACAAGAATAGGCTAGATGAAGTCCAACACAATTTTCTGAGGTACATAGCTTTATAGTTCAATTGTATGTACCATCTCTTTCCATAGGTTTTATTATGCCTCCAATTAATTTTTCACAAAAACCCTTGGTCTGGCCAATTCATTGAATGATTTCTAATTGTTTGGCTCATCAACTTATTTAAAAGTCAGTTAGGAAGTGTAAATCTTCAGGTAATAAGAGTATTGCAATGTTTTTAGTTTTTTTTTTGTGATTATATTGTCGGGTTACTGCAAAAGCAAGATAGCTCACATTTTACAAGTTTTCAGAAAAAGCTGTTTGAAAGTTTGAATTGGAATGGAAATTCAAAAACATAAAACAAATATTTATCAAACCCATTAACAAAATGCACTAAAACATAAAGTAATCTTCAAAAACGAACGAACATAACATACATTGGAACCAAAATTGCACTTAATTCAAAACTGCCAAAAGATGGAGTTATCTTGTTTTTGCAGTAACCCGACAATATTAGATTTTTACCCATTTTTCTTCTGTCACTGTATTTCTAATTTCTTATGTATTCCTAATTATTGTGCTTGCCGATAAATAAACGAAGGCCGTGGTTAAAGTTCCGCAACTGCGGAACTTTATCATAATTTGCTAAAGGTCCGCACCTGGAAAATTCCGAATATAATATGTCTGAGGAACAGGAAACCTCAGAAAATTTAATGTGTGAATTATTTGAAAAGAAATTGATAGTTTCAAACATAAAAGGTATTAAAAATAACTGATGAGGAAGGGAAATTGTGAAATAACAAACCTACTGCGGGGTTTAGGAAACAGGAAGCGATTTCCCCCTTCCCCCTTCCTCATCAGTTTTTCATAAAACCTTTTATGTTTGAAACTATCAATTTCTTTTCCTTCTTCTGTTTCAAATAATTCACACATTGAATTTTCTGAGGTTTCCTGTTCCTCAGACATATCAGATTCTAAATTGGTATTTTCAAAATTCTTCATATTATATTCGGAATTTTCCAGGTGCGGACCTTTAGCAAATTATGATAAAGTTCCGCAGGTGCGGACCTTTATCCACGGCCATGAATAAAATAATCTACAATACTGGGGTTGTGACCAAACAATATTACATAAGTTCTCCAAAGAAAATAAAGGGATAACTAACATGTTAAGTTATTAGAGGAGCTTGAATAAGTACCAATACTAAGAAAAGCAAACCAATAAATTATACTCATTTTTGTGTTAATAGCAATCATATCATATGAATGCAACTCAGTCACTCAATTTATTGAGAATTGAGATGATATGAAAACATATTGGTTAGAAGACTTCATAATAACTGTTTCTTACCTATTTGGTAATCCATTTTTTGGGGTTCTAAATGCCCTCGACAGTCCAAAATCAGCAATCTTTAAAACTCCATCTTTAGTTATCAACACATTTGCAGCTTTCATATCTCTATGCAATATTTTGTTGTTATGCAAACAGTAAAGTCCATTCAAAAGTTGCTGCACGACTTTCTTAATTTCACCAAGACTGAATTTCACATTAACATTTGATAGCAATCCAGCTAAATCATGCTCACAAAATTCAAAAACCAGATAAAACGTTGAACGGTATTTGTTTTGTTGTGATGCCTGTGTCCTGCAGATTTCTATTAAGTTAACTACATTTTCATGTTTCAACAGCTGCAGTATCCTTATTTCTCGAAGCGCAGTAATGGGAAACTGATAAAAAAAAATTATATTCACAAAGGAACTTATAAAATGTTTGTTACATACCCCTTCTTTTTCATTAACCATTAGGACCTTCTTCATTGCCACAAATTTTTTGGGGTTACTTCTATCTCTTGCCTTGAACACTTCCCTGAAATAACAAGATATAATGGCTTGTTTAATCTATGAAATGAGCAGGAGACTAACCCAAAAGTTCCTTGTCCTATTTTCGCAACTTTTTCATATTTGTCTATTAAGTAACAATAAGGAAAATTGAAAACTTCGATGTATTTTTCTTTTTTTCGCATATTTGTCATTAAGGAATTATTATAACTATCAGAAGTAGAATGGTCATTTTGTTCTGATTCACGGGTGGTATTTAACATTTTGAATTAATAACAAGCACGACACATTCTTAAAAAAAAAAGAAACAGAATTTGTTGCAGTATTGTATAGGTATTCGTATAGAAAACAGGACACCAGACCAGTGGTGCTATTCTCGAATTTGTTCGTACACGAATTCGATTTTATGTTTCACACCAATACACATGAAATATATATGTTCTTCTCTCTTTTTCGTATACGATTTGAAACAGAACGATTCGAGAATAGACCCCCTAGACAGAAGACAGAAGTGTTGAAACTTGAACTTGAAAGTTGAAACATAACACATAACCTTTACGTAAACAGTTGGGGTTCTTCTTCTTTTTTAATATTCGCGAAATGCGTTCCCGCTAGGGGGCGTTAAAAATTAGGCGCGAAACCAAATAATGGTGATCAGGGATGTTTTTATGTAGTTGGCATAACTTGGTGTCAATTTAATGTCATCTGTTAATTCTCAATGTCAATTTTTTCTTATTTATTTACGTTTTTTGGTTTTATAGCATGATGCTTTCCAAATGGTGCGATATAAAAGTGTCTCTAATTTGAATAAACAATTGTTAAAAAAAATTGTTTTTTCCGCTAACCAGCTAGCTGTCGTCCCCTTACGAACGGCAGCCCTCAAAAGTAGAAACTTATGCGAGCCAAGGATTAACGAGGTCTTACCTTTTAACGTGCGATTCCTAGCACTTTCTCGGACCATCAGATAAAAATCTGTAGTCGCTAAGGATTCGAACCTAGCCGACCAGCATCAGTGGTTTAGAACGCGAAAGTCTCAACCACTGAGCTAAATGGCCCATGTACAATGGCGGGTAATATACCAGTGATTAAAATTAATTAAATTATACTTTACTTACTTGTCCATATTATTTATCTTATATTTCTCGAAATCCAAAAGGTAACGGAACAATACTCCAGCAAAATACACTATCAAAACAGCCAAACTTCACAAGAATAGCTTGAAAATTGTGAATTTCTCAAGACATTTTCAAATATATAACAATTTGGAATTGACAGATGACATTAAATTGACAGCAAGTGACGACAACTGCATAACAATAAACCCCTCATCTTTTTAACGTGAATATGCATAATATGGTCTTTCCATTTAAGGGTGTGATGCACCAGGGCTTCTTATTCTAGTTCAATCATTAGCTGAAAATTGACATCTATTAAAATCTACCAATAGTAAGTCTAGAATGAGAAGCCCCGGTGCTTAACTCAGAGCAATAATAAACATAGAGATGCCCTCTCTACTCAAACATAACAGATTTGTAGACAACCACGATGGCCATCTCTCTCAACAATGAAATATGGTCAAGGGGACTGAGGGGATGTAAACATTCAGTTCAGAGGACAATGCAACTAGATGCGTTAGTTGGAGGACAGATGTAAATATAAACAAGGTGATGTTGGCTTAAAAAACAAGGATAGAAAGGCATCTCTATGTTTATATTTGCTCTGAGGTGCTTTAACACTCATAAATGGAAAACGGCTATTGTCATGCGACAATACCAACTTTCCATTGTTACCAACGGTTAAAAATATAATGTATCTGTAAAAAAACCGCGAAAAATAAAAAATGTTTTATATATTGGATATTTCATGTGAGTATTTTGTGAGTTTCAGAAAAATGTAACTAAAGAGAAAATCTAGGATAAATGGGTAAATATACCACTATCGGTATCAGCTTTCTTGCAGGGGCGTTTTATCAATAAGGCTAATTAGGCTAAAGCCTCAGGCGCTCCAGATTTTAGGGGCGCCAGCAGATCCTAGGAATAAGCCAAACGAAATCGGAGAATTTTCGGAGAATCGAATTTTTAGCCTCGGGCGCCTGTAACCCTTAAAACGTCCCTGCACCTCTGAGCTTCAATAATGATAACTTTTGGCAGTAAAACATTTTGAACTGTATATATTTGCCTTTTAAACATGCTGTTAACAAAAAGGTGCCTTCTGTAAATTTCTCTTTTTATTTCAAAATGTCATTTTCTTTTGATGTTTTTGGATATTCCGAAACGTTTTTGTCCAAGGACCATTAGTTCTCATCTAAAAATGAAATCAACTTGATACTAAACTCACTCCTACTCTAATAAACATTTTTTATAATAATAACTGCACTGCCTAAATAAATATTATTTTGAAATTTCACTGACGTATGTAATTAGTAAATTTGGTTATTATTAGTTGAGAACCCTGGGTATCCATTAATTGTTACAACCGGTTAAAAATATAATGTATCTGTAACAAAACTGGGAAAATTAAGAATGTTTTATTTGGTGCATATTTCATGTGCGTATTTTGTGATTTTCAGAAAAATGTTACTGAAGACACTATCGGTATCAGCTTTCACCTAGGTTTCAATAATGACAACATTGGCACTATAACTTAGTAAAACATTTTGAACTTTATGTATTTGCCTTTTATACATGCGGTAAACAAAAAAGTGCAATTTTTGACACTGCCTTCTGTAAATTTCTCTTTTTATTTGAAAATATCATTTTCATTGGAGATTCCGAAATGTTTTTGTCCACGGACCCTTAGTTTTCATCTAAAAATGAAATCAACTTGATACTATAAACTCACTCCCACTCTAGTGGGGTTTTAGATGAAAACTAAGGGTTCGTGGACTAAAACGTTTCGCAATTTCCAAAAACATCAAATGGAAATGAAATTTTGAAATCAAAATATAAATTTACAGAAGGCAGTGTCAAATATTGCACTTTTTTGTTTGCCGCATGTATGAAAGGCAAATATATAAAGTACAAAATGTTTAACTAAGTTATGCCCGTTTGCACCAACTATTCTTTAGGTGAAGAATACATAGGGGATACCTAACTTTAGAAATTACCTAAAATATACATGCCTTACACCACCTTACATTCTGAAATACCTTACTAAGGGCTTGTTATACATCGGCAACGTTGCAATATTGTTCAAATGTCATAAAACTGTGAAGAAGAAGAAGGTAACCCAAGTTTCAATTTCATAATCATAACATAACGCAATTCAGTGCAAGACAGTTTCAATTTCAGTGTTTGATAGTGAAAAACAACACTTTTATTAACTTTTTTCACGTTTTGAATGCTGAATTTTGGAAATGGGAGATCGCGAAATTCCAAACATGTCAAAGCGAAAACGAGCGCCAAACTACACAAGTAGTGAAAGGGAATTTCTGCTGAATTGTATACTAGAATATAAAAACATAATAGAAAACAAAAAAACTGATGGGGTATCTGTTTCTGAAAAAACCTACCGATCATCTGGAAATTCCAAGGAATCATCAATCTCTTGCAGTATTGCTAATACTGTAGGTCTTGTCAGACGAAACATCTTAAAAAATAAAAGGTTATCCATTTCATCAAAATGATTTCTTCTTTCATTAACTCTTCTAGGGAAACCAGTATCCACAATTTCCAATAAATCTAAATCATCATTAAAGATTTCCATTTTCCTAACAAAAAACATACAAAACAAAATATCCAGAACAACGCCAAAAATCAAAATAATTGTGTTTTTTTTTTAAATCTCCTTATATTTTTTTAACAGCGCATGCCCATAATAACTAGGAAGAAGCTAGGGACCCAAATTTCTACACCTAATTTTAGGACAACCTAAAGCAAGATAGGGACTGAAAATCAAGTGGTGCCAGAGAAACCGACACCTAGGGCTAATTTATTCCTTCCCTAGGGTTAGGTGTTCCCTTAAATAGTTGGTGCAAACGGGCATTAAAGTACCAATGTTGTCATTATTGAAGCTAAGGTGAAAGCTGATACCGATGGTGGCATATCTATCCGTTTATCCTAGATTTTCTCTTCAGTTAAATTTTTCTGACTCACAATTTACGCATATGAAATATGCACCAAATAAAACATTCTCAATTTTCGCGTTTTTGTTACAGATACATTATATTTTTAACCGTTGGTATAACAATGTATAGTTGATATTGTCGCATGACAATATGGCGACGATGAATATGGTCAATTCGTTCATTTTATCTGACATCCCCCCGCATGCCCCCTGCAATGAGCGACGTCACCCGGCCTACACTAATGATGGTTTGCCATAAAAGCCCATGCATTTTTCTCGGTTTTCAAAACGTTATATCTTGGCATTTATAAGGCAAACCTGTTGATTTTTTTGGTGTTTCTGGTTGGTGTGTTAATTTTCTTTTGCCCCATTAAGTTTTTATAACTCTAGTTGCCCTAGTTTGCTGTGGATAACCCATAAATTAAACTGATGCTAAGTGCGTTTTGAATGCTATTTCGTGATAAGGCACTTTGATTTACTTACTGGACAAGGAAAATATTTGTAGAAAACTGTTGCAAAAGATAGGTCCGTTTTAATAAGTAGGATTTTAGTTGATTTGACAATTTCTCAAATATGATAATCAAAGGTGAGTTTTTGATCTACAAAAATTCCCAGATGCATTTTGACCAGTTGAGTTTATCATCTAGTGTGATACCTAAGTTTCACCCTATCACCACTTCTGAGGTATTCAACAATGTGCACAGAAGTAACAATGTGCCATTGTTACTTCTGAACCAAAATTCTATACTTCACTTTGCAAAATACATTTAGTGTCACAACACAAGATTGAAGAGCCCATCAATCTGTTGAGCCGCATATGGCAACCGAATAGGTAACTTTTTTTAAAAATAAAATTGGTTTGGTCTTGTCAAATGTGAGAATGTTATGACATTCTCGATCTGCTCTATAAAACAATTCACATTGTTGGAGCAAGTCATACCGAAGTATCCAGAAAGAGCAACTGCTCGACTTGGTGCATGAGATAAGAAAGAAAAATTATTTACAGAAATTAATTTGACTCTACGTAAAAACCTAGTGCACTAAAGCAAATTACAAAGCATCAAATCAATAATAAAAGAAATATTACACAAGATCACAGCCCTTTATGGCTATCTTACAAATTTGTAAGATCCATATCCAGAAGTTGATTGCCTCGAGAAATGCAGCTTGATAACTCATTCGACAGTAGTGATATTCGCAAATTTCTCCGTACAGTTCTTCTTGGAGGTTCTTCCACTCTGTTTAGTATTAGTATTTATTCGTTCTTCAGGATTAATTGATATAGAACATGTCAATTAATGTACCTAATGGCTAACGTATAATAAAAATTTATATATTAATAAAAATAAAAATAGTGTATATGTTAAATCAAACACTTACATAAAATAACTACGACATAGAATTAGAAAAATAGATTAAACCTTAACATGAAACACATAGATCATGTATGAGTAGTAGGTTATCAACAACAGCATAATACAATATGTAGTTACTTAAATTGTTATGTCATTCAAGAATTCCGCCACTGAGTAGTACGCCTTTTCAAGAAGAATATGCTTAATAGCTGTTTTGAACTTATGTAAAGGTAATGTTTTTATTTCAGTTGGCAATTTGTTGTATAGTTTAATGCCCATGTGTTTAGGGCTGAGTTCGGTTTTTGTGAGCTTATGAGCTGGTACTTCTAAAGTTAGAGTGTTTCTGGTATGATAGGCGCTATTACTGACCCCTTTGAATATGATGATGTTTTCTTTGACATATCCTAGAACTTGTAGTATATAGACAGAAGGTAGTGTTAGAACTCTGGACCTGATAAATATTTTTTTGCAGCTTGTTCTTCGCAGTACTCCTTCAATTATTCTCATTGCCCTTTTTTGTAGTATAAAAACCCTATTCTTTTCAGGTGAACTGCCCCACACTATTATCCCATACGATATTACAGACTGTAATTGCGCATGGTAATACATTCTCAGAGCATGTTTGTCGAGTAACTTGCTCAGTTGGAACAGTGCATAGCATATAGACGTTGTTCTTTTGCATATGACATATTAATGTGATAATTCCACTTACAGTCTTCTGAAATATGCACACCTAAGAATTTGTGAGTTGGAACTTGTCTCATGGTTCCTTTTGATTGCCTGATTAAAAGACTGGAATCTGGGTGAGTTGTAGCATGGCTGAATCTTATGAGCGTCGACTTTTTTCTATTACAAATGAGTTTGTTAGCTGTAAACCAGTTTTGTGAAGTTAGGACCGAGTTATTTGCATTTTCGATATTGTTTCCACTAACCACTAATGATGTGTCGTCTGCGTACATTATGGAATCTTGTATTGAGAAATTGTTTACGTGAATTATATATAAAAGAGGTCCTAGAATGGAGCCTTGGGGAACCCCAACCTTATATGAGTAGTTTTCCGATTTTGCTCCTTTGAGTGATACATATTGGGTCCTATGTTGAAGATAGCTACAGAACCCTGAATAGGCAACGCCTCTGAAACCATACCTTTCCATTTTGTCCATTAATATCTTGTGATCAACTAAATCAAATGCTTTACTTAAATCTAAGAATATACCAGTTATTTTTTTGCCTGCATCCAGGTTATCAAGAATCATATTTATGAATTTGGTTATTGCATTTGTTGTTGAATGTCCTTTCTTAAATCCAAATTGTTTGTTGTTGAAAAAGTTATATTTAGTGAAAAAACGACGTGACGCACTGAGATACATATTTTTCAAACACTTTTGCAAATGGGCTGATTAGGGTTATCAGGTTTCAGAAAATCATAGCAATTTCATGCATCATCTTTAACCTACCTTTGATAACCGAATCTGATGTTCTCAGAACTATAATAAATCTAAAACCAAAAAGGTCAACAGGCAGAGACAATATATTTATTTATATGGTTATAACATTTTTACAACAACTACAATTATAATAGAAAGCTACGTGAAAGTTTCACTAAATGAATTTATACAGAATACCTCAAATAGTTTGCAGTATATATTTTATATTGCTAGTACAGATCTCAATCTATTCTTTAATTGGTTTAATGCATTATTAACTAGGTCAATAGAACCAAGGTTAAAATTCCGTGGAATTCTCGCCAAGGGACATTATTGTCGGTATTTCTGTAGGTTGAAATAGAAATAGAAATAGTTTATTCATCACTAAAATTTTTCACATATACACAATTACAAAATTAAATACATGAGAAAATTTATTGGACTAGTCAAAGAAGTAAAACGCTAAAAAGATAAAACACTAATGTTTGATCTTGTACAAATTTAAAAAGGACTTTACATGTTTAGATAAATCTTGAAAATATTTTATTAATAATAAACTTTTATCTATGAACATGTCATTCCGGATTCCACTATTTTTGAACATTTTGTACATAAAATTGACATGTGTCGGTAGTTCAAACGTTGGCTCTAACCTAACCTAACTTTTTCTGTGGGTTATTTTTGACATTCGAACTATTAGACTCCTCCCATTGGCCGTACTCGTAGAAGCAAAGCCTTCTGGATCCAGTGACCCTATTCAACATTAGATGCCAGCGCCAAAGTGGCAAAAATGGAACTACTCTCGAGTACATTATCTCAACAGAAGAACTGAATATTCACCATTTATATGTACCAGAAAATCATCACTCATCAATAATAATTACAGGTTCAACAAAATGTACATAAATAATAGCCAAAATTTTGGGAATTTTGACGAAAACAATAATTTCATTGTACTTATCTATAGTGTCAAAACTTGAATCCAGAGGGAGTATCCCTTATGTTGAATTCCCAATTAGGCAATCCAAAACACGTGACCCAAAATGGCAGCTGTTGGCAATGTTGGCATACAAACAAGCATTCGCCATAAGAATTGCATTATGTTGCCAGTCCTTTGGTTCTAAATATCGTAGTTTTGAATATTTTCGGAGTTTTTGTGCCGTTGAATAGTAATATTTAAATTGAGAGTAGTTACCTAAAGACATTAGTGCTGAAAAACAGAGATATTGGTGAAAGGTATGCTTGAAAATAAATCTCAATCTTCTGTTTACATTTTGATCGTTGTATTGTTACAGGTATAGAATGAAGTTGAGATTATTCAATCATATAGATCATCACATATTGAATATTTCTGTACTGGATTTTACAATTGATGGTGTTCCTCCTGTTGCGAATGTGGATCTTGTTACGAATTTGGTTTAAAGCCCCAGCTTTCATTCTCAAAAGTGCAGATGAAGTTGTAGAAGTGGAAACAAAGATTGAGATTGATTTGAACATTTTAGTTGGACAGGTAAGTTTCTGAGCTATTTACAACTTTTTGCATAAATCCACTATATTTATATGTGTAAACTATTATGTTAATTATTGCCTCTCTTTGTCATAATTATAAAATACTTTCATCTTGCCATCACCAGAACTGTGTTATTCATATAAAAACATCACTTGCTCGAGTGGTGTTAATTATACCAGCAAGGTTTGAGCAGCAGGTCAATATGGATTCATCGTAACACCAATTGGAAAAACCATGAGCTAGTAACAGTGGTTTCAGAAAGTCATGTTGTCATTGGTTTGAAATGAGAAATGGTGGCATTTGATTGTTTCACTTAATATGAGGAAAATTGTTATTAGAATGTGTAACATCTCAATTTTCATGGTAATTCTAATCAATATAACTTTTTTTTAGGTCTAAAATTCACAGAAAGCAAATATGAAACCTTTACATGTCTGGTGCATAATTGCAAAGGATGTAAGCATATGTACACCTTGCTGTACATATATGACTGGAATCGGTGAAGTATGCAGTAATGTTTGTGTCATTTAATTTGCAGCAGAGTTCAGTGCAGTTAAACAAAGGAATGTGTCAATCCAATCAGCAAACAAATACTAAAATTGAGTGTGAATTATACCAAGTGTAAAAAAGTGCTCTACTTTCATGCAAAGGAAATAACTTATAATAACTTATTTTTTTCAATGTTCACAAAACTGTTGTTTATATATAGAACATTTCAATAAATGTGTAGAGATTGTAGTGATATTTTTACCGATAAAAAACATAATGTTCATAATATATAGCAAGTCTTTTAACACTTGACTGAAATATCTACCTATGGTTAAAGTGCAGAACCTCGTAAGTCAGTTTGTATCGTTTGAGTTTCTGGAAGATCGTTTGCGTTTCTGGAACAGACAATTTGCAAATAGCGGATTTCTTGAACTGCGAAGGTCCGTTGATGAACGTTGAAGACTGGAAATTGACTTACGAGACTTGGTATTTGCAAATTTTCTCTTCCAGAAACACAAATATACAAAACTGACTTATGAGGTATTACGCTTTAACCATCTCTATAAAGGTTCTAAAGGAAAGGAAGGTTCAAAATGAAAAAACACAAATGGTTTAGATAGTTTTATTCATCAGATCACTAAGGAACATTCTATATCAATAAATCAACTGAATTCAATCAATAATCAATTCAATAAGTAAACTTATCAAGTTATGGATTTTTTAAATTTCATTGCCATAATCTTGAAATGCCTGTTTCACATACATCTTTGTCTTCATCATTAAATGTCATAAATGTGTTTCATTCTGTTGAAAATAAAAACACATTTCAATTACATCAATCAAAAAGCAGCTGTAAGTTTCATGTATAAAATCAGCAAATCTTCAATGGAACACTAACAATCATGGAAATGAATTCTTTTTGGTGTCTAAACCATTATATTCTCACCCCTAACTGGCTAACCACATTTTGTATTGCTTGAGTCGGAGTTGATAATTATGCCCAGTTCATGTAAATGTAAGGTAAGGCAACGCAAGAACGCAATAAATTCAAATTATTGGAATTGTGAAACTTAACTTGCATTTTATAATGAACGTGTCTACACAATTCCAATAGTTTAATTTTCTTACTTTCTTGCATTACCCTCTTACCTTACGTTTACATGAACTAGGCTTTATAGTCATTACTTGTGCTTTGACAAAGCTGACATTCATAAGTTTCAATAGTATCGTTCGTTAAGACGTAGTCCGACTGATGCTCTACTTGCTATAAGTTGATTATTTAAAAGAGAAAGACACATGAATTACAAATGTTAGAGAAAGATAGACAGATGAGAAAGTGATCTCAATCAACTAGAGCAGTCTTCAACGAACACCCCTATTGATTCAAGAAACACAAATCACGACCAGTGTGGTAATAACACCAAATATTTCAAAAAGTTCTTATTGTTTTTCTGATAACTCCAACAGTCAATGAACTGTAAGTTGCACTTGATGTTTCTTTTGTTTGTTAATAATACTGAATAAAAACCAGCTGCAGAACTCTACTAAAAAGTAAAAAGCATATACTGGACGGCCATGTAATAGAATAGTGACAGTTCATACAATAAACCTAAATCAACACCACCTACTCCAGATCGCTTGATTTTTCTATTGTCCAACCTTGCCTTTCCTTATCATCATAACTTTTACGAGAGTGCTGTGATGAATGTCCCAGGTTCTGGAAGGAACTCTATCAGGATTGGTTTCATCCTCTATAGAAGCAGGTTTGCCTGGAAATAATACCCCAATTAATATTTACTAAATGCAAAATATTTGTAATAACTTTCAGCTGTTCAGCGGAGACTCAAGTATCGAAAGGCTCACCTGTTATACAATGTCTGCTACAGGCTATAGACTCTCTGATACTTAATCTATGAATCTGTCACATCCTCTCGGCTCATTTCAGCTAACCATAGGGCTTTCCGCTTCCTGCATAAGTCGTTCTTAGTCGTCAAAAATCTGTGTTATAAAACAGTGGGAACCGAGTAAAACCCTACTTTATCCCGGTTGTAACGAGAACCACAGCCAACTACGATGCAAGTAAGAGGCATTTTTCTTTAGCTGAAGCACATATCATAATCCACAATTAATTAAAACACTCAAATACGCAAAGGAAATCGCCAAAAAAAAACATTTTATTACCATTGTTGCTTATGACAAAATCCAATGTGTGCCAACAGCAGCCATGTTGGATTTGATTTGACACTTTTGACAGGTCTCTGGCAGGGCCGATCCTAGCAGGTGTGCAGCGCGTGCCCCGCACGAAGGCGCGACCAACAAGGGGCGGCCGCAGGCCGCATATAGTTCACGACCGGCACACAGCACGCAGTTCAATGGTCAAAACAAACTTTATTTTAGCCGTTTTTTTTTGAGGTTTTCATTTTTACCCAGAACTTGGAGAGCGCTACGAGTCATTATTTATTTTATATTATTTGCTCTAACATTTTTAACAGGAATAGAGATGAATAACCCATAATCTACTGTTTTCGATAAATTTCAAATTTTTCGAAAAATTTCATTTGCATTTTTTATAATCGTGTTTTACCTTAGTGCCATTTTTATTAACTTTTACTATTATACAGGTATATAATAATACTAATAATAAAATGTCTTTATTTTAATTGTCGTGTGCGAAGTCCAGTTAAACTGCTCTACTTAAGTACTACTTAACCAGAGTACCAGTTACATATAAAAAAATGCCACATATACAATTGAACAAGCAGTTGTATGCCTGTGTATTACAATAAGAAGATTCCTATTTCTGGTATTTACATCATGAACAAACGAACGATATGTCATTTTTTTGTAATATCCAAAGAAGTTCCGGTAGTTCCTTTTTCTAAAAAGGTGAAAATTGCTTCGGTCCTGCATTTTAAGTAATCCTTTTGTTCCGCTATAAATGGAGTTCCGTCTTGCATTCTCAAAAAAACAAATGAAATGAATATATATGAGTTTTGAATTTTAGTCGATGTTCAAATATCGAGGCACGGTCCATAAATCAAATCGTCATAGTTTCAGTGACTCAAAATTAAAGTTTCATGTAACTGTTTCATCAAATCTTTGTTTAGAATTATCCTGTTACGGTAAAGAATTCTCAATAAATATTTGTTTAATATGTGTTTTAAACCGTAAATCATCGTCAACGGGTAGTCCTAATTTTTTTATTGTTCTACAGGGCTCACTATGCACACCACTCATTACCACTTCATCTGTGGCATGAACTCTATCAAATATTTAATTTGTGATTTTTATTGTAATGACTATATCAGCATTATCTCTATTGAAACGTTTATACACTTGAGTGTAGTCAGAAAATTGATGTATATAACATTCACCAGAGAATTCTTTCAGATCCATAGTGTACAGTAAAAACAGGAGTGGGCGTAGTATTGAGCCCTGGGGAACTCCTCGAGGTAATGGCATTGCACTAGAACTGGTTTCTTATAGGACAACATAGTGACATCGGTTGGAGTGATAGCTTTGAATTAAACATAAGATGAGTTTGAAACGTCAACGTAAGTATTAGTCAAAATACAAAAAAAAAATTAGAGGGGCGGCACATTAGGTCTTTGCACGCGGGCGGCCGACACCCCAGGATCGGCCCTCTGGATTGCCTAATGGCACATGAACCGTTTTGTCTGTAGACCCGATGATGTCACAACAGACGTCAATTGTCGCGCTGAAATTTGTCCAATGTACGGAGATAGGAAATGAAATGAGCCATCCTGTGTATAATCCTTGATCAGGGACCCTATTCTCAAATGTCGATCACCCTATGTCGCATACGAGAAAAAAAAATTTCATCACTTTTCTCGACCAATCATTAAAAAAAGATGGAGATGTACCTACAGGGCTAAGCGAGGTTGTTATGGATAGGATATACTTACTCTAGATTTCTAGAATGCCAATTCAATGGGATGAAAGTGTTGTAAAAAGTTCGATGCATTATTTAGTGTGCATGATCAGGACCAGTTTCATTCATACCAGGGTGGGTTTCAGTGAGATTTTTAAATGATTCATGATATTGAGTAAAATCGATTTGATAATACGTTGGTGTCAGGGCAGTCTATGAGACACGAAAAGTTTTGGTGGGCATACCTATATAATAATAATAATAATAAATGGTCTTTATTTTACTTGGTGGAGTTTAGCAGAGCTATTCTTCCACTCAACCAAGTACAAGCACATATGGAAATTTAACATTCGAGATAATATAATTTAACTTAAATAATAGTGCAATTATAAAAGTATATCATAATACTTACAAAATAATTAAATACAAAAATATGCGAAAATTCGAAATGAAAATGAAAATGAATTAAATAAGCTGAAAAGAGATGCGATCACTGTCTACGGGTCAAGGTGTCCCTAAGTTTTCTCTCAAATGAATATAGTGACAATTGTTTGGTATCATCGCTAATTGAGCTGTACATGATTGCAGCCTGGCACGAAAAGGAGCGCTCAAAGAAAGTAGTAGAGTGTTGAGGTATCGTCAATAGTTGAAGATTTCTAACATTAATTTGGTGTATCTGATGTCGGGGTATTAGTTTTTCCAGTAAATAGAAAGGGGTTTTCGTTGTCACAAGTTTGTGAACGAAGCATGCCAAATGGAGATCTCTTCTGTGATGCATTTTCAGCCAACCAATTTCATTTATATATTGTGTGACGTGGGTTCTGTCCGAATATCATTCTGATACATGAGTTCTGAACTTTCTGTATCCGAGATGATGTGATGAGATCAAGACAAGGGCCATAGACAACATCACAGTAATTGAACAAAGATAATATTAGGGTGTCGCAGAGATTTGTTTTTATTTTTCGGTTCAAATAATGTCTATTTGAGTACAAATTTTTCATTATACCGTAAGATTTTCGAATGAGCAGAGCAACATGATTTTTAAATTTCATATTCTCGTCTATTTTCATTTCATTTTCGAATTTGATAATATGTTGCTCCATCTTCAAAGACATGTTATCTATGAGCCTTTGTCGATTTTTATCTTTACCAAAGACAATAGCAGCTGACTTATTTGGGTTCAAAACCAAGCTATGATTTTTCGATACCTCTGATATCTTCGTTGAGTTCATTCTCTAGACGTAAAAGTTGTTCTACTTCACATGATATATATAGATTTGTATCATCAGCGTATGTGTGAATTGACATGTGGTCTATTACCTGTTTGAAATCAGAGATATAGATTATGAACAGTAAAGGAGCAAGAATAGACCCCTGAGGTGCCCCATGCGATACATTCAATTCAGTTGATATATTATTATTTATGGAGACACACTGGAGTCTGTTGCTCAGAAAAGATTTGATGAAGAGACAGGTATTATGGCTAAACCCAAAATATTTCAGTTTGGTACATAAAAGTTCGTGGTTCATAGTATCGAATGCTTTACTGTAATCCAATGATAAAAGTATGCTAATTTGATTATTTTCACATGCTGAAATTATATCATCAGTGATTTTCAGCAATGCACTCGCAGTACTATGATTTTGACGAAAACCTGATTGTTGTTGGGGTAGAATTTTTTTTTGTTACAAAACGGTAGATTTGTTCGTAAACTGCTTTCTCTATCACCTTGGATAAAGCTGGAAGAATATTTATTGGTCTCAGATCGCTCATTGTCACAGGTTTAGATATTTTATTGACAGGAAAGATGAGGGATTTTTTCCATGAATCTGGAAAAGAGTTACTGGTAATGCATTTGTTTACTATGTGAGTTAGGACTGGTGTGAGGTAAGGTATACATAACTTGAACATTTTTGTTGATATTCCATCCTATCCTGTTGCGTTTGATTTTATTCGATTAATGAATTCTTCCATTTGCTCGCCATCGATATTCTGCAGTTCCAGATTTGAATCGACATCAAATTGATTGAAAAATCGAAAGTTTCGTTTGGAGGTTGTAAAACTGCCTGATTAACCGATGTAATGAAATATTCATTTAGCTCGTTTGGATTACAGAGGTGAACAGGCGTTTCATTTTTGTTTTTTTGTGCAACAATATTGAAAAGATGTAATCTACTCCACAGCTCTTTGGTATTGTGTTGGGCATGTATGAAATTTAAATATCCTTGTGTTTCCCTTCTGATTGCGATAGTTAGCATATTCCTATTATTTTTATAATTATTCCAGTCAGCAGGACTTTTCGACCTTTTGAATCGTGAGAGTGCGGATTTTTTATTTTTTATCATGAGTTTGAGGGTGTCCGTTAACCAGGGAACCTTAGCTTTACTTATTCTAATAGTTTTCAAAGGAGCGTGAACATCGAAGACCGATAAGATGTAAGTATTGAATTTATTTACTATTTCATTGACGTCTTCCATTAAGTAGATGTCGTACCAGGGTAGAGATGTGAGATCTTGAAAGAAAAGTTCGTAGTTGAAATATCTATAGTCCCTATACGTTCTATAAGATTGTTTTCGTGTAGTAGATTCATATGAAAGTTCACAACACACAATTTCATGATCGGAAATGTCACTTGCATCTAAGGTATAAGTAACTACAATACTTTCTTTTTTCGTGGTTGCAATTATGTCAATAAGACTGCTACTGAAGTTATTGATGCGAGTTGGTTCATTATTGATTATATCAAGACCATAATTTTCTAAAAAATTTATAAATTGTATAGTGTTAGTATTAGTAGTATTTAATATATTCACATTTATGTCCCCAGCTAATATGATATCATCTACCGTTGGAATTACACATGAAAGTGTATTTTTCAGAGCTCCAATGCAATCGTTCACCCTTGTGTGTGGTGGTCTGTATAAGGCACCTAGCCCAAAGTAAAGATTGTTGATTTTGAATTTCACCCACCGCTGTTCAAATTGCGAATCAGGATGATCAAAGTTCAGTTCCGTAAGACAGATATTTTCTTTGTAATAGATTGCTAACCCCCCACCCCTTCCCTGTAGTCGATCCCTACGTATCATGCTGTAATTATTTATTCTAACTAAATCTGAAGGTATATGTGGTGTTAACCATGTTTCTGTAATGACAACGATATCAAACTGATGTTCATTAAAAATGTTCCTAAGGTCATCAAAACCCGTAAACAGTGATCTTACATTTAAAGTGGCAACTTTGAAGTGCATTGATGCAAGAATCTCCTGCAAACTTATATAATAAGATAATACAAGATAATTGTTGTATTGATAAATTTTATTGGAATATTATAAGTAATAAAAATTACCAAGAATAGAATAAAACCATCCCCCACCATAAGATTCCACAGCCCACCGACCGATCCCGACCTTCACATCATCTTCACTACCCGTTATGTCATGAGGACAGTGCAAAGACCAGGAATAGCCGACAATCCACAAAATCCCACAGCGGAAAAGAGAGGAAAGCGCCTCACTCCACTCTCAGTGAACGTGAATTTCAATAAAATGAATCGTCGATCATTTTCGTAATGAAAATTTAATTATACTAATATATGAAATGTGTTTCACAGTATGATAATGAAAATATAAGTAGAAATCGATAAAAATAATCAACAATAATTTTGAGTAACATTTTGATATATTTTTTTTTATGAGTACTGAGAATACACGAGGAGAAAAAAAAATGAAAAAATATATATTCCTCGTATTTAAACTATTTTTTTGAGAGGTTATCAATGTCTAGCGCTTCTTTTTTGATTAATTTTTCGAGTTCCTCCACTGACGGTTTCCTTACTTGATTGTTCACAATTACTCTTAATTTACCATCAATAGTCCAGACATTTTTAGGCCCATACATTGTTACTGCCGCTGAAACAGCTTTGCTACGAAAGTGGGTCAGGTCTTCTTTTATTGTGATTTTTGTCCCCTTAAGCTTTTTCTTAGAGTCATACACCTTTTTCTTGATCTCATGAGATTTAAATTTCACAAGAACAGCTTTGCTTGAAATTCTATCACTCATATTGAAATTTGTTATCTCCAGTGCACTGTGAATGAAATCCTTAATGAGAGTATTCACATGCTCATTTTCTGTATGTTCCAAGCCATAAATTCGTAGATTACACCTGCGAGTATACTATTCCAGTGTATCGACCCTGTGGTCAATATTCATGATTTTTGTACTATTGTTTGATATTCTTTCCTCAAAGTTTTTCAGACTGACCTGCAAATCGTTGAATTTTTTATCGATGCTCGCATTAACATTGGCCGAGACCTGTTCGATAATCATTCGAATATTATATTCGTTCATGGCGGTGGCGGTGTCCTGCTTCTTCGAAAGGAGCTCTCTTGAATTTTGCGATATTTGCGTATCACTAGGCTGGCTTAGTGGCATATTCCTCCTGCTGAGAGAGCTGAGGTTCAACTGATATCTGATATGTTCAGTTAACAGTTTCTTAGTTTAGGCCACTACAGGTGACGAAGAAAGACTCGATCGCGCATATGACCCGCGCACTCTTATCAGCGATGTGGTTCACGTTGTGTCTAATGTTCACTGTTTTAAATTGATAAAGTTCTTTTAATAAAATTTGATCAATTGTCAAATTTTGATTGATATTGGTTAATAGAAGATGCTGACTCACCACTCAATAAAGCACTAGATCCACTTTTCATTTAATAACTATTCACCAAAACAATGAAACGACGTGATAAGCAGGAGACAACTTCAGCACACCTACTCATTAGCTGCCATCTTCGTTCACGTTGTGAAACTGATTATATCCGAGAAATTCATCGAATAAAATAACAACGAAAAATATATCTATATATATATATATATATAAAGGAGAAAATTAGTGGGTAAACCCTCATAATGCAACCGTAGACGGATCCGTTTCGGACTCATTAGACCTCTTCAGTACGGTATAGCCAAGTGTAAAGTTGTGCAACACTTGAACGCAAGATCACACAAATATAGGAGCCAGCAACACATTTGTGGTTAAAGTCAGAACACCTCGTGTTTACAAGGCTTGAACTAACATTACCACGGAGGCAACTATAGCTACCTGCGTGACATCCTAACCCAGGAATATATAAATAAAGTAAAAAACCATAGAATGGCTTCGTGAGGGGAATAATGAATACAAAGGAGAAAATTAGTGGGTAAACCCTCATAATGCAACCGTAGACGGATCCGTTTCGGACTCATTAGACCTCTTCAGTACGGTATAGCCAAGTGTAAAGTTGTGCAACACTTGAACGCAAGATCACACAAATATAGGAGTCAACCACAGGAGCCAGCAACACATTTGTGGTTAAAGTCAGAACACCTCGTGTTTACAAGGCTTGAACTAACATTACCACGGAGGCAACTATAGCTACCTGCGTGACATCCTAACCCAGGAATATATAAATAAAGTAAAAAACCATAGAATGGCTTCGTGAGGGGAATAATGAATACAAAGGAGAAAATTAGTGGGTAAACCCTCAGAATGCAACCGTAGACGGATCTGTTTCGGACTCATTAGACCTCTTCAGTACGGTATAGCCAAGTGTAAAGTTGTAAAGTTGTATATATATATATTTTATGATTTTTTAACAGGGACCACTTGAATAATTATTTTGTTTGTTAAAATTGTTAAGTAGTATTGATTTGCATAATTTCAAATGTGGTTTTATAATTATCGATCAGAATTCCTTAAAAAATGAAATCTTTATAAAACTTACATCATGAAATGAATTGAACAGATTTGAAAATTCCTCAGTTGTTTCTTGGGTGGGAACTTCATAATTTTTTCGTGAAAAAAAACTTGGAACTGCATTTCATTTCAATAACATTCGACCACCCTTCATATATACATCGTTTGAAAAAAAATATTTGCTGCAAATGACATTTTTTTCAGTCAGATGCTCCACGGTAGGATCTCTTCCCAATGCTCTCATCCAAATGTCATGCCTTGCTCTCGTCAAGCTTAAAATGATTAATATAAGCCAAACGTAAAGAAAGGATTAATATTCTCAGTTTTATCAAAGATGGGAGTTATTTCTGCTCTATTTATGTTATTCATTAGATTTGCCATCAACAATTCATATTCAAGTAAGTAGGTATACTTACTAAAAATAATGGATTCCAGGAATATGTCCTTTTTCCTTTATATCCACACCATATAGAACCAAGCACGTCAACATTGTCAAAATTAAAATTTCACTACAGAAAAACCTGAAAACCAATAACATACACAGTAGCGATGAATAATTGAAGTAAACAACAGTAATAAGAAAAGCACATCTAAATAAACACAATAAGGTTATGGTTAATTTCACAATGAACACAAATCGCCTAAACCACCAAACTAACCCAAACCGGCTCTGGCAAACTACCTGCCTTCCTCTGCGGCAATTGAACACTGTTAACACTGTTGCACGATCCCAACAATTCAACGGGAATTTGGGTAGGCTTCACAGAAATGTTAGATTATTTTCGGCAGAATCTCGACTACAAAGATAAAATTTTCTGAAATTTGTCAACGCTGCAGAGCTAGGAGACTGGTTATGGGCATGCGTAAGATGACATGCGCATTCATGAAAACATTTGGAATTTTACAACACTTTTCAGTGTCCCACGAAGAGGGGATTGGCATTCTAGAGTAAGTGTATATATTATAATTTCTATGTGTTCAAGGCTAGTTGCTAATCGCGAAATTGGTATTCATTATTTAAGTAAAGTAAGTAAAGTTACTATAAAAGTTGCTACGTATAATGACCAGTGGCTATGAGGAGTGGTTAACGGATGTGTTGTTAACGAAGACCACTTTTGCGTCGGGCACTGATTGGAATATTTTTTCAATTTCATATAGATATGTAAGTAATTAAGTTTTAAATGAATAAGGGCCGGTATTATAAAACTATTTTGACAGAAATCTAGAAGTTAACTTGTGCAATGACGTCACATTGTAATAACCTGTACACTGGGGCGATCTCTTTAAATCCTCGAGATATAATATATATATATATATATAGAGGAAGGGTAGTCGTTGCTGACTAGTTAGGTATGGAACTAGTAAATAGTGGGGCTTTGCAGCAAAATCAAAGAGTACTACTTTAAAGTTTGTCCAAGCTTTCGGAAATTTAATAAATCATTTCCATCATCAGGGATAATCTTTGTTGAGATTGTGAGACGCGATGTTATTCAACAATAAGTGACACATTGTGCAAGATGAAAGTTGATATAAAACATGTAAAATTGGTAGGATGTCTTAAAATTTTTTCATAAAATACGTTACATTTAAAATTATTAATTTTTTTTTTTTTTTTTTTTTTTTTTTTTTTTTTTATTTTTGACCACACCAGGCCAAAGCAATCAAATCATTGCTTTGGCATGGTGTGGTCAAAAATAAAAAAAAATTTTAATAATTTTAAATGTAACGTATTTTATGAAAAAATTTTAAGACATCCTACCAATTTTACATGTTTTATATCAACTTTCATCTTGCACAATGTGTCACTTATTGTTGAATAACATCGCGTCTCACAATCTCAACAAAGATTATCCCTGATGATGGAAATGATTTATTAAATTTCCGAAAGCTTGGACAAACTTTAAAGTAGTACTCTTTGATTTTGCTGCAAAGCCCCACTATTTACTAGTTCCATATATATATATATATATATATATATCTTCGCCAGGACAATGCCACCCCTACAAAAGAGATCGTCCAGCCAGAGGGTTATTTTTGTAGGTAATTAAAGAAGGTAGCGCGATGCTCCCTGCCACCAGATCAGATATAAGTTTTAAATCCGCTCGGATCATACAGATTAAGAATTTAGTGGTGTCGTGGTTTCTAGCGGTCGGCTAGGTTATGTCACCAATTAAGTCCTTGGAGGGTAGACTCGGCCACGGCTTAAATGCATGGACTTTAGAAGGTTTGAAGGGATCAAATAATACCAGCAAGGTTTTAACAAACCAATTTTATTAAATTACTAATGAGGCGGAAAGTTGAGATAACAATGACTAAGAACTAAATTAATGAAAGGATTTTCGTCTGACTCTAAACGGGAGCAATATCGAGATACTCTCCTTAAATAAAAGACAATTCCAGAGTTATTACTCTCAAAATACAACGAATCTAGATGTTTTACACTGATTGTAAGTAGTTATCAAAGTTCTAGTGTTATTTTAAAATCTAACAAACGGAAAATCAATTGCCCGAGCAAAATCAGAAAAACAATTATTGCTTAAATAATATGCTCTCCCTGAGATCTAATATAAACCTAATTAAAACTATCTGCGCGAGGAAGTTTTAAGTGACCCGCTTAAACACTCCTCCCTGTATATTATGTATATCCATATATATCTATATATTGCTAACTATAAGCCAATTTGGAAAAAGGGAACCCAATTCGTCGTTTAATCTGTTCGATAATTCAAAAAAAAAAAAATATAGCTGACAGGAATAGGTATATTCATGCACAAAAAAAAAGGTTCAAATACGCTCACCACTGATCGACGCTCGTACTCTTCCTGTAATCCAATTAAACGATCCACCTTAGATTAGACGATCCCAAAACTTGCGAAATTAAGGAACTCAAAATGTTCCTACGACTTGACAAAATTACCAAAAGCCGCCACAAATTACTAACGCAGCACAAAAGCCTCTTCGCAAAACAGTGACTTGAAATACTTCGTATTTCACTCCACTCCAGATCTTCCGAACTCGACTATAAGACTAAACCGGCTTATATCCCGATTCGTCTGAACAAACCGACCCAAATCCTGGCTCGAACGCGACTCCCCGAAAAACTTCCCTCAAAAATTCAAAAGCTTGACAATTTCAATACCACTCACGAAATCTTCACAGCCAATCAAATGCTCTCGAATTTGTTTCTGGCCTGTGGTACTGTTAATGCCCTCCCTCAGCTCGACGAGCAAGTATGCGAAATTATCGATAGAGTTCTGTTACTCATATCGACTCAGAGGTTGACTATATCTACCCCTCGACCCTAGATGTCGCGACTATGCTATATCCGTACAATTATTCCAAATATTTAGCTTCCCCGGCACGACGAACCCTTATCTTTTAGAAAGATTGATTTGTTAGGCAAAGTCTAGACCCAGGAGGGTACTTAAACTTTAATGATGTTTGAAATCGTCTAGCGCCCTTCGACCTTTCGACCTTTAGTGACGAAATCACTAAAGGGCCCACTATATCCATGGAAGTCAATTCCCAGGGTTCATAAGCCGTTGTGAACTTTTGTAGAGGCGCTTTTCCATGGTGTGGCGAGGTTTTCCGTTTATTGCAGGAATCACAAGCTGCCACATATTTTGTTATTTCCGCTCTCATATTGGGCCAATAGAATATCTTCTTTATACTCCACAATGTTTTCTGTTGTCCCTGATGTCCTGCCATAGGCATATTGTGAAAATCTTCAAGCACTTTCTTCACCATTCCCTTGGGGACTACTAGCTTTCCATCTCCATCTGCCTCTATTTTATAAAGTATTCCGTCATTATCCAGGTAGAAGTCTTGGTTCTCCTCTTGTCTATCTTCAAGTTGGGCTATTACTTGTTGACAGAACTTATCCCGTCGTTGCTCTTTTTCCAAAGTCTCTCGATCCCAGATTGGTTCCATGACTGTTTTCTTCCACCAACCAGATAGGTTTTTCTACAGTGCACATGCCGTCGTACACTCTTATCTCTATGTCCCATCCATATCAGATGAATTCAATCATTTCTACCACTTTTTCCCAATCCAGTCCGTTCAATTCACATCCCAACTTGGGTATGGCAAGACACTTATCATTGTTTCTTTCGCAACTGCTTCTGAGTTCCTCAAGACACTCCCACAATGTATGGTAGGTCGGTTTCTCGTAGTAGGCACTTTCCGTGACCAGGTAATAAATGTTCCTTTCCGGGAGCACTAACGTCGCTACTTCTCCAACGCCTTTTCCTTGTCGTTGCAGAGAGTCCACTGATCCATATCTTTCCTTAAAAAATCTTCGCGAGTCCCCTTTCCATTGTTAAATCCTTCGACACACAGTGAGCTAGCGCCCAATCCTCCGGTGAAGTGAACAAATCTTCTTTCCGATATGTTAAATTTTTGAAGTTTGGTATCTTGTGCTTTTTTATATATTCTTCGAACTCCGCGTACTCTACATCTACAAAGTTCTCCTCCTCATTGTACATCCGACTGAGAGCATCTGCATTTCCGTGAAGTTTACTTTGTCGGTGAATTATCTCGAAATCGTACTCTGCCAAGGCCAGCGCCCATCGGGTCAATCTTGAACTTGGGTCTTTTAGTGACAGTAACCACTTAAGTGGCCGGTGGTCAGTTATAACCGTGAATTTTCTTCCATATACAAAACAACGGAAAGTTTGTATTCCATACATCACTCCAAGTAACTCTTTTTCTGTCGTCGTGTAATTCAATTCTGCCTTTTTCAATTTCCGGCTAGCGTAGGCTATGGGTCTTTCATACCCATCTCTAAGTTGGCTTAGCACTGCTCCCACTCCTAGCTTTGAAGCATCTGTGGCCAAAATAAATGGTTGCTCAAAATCGGGAAAAATTAGGATTGAGTCTGATTTCAAAACATTTTTCAGCTTTCTTATAGCTTCCAACACTTCCTCTGTTATTTCGAACTTAACGTTCTTCTTCGTCAAATTGACTAAGGGTGCTGATATCTCCGTAATATTGGGAATGAATCGGCGGTACCAATTTACTATTCCCAAAAAGGACCTCACTCCCTTGATATTCTTTGGTAATGGAAAATTGTTAATGGTCTCTATGGTTTCAGGGTCTGGTAGTATTCCATCCTGGGAGAGAACATGACCCAAATATTTAACTTTTTCTGTCATGAACTTACATTTCTTTGGTTTCAGTTTTACATTAGCCTCGCTCAATCTTTCAAAAACTCTTTCTAACTTTTTTATGTGGTCTTTCCCACCTTCAGTATTGAAGATGATAATATCATCCAAGTATACCATACACGTTTCTGGGGTCAAACCTGTGAGCGTCATGTTCATGAACCGTTGGAAAGTTGAAGGAGCGTTCACAAGCCCGAATGGCATTTTCGTATACTCGTAGTGACCTTGGAAAGTGCTGAATCCTGTCAACGGTATTGCTTGCTCATCCATATCTATCTGGTGATAGGCTTCGGCTACATCAATGACCGAAAATAGCATATTAGTACCGGCTTTGTGTCCCTGAATCAAATCCGATATATTAGGTAGTAGATAGTACTCTGTCTTTGTCACGTTATTAAGTCCTCTGTAGTCGATGCACATTCTCACTTTTGTCTTCGCCGTTCGGCAGTCGTTTGGTTACCAATACTACGGGTGCAGACCATGGGCTACATGAGGGTCTTATAACTTTCATCTTTAATAATCTGTTCATTTCTTCTTCGAGTACTTCTCGTTGGTGGTAAGGTATGCGGTATGGAGCTTTACAAATGGGTTGTGCGCCTGGTACTAAGGTTAAACTGTACTTTACCTTTGTCGTGCTGGTCAACTCTTCATCATCATCTCGAAATAGGTGCTTGTACTTCCTGATTATCTCATAAAGCTCTTCCTTATTCTTGTCCTTCAAATGTTGTAGGTCAAATCCTGTCCGGATCCAGTCATCGTTGGAAAAATCTAATTTACAAATTTGTATATTGGAGGGGTTGTTTTTAGGTAATTCCTCGCCCAAAATAGCTCTACTGAGTATTTGTCCCTTCTTCAAGTTAACCTCCTTCCACGATAAATTTATTATTTTTACTGGGATTTCCTTTTCATTCTTGACAACCGTACGAGCTACGTGTGCTTGGGGATTTCCTATTTCGGAAGGCTCACAGACTAACACATCACCTTCTATGAGCACTTTCAATCTTCCTCGTATGTAAACTTCTGTTCTTGGAGAAATACTAGATCAGATTCTGTTGTTGGCTCTTCTGATGAAGTTTGATTTTCTTCTGGAATGGTCGCAGACTCACCCTGTCTCATGTTAGATGATAGCACTCCTGAATCTGGCGCGGAAGCACCTACAGTTTTCCTAAGTACCGATAATTTCCGTTCTTGGGAAATTCTATTTTCTGATTTCTGAGAAACTGATTCGTCAGAGTCGGTTTCTTTACTGATGTCTTCATCGGCTTTTTCCATGATACACTTTGAATCGGCCGCTGCATATTCTGCCGTGATAACCTGTACAGCTTGCGGTTCCTCGGTTATTTGTTCTGTCCCCTCTGTTTCCCCTTGCTGAGTCGTTTCTCCATTCTCCCACTTTTCCGGAATCGGCTGATAAGCCTCTGTCCTCAACTGTCCCCTCTCTTGAACTTGTCATATGTGACTCTCGAAAAATTCTCTCACTTCTCTAAGCCATCTTGCCCAGTTATTTTCTCTTCCCCATTGTTGAGAGTATGTTGACTGTCCAATTGTCCTACTTTTATAAATTCTCGAGGCATACGTAGTCATGACTCCAGATTTTGATTCCCTACGCGTTGCGTCATTATTCTTCCTACTGTTGCCATTTCCTGCTTCTGGTCTGCCGGCTCGATTTTTGTTACCTCTACTTCTGGTGTTTTGTCCTATCCCTGATGATATTTGGCGCTTAATAATTCCATCCATATAATGGGATGACCTGTCCCCATATGGTGACTGATGGTACTTGGTCGTAAGAAATGCATGCCCGGTTGGCATAGAGGAAATTACGCCCCAATAAAGCTTGAACCACTCCCAAAGTTTCATTCTCACAAACAATAGCGGTACATCTTGTGTTTAAAGCTTTATCTTCAGGTCCTATCAGCATATTTGTGGTACCCCACGTCCGCAAAGGATGTCCTGTGACACTGGTCAGCTGATATGTATCCCCTCCTCTCACGGCTACTTCATTCTCTAGCACTCTACTTTTTTGAATCTGTATCTACTAAACAATAACTCAATACTCCATTCACACGCACTCGTATAATATGAGGTATTTCCGGTATATCTCCCGAACTTACTTCCGGTATTATCATAATCCGTCTATTTACCCTTTTATTATCATTAATAGTACCTAAATATCCCGATTCCCTAGAATTAAATAAGTCATTCTACCTTCCGGTTTTCCAATGGCCTCCCTCCTGGCAGTGGGAATTCGGCCTTACAAGTTTAAATTCGCATTGCCACTATCGTCCTGGCGTGGCCCTGGAAAAGAAAACGATTGTTGTCCCTGCCTAGGTATTGCTCCAGTATTTTGCTTCACCTCTCTAAGGATTTCAGGTTCTAAGTTTTGTCCGGTGCACCTTTCGCCAACAATTTCGTTTCTAACTGGGCTCCACTTGCGTTGCTGAAGCTCTACTCTTGGTTGAGTCCACCTATCATTCCTACGTAAATCTAATCGATCCCTACTCTGACTGTTTCTTGGGCAATCTCTTGCCCAATGACCTTCCTGGTGACACACGTAACAACCGCTCCTGTTCCCTGGTTGAACACTGCGACATTCTCTGGAAAAACGACCTGGTTCACCACACGAGTATTAATTCCTTCCTGGGGGTGGCTTATTTGTACATCTAAAACCTCTGGAACCCCTAAAATCACCTTTATATTTATCTCGACTTTCACTTCCCCTATATTCCCTAGCCAACTCCTCCGGTTTGCCAACACAGGTCTGGAACTTGCTTCGCTTATCTACTGTGGAAATTCTCATATTCACACCTATTCCTTGAATCATCATTAAAGTTGTCTCCTGTAGCTTCACCAATGCCTCAGCCTTCTCTAAGTCTAATCCTCCCGCAGCAATAAAACACCAGTTTCTCTCATAAGGTCCTTTCGTAGCCCTATCTTAAATTGATTCAATAAAAGTTCCTTATTTTTCCTTTTCATTCCTGCCTCCTCGTCCACGGTAGCTCCACCTAAATCTTCCTTGAGTAAGTTAGAACCTAAAATTCTCAACCTAGTACAAAAGGAGGATACGTCTTCATCATGTCTCTGAAAACATTTGCTTAAATTCCACTGATTTTCACCGGGTAATTTAAATGGGCAAAACCTTTGCAAAAATTTAGTCTTAAGTTCAGAATAATTTAGTGTACCTAACTGCGCATCCGATTTAAAATGGTTATAAGCATCACCAACAAGTTTAAATTTGAATAACTGGAGGGTTTCGTTCTCCGACCAATTATCCAATTTGGCACGCAACTCTAATTTTTCGAAGTACCTCGCCGCTTCTTTGCCTGAAAAATCATCTAGAGTTGCCGCGATCATCCCTAAAGAATATTGCGCTGCCACCCTAACCGGTGCGGGTGTAGGTGCAACCCCTGGTGCGGGTGGTGTCTGATTCATTATAACTATCAACAAAAGACTGGACCCACTGCTGCTCCTTGGACTCCTAAATAACTTTCAGATTAAAAATCGTACACTTATGGGCACAATTTAATTTATACCTTGGGTTCCCTTCCTATCCTGAAATTCTCAATATATCTTAGCCTGAGATTGCTTATAGTTAATAACTCTAACTCCTACTGTATCCTAAAAAAAAATTAATTGACCCTTGTATTTTGGTTCTCAAACTAAACAAAAGGTAATATATTCATTATTATTATTGTTTAGAAACCATCCTACTTATTCCTATCCTTATCTCAATGTTTCCTGTCGGCCTCTAAAAAAAATTTAGTTTCCTGTGTTTTTCACATTCCTTTCTTAAAAAATATTTCAAATCCTTTTTTTTTTCTTGACCCCTTTCTTAAAATCTCTTAATTAAACAATCCCACCGCTCGACACCATTGTGATAACTTGTACACTGGGGCGATCTCTTTAAATCCTCGAGATATAATAATAATAATAATATATATATATATCTTCGCCAGGACAATGCCACCCCTACAAAAGAGATCGTCCAGCCAGAGGGTTATTTTTGTAGGTAATTAAAGAAGGTAGTGCGATGCTCGCTTCCACCAGATCAGATATAAGTTTTAAATCCGCTCGGATCATACAGATTAAGAATTTAGTGGTGTCGTGGTTTCTAGCGGTCGGCTAGGTTATGTCACCAATTAAGTCCTTGGAGGGTAGACTCGGCCACGGCTTAAATGCATGGACTTTAGAAGGTTTGAAGGGATCAAATAATACCAGCAAGGTTTTAACAAACCAATTTTATTAAATTACTAATGAGGCGGAAAGTTGAGATAACAATGACTAAGAACTAAATTAATGAAAGGATTTTCATCTGACTCTAAACGGGAGCAATATCGAGATACTCTCCTTAAATAAAAGACAATTCCAGAGTTATTACTCTCAAAATACAACGAATCTAGATGTTTTACAATGATTGTAAGTAGTTATCAAAGTTCTAGTGTTATTTTAAAATCTAACAAACGGAAAATCAATTGCCCGAGCAAAATCAGAAAAACAATTATTGTTTAAATAATATGCCCTCCCTGAGATCTAATATAAACCTAATTAAAACTATCTGCGCGAGGAAGTTTTAAGTGACCAGCTTAAACACTCCTCCCTGTATATTATGTATATCCATATATATATCTATATATTGCTAACTATAAGCCAATTTGGAAAAAGGGAACCCAATTCGTCGTTTAATCTGTTCGATAATTCAAAAAAAAAATATAGCTGACAGGAATAGGTATATTCATGCACAAAAAAAAAAGGTTCAAATACGCTCACCACTGATCGACGCTCGTACTCTTCCTGTAATCCAATTAAACGATCCACCTTAGATTCGACGATCCCAAAACTTGCGAAATTAAAGAACTCAAAATGTTCCTACGACTTGACAAAATTACCAAAAGCCGCCACAAATTACTAACGCAGCACAAAAGCCTCTTCGCAAAACAGTGACTTGAAATACCTCGTATTTCACTCCACTCCAGATCTTCCGAACTCGACTATAAGACTAAACCGGCTTATATCCCGATTCGTCTGAACAAACCGACCCAAATCCTGGCTCGAACGCGACTCCCCGAAAAACTTCCCTCAAAAATTCAAAAGCTTGACAATTTCAATACCACTCACGAAATCTTCACAGCCAATCAAATGCTCTCGAATTTGTTTCTGGACTGTGGTACTGTTAATGCCCTCCCTCAGCTCGACGAGAAAGTATGCGAAATTATCGACTCAGAGGTTGACTATATCTACCCCTCGACCCTAGATGTCGCGACTATGCTATATCCGTACAATTATTCCAAATATTTAGCTTCCCCGGCACGGCGAACCCTTATCTTTGATTTGTTAGGCAAAGTCTAGACCCAGGAGGGTACTTAAACTTTAATGATGTTTGAAATCGTCTAGCGCCCTTCGACCTTCCTTTAATAAAATTGGGATATTTATTGCATTTCTTTGAAAAATATCTAAACAATTTAATGGTGTTCATGTACTTTTGACCTGGTTAAATAATAAAGTTGAATTTTTTGTTGAGTCTAGCTTTAAAATATCAAGTCGTTATTTTAATTTCTGTTTTATGTGGTTTGCCCTGTTTGACCCTAAAACCGATACTGAATCCGATATGAGGTTCCCTTTTTCAACGATACAGACTTTTAGAAATTCGTTTTACACAAACAAAAATATATATCTGTACTTTATTACAACATCTTGCAGTTAACTTCTAGATAAAGGAGTTAACTTTATCCGGCGGAATGGGTATCAGGTGAAGGAACTTTGTAGGAACTGATGGTTTTCGACAGTTTTTCTGTCAATAATTTAGCACATGCTTGAGTTTATTGTTGTATTATTTTTCTGACTTTGTTAAAACGAGGGGAAAAATAGTTTGCTGACCGAAATATAATATTTCATTGATTTCAGACTTGAACTGCGAATATCGAAATGATAATGCAAAAATGACATCTATTGAGAAATATCCTCCTGCCACCATACTCAAAATTGAAATCCACCCCCATTTGGGGGTAGTTTATTCTTTTAATTTTTCTTAGAACTTTGCTGACCGGGGGTTTCCAGTAAAGATATTTGGTTAAAACAGTAAATTATGATTATTGAAAACGTACTTTTCGTGCCACCATACAAAAAATTAGGATCAGCCCCTCTTAAGGGTAGTTTATACTTGTGATTTTTCGAAATACTTTGCAGACCGGGGGTTTCCAGTAGAGATATTACATTGAAACAGTAAAATATGATTTCTCAAAACGTACTTGTTGTGCCACCATAGGAAAAAATTGGATCAGCCCCCACGTAAGGGTAGTTTATACTTGTGAATTTTCGGAAAATTTTGCTGACCGATGGTTTCCAGTGAAGGTATTTCATTGAAACTGTAGAGAATGATTGCTCAAAACGTACTTTTTATGCCACCATACAAAAAATTGGGATCAGCCCCCGTATAAGGGTAGTTAATACTTGTGATTTTTCAGAAAACTTTGCTGACCGATGGTTTCCAGTGAAGATATTCCATTGAAACTGTAAATAATGATTACCCAAAACGTACTTTTTCTGCCACCATACAAAAAATTGGGATTATCTCCAACATAAGGGTAGTTTATACTTGTGATTTTTCGAAAAACTTTGCTGGCCCTGGGGTTTTCAGTGAATGTATTTCATTGAAACAGTATAATATGAGTTTCGAAAACGTACTTATTGTGCCACCATAGGAAAAAATTGGATCAGCCCCCACGTAAGGGTAGTTTATACTTGTGAATTTTAGGAAAACTTTGCTGACCGATGGTTTCCAGTGAAGATATTTCATTGAAACTGTAGCTAATGATTGCACAGAACGTACTTTTTATGCCACCATACAAAAATTGGGATTAACCCCCGTATAAGGGTAGTTTACACTTGTGATTTTTCGAAAAACTTTGCTGGCCGGGGATTTTGAGTGAAGATGATTCATTGAAACTGTAGCTAATGATTACACAAGTAGCCCTATAACGTCATCAGTGACCTTGACCTATGACCTCGACCTATGACTTCGACCTACGACTTCGACCTATGACCTCGACCTATGACTTCGACCTATGACCTCGACCTATGACCTCGACCTATGACCTCGACCTATGACCTCGACCTATGACCTCGAGCTATGACCTCGACCTAGGACTTGGGCTTGCCCTTAGCCTTGACCATGATGTATGTTGGGAGGTGTTCAGGGTTTGTGTTTGTCCTAGAGATTGTGATGACTTGATTTTTTTTTCATACACGGACAAGTACCTTTTGCAAGTACATATATTTTTTCTTACCTCGAAGTCTTTCATGTATACTTACTCTGCCATTGTGTATGATCTAATGTGTGGAGTACGCATAAAAATCTGAACCGAAGTATAGAGACGTCTGCACGCCACGGATATCCAGTCAGATATTTGAACTGGCGTCACACACCCATACACTGCGGTGACTCATCGACTACTCTCCGCCCTCTCTTTATTGATATGGTGGGGATGGTTCTGCTGTGACGTTGTATGAATAGTCGATGCGGATAGAATTTGTTCACCCTCTCTCCCACTCATCGATATTACATATAAAGGAGGTGGGAATGATTGTGAAATCAGTATTTTGTTGAGTTTTGTGCTGAGAAGACGATATCGATAAAATGTATTCCTGTGGTTGTGGTAAATCGTTCACTCGTAGTGATAATCTCCGTCGGCATCAACTTCAAAGTTGCCAAGGTGGCCCTTCTGTGAAAAGGATTAAGTTAGATGTGGCTGCATCCACACCAATGTACACATGCAATTGTTGTAATGTGACAATTCCTACATCTCAAGTTAATTCTCACAAAAGAACTCTTCAACACAGGAACAATGCATGTGTGCAAGTGAGTGATGGCATACAGATTATAAGGAATGCTTTCAAGTGTAGAATTGTGAGTTATCGAGTGGAAAGTCCCAATGTTTACACTGAATATATGCCATTCTTCAATGAGATCAGGGAGAAGGTTATTGGATTACTTGAAGACGCAATAAAGGTTCACAAGATCTTTAAAGTGAATATGGAAGTATTTGGCAGCTACATTGTTCAAACACGGGATTTGAGTGACACGAAGTCATTCAACTCACAGAATAAAATTGTGGATCAGTCTACGGATTTGGGTGCATTATTCGATGGATTCCGTGATGTCATTATTGCTCAGACTACGGAATTTGAAGAACGTGATTCAGGTATTTATTTAAAGTTTCATTTCTATTTATATGAATAATAAATTATTGTTATGTTTCAGGATGGAGTTGTGAAAAAATTAAGTTCCTCGAAATGAACATAAACAAGTACAGTCCACTCAACGGATGTTCGTATGTGAAGCTGCCCGAGTTCAGTGAGACTAGAAAAGGCGTTGTGAATATTCGTAATGAAGATCAACATTGTTTTGCATGGGCCATCACATCTGCATTGTTTCCTGCGGATGGTAGAGTGTCAGAAGTTTCCTCATACCCCCACTACGCCAATGTCTTGAATGTAACAGGTATGGATTTTCCAGTTAAACTTCAAGCTATAAAAAAGTTTGAGGACATGAATGATATTTCAATTAATGTGTATGGGTTAGAGTCAAAACTTGATAAGGGTAAAATGAAATATGAAGTGGTTGGTCCGTTGCGTTACTCACAGAGAAGACTTAGAAGACATGTTGATTTGTTACTTATAACAGATGATTCTGGCAATAGTCATTATTGTTGGATTAAAGACCTTTCTAGGTTAGTTTCAAGTCAACTATCTGCGCATGAGCATAAAAAATATTTTTGTGATGGATGTTTATTGTATTTCTCTCACGAGCGATTACTGTTACGTCATCAGTTGCATGACTGTAATCACTTGAGTACTACAACACCATCAGTCAATTTCAGAATCAACAAATATGGTAAAATGTTTGAAAATTTTGAGAAACAAATGAAGGTGCCATTTGTAGTTTATGCTGATTTTGAATCAGTTCTCAAACCCATTCAAACTAGTCAACTCAACCCTAAACACTCATTCTCGAATAAAACATACAAACACGAACCTTATTCATTTGCTTATTCGATAAAATGTTCATACAATGATAAATTATCGAAATTTGTTTTACATAGGGGTGAGGATGCAGCCGAGAAATTTGTTACAAAACTTGAAGATGATTTGAGAAATATTTATCACAATTATTTGAGGTATCCAATTCCTATGGCTGCACAAACCCCCGCGGAAGAAGCAGAGTTTTCTTCTACACAATTTTGTGGAATATGTGATAAACCATTCACGGGTGGTGATGTGAAAGTGAGAGACCATTGCCACCTCACTGGAAAAAAAAGATCACCTGCCGCACATTCCGTATGTAACTTAAATTTCAAATTGCCAAATTTTGTTCCAATCATTTTCCATAATCTGAGTGGGTATGATTATCATTTGTTCATAAAAGAACTGTATAGAAACAAAGACAAAGTGGATGTTATTCCACAAACTAAGGAAAAATTCATTTCTTTCACTAAGCATCTATTCACTCACACATACACTGACAAAGACGGAAAAGAAAAAAAGAATTTTTTGAAAATGAGATTTATAGATAGTTTCAAATTCATGTCGAATTCTTTGCAGAACTTAGGTGCTAACTTAACATCCGATCAGTGTATTGAGATGGATAAACATTTTCCAGAAATTGACAATTTCAATTTGATGAGACAGAAAGGTGTTTTTCCATATAACTTTGTTGATCATATTGACAAGTTGAATTATCCAACTCTGCCCACTAAAAATCAGTTTTATGACAATCTTAACGGAGAGCATATATCAGATAAGGATTATATGAGAGCGAAACTTGTTTGGCATTTATTCGAGTGTAAGAGTTTAGGGGAATACTCGGATTTATATTTGAAGTCCGATGTTCTTCTATTATGCGACATATTTGAGAATTTTCGAAATATATGCTTAGATAAATATAAATTAGATCTGGCACAGTATTATACATCCCCCGGAATATCATGGGATGCAATGCTGAAGTATACGAATATTGAAGTGGAATTATTGACAGACATTGACATGATTAATTTTTTCAAAAAAGGAATACGGGGCGGAATAAGTCAGTGTAGTGAAAGGAAGCATATAGCTAATAATAAATTTTTACCCGATTATAACCCAGATGAACCTTCATCATATATATCATATTTAGATGCAACTAACCTATATGGTCACAGTATGTCACAACCATTACCCACCAACGATTTTGCATGGCTAATACCCGATGAAATAATCAATTTGGATGTAATGGGAGTGGCATCTGATAGTCCATACGGTTATGTTCTTGAAGTAGATGATCATTATCCCCAAGAGTTACATGACAAACATGCTGATTTTCCTTTTCTCGTTGAAAGTTTAATACCACCACACTCGAAATCAAAAATTCCTAAATTAATTCCAAATTTAAATGACAAAAGAAAATATATTGTACATTATAAAAACTAACAGCAGGCTGTGGCCAATGGTCTTATTATTTTGAACACACATAGAGTGTTGAGATTCAAGCAGTCATGTTGGATGAAACCTTATATTGATTTGAACACTGAAATGCGAAATCGATCTAACAACAAAGCTGAAAAAGATTTCTATAAACTCATGAATAATGCAGTTTATGGGAAAACAATGGAAAACGTTGATAACAGAATTGATGTTAGACTGGTTACGCATTGGGAAAGTATCAAGAGAAAAATTGGTGCTAGCGCCCAAATTTCAAAAGCTGTTAAATTTTTTCAGAAAATTTTGTTGCTATTCAATTGGGCAAAGTTAATGTATTGTACGATAAACCGCTATATTTGGGATTTTGTACTCTAGAATTATCCAAAACAGTCATGTACAACTTTTTCTATGGATGTATTAAACGTCATTATGCAGAAAATGCCACCTTACTCTACACTGACACGGATTCTTTAATTTTGAAAGTAAATACCGATAATTTTTATGATTTCATGACCAACAATATATGCGAGTTTGATACTTCCAATTACAACGTAGGAAACCAATTCAATATTAATAATGGCTTTTATTGACAGGAATAAAAAGTAATATACAGTCCTATCAATAGGCAGGATTCAATAGACGAACTAGAAATCTAATTCGCTTCTTGTTCTTCCATCCAACCTTTAATTATTCTAACAAAATTACTTATATCAATATAAATTCAGATATTGTGTAAAATAACATTAAAGCATATACGAAACAGCAAAATAAAGAAAAGGTGAAAATAATAGAAAATGTAAAAAAGTTGATAAAATAGAAAACTGCGATAGACAGAAATATTGACTTAATTACACACAAACTTCTTATAAATATGAACGATAATTTCTTCATAGGTGAATTGACGAGGGAGTTTATGCTGATGGTTCATGACAGGTAATTTAGAAGCTGTGGTAGTTTGTTATTGAGAAGATCAAATTTCAATTTCATTTTCATTATTCTACTAGGCATTTTTTTATACGAGATCGGGAGCCGGTTATAAAGCCAATAACAGTAGTATGTGAATGAACCCTTGTATCGACTGGATTTGTATCTTGGCGGAGATATCATACTTTTGAATCGCAAATTGAGGTTGTGCACGTCTATTCTGAAGGTAATTTTGTGATACAGGTATATAGGCCGTTGTGATTCTATGATTTTGTGAAAAAGAACACACGCATGAGAGTTCGACGCATTTCCATATTCAAAGTCAATTCTGGGTAATTTCAAAGATGAATTTCCGAATGATCTCATAATTAGCTTTTATGGTACCGGTGCCAAAGCATATTATGTTCAGTCTGTAGGTAGTGAATTCAAAAAAGCAAAAGGTGTCAAAAGATCCGTCATAAAGAATGAATTGACATGTGAAGATTATAAGAAAATTGTCGAACAGGGTGGTCTAATATTCAGGAAGATGAACTCGTTCAGAAGCATATTGCATGACATGTATACTGAATTGAAGAACAAAGTTGCATTGTCATACCATGATGATAAACGGTTCATCATTCCCAATACGACACACACTCTTCCTTGGGGTCATAGCGATATAGAATTCTACCAGAATGATCCAGTAGAGAATATTCGTTGGGTTTCCAATATTATTCAATCTTTTTCCCAAGAGAGTCCTTTGGATCAATTACTTCATTTATTAACAGCTGAATTGAACATATGAAATATCATTTCAAATGGAAAATTCACCACCATACTTATTTATTTGTATTTGAGATGTAATACTAGTCAATTTTAGTTAATGTCTTGTCCAGTTACCAAATATATAAAAATATATAAATATACACGTTATTCTGATTTCCTATTGTTTCATTTAAGAGAATAAATATCTACACAGAGATATATAGATTTTAATTGTCTTGAAATCATCAGTATGAAAGATACCAAGGTGGAAGAAAGATGTCCAAAGCTATTGATAAATTCGGCCGTAGACGAAAATGGGGTACTGTCAAAGTTCGAGTTCTTCAAGGTTCCCAAGGTCCTCAAGGTATGGGATTCAAGCTTTCGCCTGACGACCAATATGATATGCAAGGTAAAAGACTGAAAAATGCTGGTGAACCGATAGACGAGAGTGATTGTGTAACTCAATTATATCTCAATGAACAAATCACGGAGACGAAGGCGCTTGTCCTTAAAGCCTTGCAGGCTGCCATACATGCCACAATGGCTAAGATTGTACCTGAAGCCCGTCAAGCATTCAATGAAAAAGTAGAGGAGGTGACTGATGATCTAGGAAAGCTGCAACAGTACAAATTAGTTGCAACGTCTTCTAACACCTCTGTCATATTTATCTGATGGGCATTGCTCACGATCGTTTCGGGGACATCCTCACAGTCTGGTACAATTCCATCGTCTACTTCTGGTTCTTCTCCGTCATCTTCTAGGAACTCTTCTTCGACGAAGTCATCCCCAGCGGGTATGTCTTGGCGGCCATCTTCAACATCTGCCAGGTCATGGTCACCATTCTCACCCACTACAACTTCATCTTCTTGTTCCCAAACAAACTCGTCACCTGCCAACACATCAACTTGATTGTTGGCATCTAATTGGGAGAGGGCTTCCAATGCAAAACCAACTTGATCAACCATAATTGCTATACAAACACAGGTTCTAACAGAAAATACAAAAGTCGAATGAAATGTTAGGATTTTAGACCGATTTTATATGTTACAATCGTGAGTGGGGGTTACCACCTGCACTAAACCCACACTTCATCTCCTGAAAATAGCAATTCCTCCATTAACCTAGATTTCTTCGTCATCTAATTAGTGACGCAACTGCAAACAACGAGGATACAAAAATATTGAAGATATTTAGGAAAAAATATTTGATTTTCGAATTAAACCGCAGAAACATGACAAAAAAATATTTTCAAATATTTTTTCTAGTTGAATTTACTCTTTCAAATCTTTTATCAAGTATGACAAATTTCGATAAAATCCATTATATCGCGGATACAATACATTACAGCAATTCCAATATGCACTGATTCAACCCCGCATGGAAACGCCAATGATACCTGCCGTCTACAATAGCTTTAATATTTTAGTAACTGACCGGTGAGGGTGAATTTTACCTGAGATGACCGTAAATTCATTTCATTTGGGTAGATTTTTATTTCATAGCGTCTCTTTACGATAGTTCAGTTGTGTTTGATCTGTAATGGCGTTAGTGACAAAATCTCAATCAGAAAGTGAAGCGGCGGTTAAGGCACAGTTGGACATGGAAAATATAGTGCCGACTATCATATCACCCATTAGAGAAAACGAAATTGTGGAACAATCGCCTGTGAAAAGTGCAAGGAATCGTAGTAGGCCGATATCGAAAATAGACAAATTCAAAGAAATCGTCAAAAAAGCTAGCCCATACGCCCGGAATGCATGGAGAATACCGAACTTTTCATTACAACCGAGTGTTAGGGAAGAATATAGAGTGGAGGACTTTAGCGACGACGACGAACCAACAGAACAACAGACAGAGAAACCAAAAGACACAAAAAACACTACAGACTCAGACAAAAACACTACAGACTTGCCTTACTGGAGAAACTTGATTTATCGACTGATACAGACAATGAAAATTTGAAAAAACTGAACAGTACATGTGATAGGTATGAAAAGAAATTTCGGGAAGCTCAGATACAACGTGACCAACTGAAAAATAAGATAGGAAAGCGTGAAGAGGCAATAGAATTCAGGAAGCAAATGATGGAAAACTATGCAATTTTTTTTTCAGGAAATGATTAATATGCAATTTTTTTTCAGGAAATGATTAGTTGATGAAAGTTTCATTGATTAATTATTTGAAATAAAAAATCTATTTTAAGCTGGGATCGGAACAAAATTCTAGAAATGAAAAATAAAAATAGAAATATTCATTGATTAATTATTTGAAATAAAAAATCTAATTTAAGCTGGGATCCGAAATGCAAAAAAAAATTATAATCGAATAGAAAAGAGAGGTTCATTGATTAAAAAACGAGAAATAAAAAAAACTATTTTAGGCTGGGATTCGAACCTGTACAGCGCAAAATTCTAGATATGAAAAATAAAAATGGAAATATGCAAAAAAAAAAATATAATCGAACAGAAAAGATAGTTTTTTTTGATGGGCGAGTTCAAGGTCACAAAACCAAAAAAAGCCCGAGAAATAAATCTCTTAATATCACCCTCCACCCACCTCCTAGGTGATATAGAGAGATTTCTTTCTCGGGGCACACTGCAAACTCACCACTGAGCTACGCAGCCTCCGAAAGAATTAGTCAAATTTCTTCTATATGAATGTTTTAAATCAAACCCCTGAAATGTATGCGACTAAATATACATGCACCTACAATTCCGTAAAACTGAAGAGTTGGTCCATCTAGTGCCAAATAGCACAACACATATAAACTATACCAACTGAGCTAATGCGATCTCCGAAGGAATTCGTTATAGCTACCTCTAAAGGCCGATTTCAACCACTCATGATAAATTCCCCCAAAGAAAATATGACTTTTTGTGATAGAAGTGCAAGTAAAAGGAACGTATGTGAAATATCTTGCAGGTTACAGGCTTGTAAATTGTACATGCTTCAAAAACTCTGCATGGGCAATTTACAAGCATATATTTTTGACCCTTGCTTGTGTTTATAAACTGCTAACAGTTCACATACGTTCCTATTCAAAAGTGATATTTTCTTTAGTTCAGAAGAATTAACTTTGTTAATACTGGAGGAATTTAACATGAAGGGTCAAAAACCCTGGGTGGGCACCCATGTATCTGAATCTTGGCGTATCCACCAGCCATTGAAGTGCAGAATGTTTTGATTAGGGGCAATGCATCGAACCGCTTTTCAGATATTTTGCTGCGATTTTTTTTATATATTTTTTTGGAAATATATGATCATTGCGAAAGATTTTCATCATAGAAATTCCCACCTATGAGTGAGATATGTTGTAAAGTTTATTTCAAGTATAACCTACAATTTTATATTTTTTCTTGGAAGATATGATCATTTTTAATGTTTTTGACCGGTTCTGGACCTACCCCCACCATCATAACTTTCAACCAGCAAATTATTTCGCGGTTCGAATCGCGGTCGCGAATTTAATCGCAGTTCGATTCGCGGCCGCGAATTTAATCGCGTTTTGATTCGCGCTCGCAAATCAAGGTCTCGAATCCGCGGATTCGTCCGTAGGTCTATTATTTTGAATTTTTCACTTTCTTGATGTCCAACACTTCTTTTTCCTATGAAATTTGTGAAGGTAACTCCTGGGAGGGAGGGATATCTACCCCCTCTCCTTCTATGGTGGTTTGTTGTCATGTTCATTGTGCGCATGTACCAGTCGACTTGTTTGAATAAAACTTGGAGTCGCATTAACATCAGCACCATTTCTGTCCACATCCCATTGATATCACACATAATTATGAACTCATTACCAAATTTGTCTGCTGAAGAAGATGCAATGCCATGTACTGCAACAAATGATGACTTTGGTTTTGAAGATATTCCGGTATATCACTTGTCATCCCAAGAAGGTTTCATCGATGACTATATTGGTATTGGTATTGGTTGGTATGGATGGTGACTGATGCGCTGCGACCTAGTTAGATCTATTGTGCCCATTCTTCTTCTGCTATCTCAAGGTGTTCTCGTTTACAGCATCCCCTCAAGCCTCAGTTACTTCAGGAATTTTAGGATTTTGAGGGGGTCCATTTGTGGTATTTCTTCCACAGTCAGCTGGTGTGATCCCAGTATATTTAATCTTTTGTGGTGTACAGCATAACACTCCATCAATATGTGGTGAGGTGTTTCAGGATGTTTCCCACAGAATCTGCAGGTGTTGTCCTCCTCTAAGCCTAGCTTCCTTAGGTGTTCTTTGAGTCTGCAATGCCCCGTTAGAAATCCTGTGATTGTCTTTAGACTAGTTTTGCTGAGGTTAATCAGTATTTTCGATCTTGCTCGGTTGAAATTGCCGAGTAGATCTTTGGCCTGCCTTAGCCCTGGAAGTCTTTGCCAGTATGTTGCTCTCATTGCTTCTTCAGTTTTATTGAGTTCTTCTTGGAAGTAAGATTTTCCAAGTCCGCAGAATGGTTCTGGCCCGATCAGTGGCGTTGATGCTCCTTTTCGTGCCAGGGTGTCTGCTTGTTCATTTCCCTCTACTCCGACGTGCCCAGGCACCCAGAGGAGGATCACCTTGTTGTTCCTGCCTAGATCATTGAGTTTTTCTAGGCATTCCCAGACCATCTTCGAATTGATGTTATATGAGCCCAACGCTTTGATGGCTGCTTGAGTATCGGAGAGGATTGCAATTGCCTTGTTCCTGTAGTTCCTATCGAGGTTGAACTGAATGCATCTTTCTATGGCGTGAATTTCCGCTTGAAAAATGCTGGGGAAGTGTCCCATGGGTTCGGAGTACTTGGTACGAGGTCCAAATACTCCTGCTCCAGTTCCGTCGGGAGTTTTAGACCCGTCCGTGTACCATGTAATGGTATTCTTACCCAGTGCTCGAATGGATTCTGTGCTCCATTGTTTCTTGGTATTTAGTTCCGTTCGAAAAAAATTCTCGAAACTAAATTTCCTGGTAATTTCGTCAGTTGGGAGATCGGCAAGGTGTGCACTTCCGGTGGGGGTTGAGCCCCTCACACTGTGTGCTGTCCCTTTAAGTCCGACTTTGGCCAACCTCAGGTTTGCTCCCCAAGCAGTTCTCCTCACCGTGAGATGGAGAGGACTGAGGTCCAGAATGACCTCCATTGCTGCTGTTGGAGTTGACCTCATTGCTCCTGTTATGCAAAGACATGCTAGTCTTTGTACTTTCTCCAAGATTTTCTTTGTTGTGGCGAGTTCGGTTCTACCGTGCCACACTACTGCTCCGTAGGTGATCATAGGTCTCACTATCATGGTGTACATCCATCGCAGCATTGATGGGTTACAGCCCCACGTTTTTCCTGCAATGTTCCTGCACACCATCAGTGATGATTTTGCCTTGTTAGCGATCTTTTCTACGTGTCTGTTCCAGAGCAGTTTTGAGTCTAGGGTTAGTCCTAGATACTTCACCTCTTGCTGCCATCCTAAATCTGATCCGTCGAGGCGAACAGTCCTTAGGTGCTGAATCTTTGTTCTTCTAGTGAATGTTACCATTGTGGTTTTTGATGAGTTAATTCTCAATCCCACAGAGAGGCACCATCTTCTGGTAGTCTCTAGCTCCCTTTCTATGAGATCGCAGAGGGTTCCTTCGAATTTGCCTTTGGCCATAATGACTATGTCGTCAGCATATCCCAGGCAAGTGACTCCGTTCCCGGTAAGTGTTCCGAGTAGTTCGTCTACTACGAGACTCCACATCAGAGGTGATAGTACCCCTCCTTGTGGGCATCCCCTGCTTGATGAATATAACATTGATGACTATCTGAAGATGGGAGATATACCGGAACCTTCAGAAAGTGTTGATCCAACCCTTTCACAATTGTCACTACCAAAATGCCCGTCACTTCTCTCTCCTCTTAGTGTCGATACGAAAGCGAAACCATCTAGGAGAAAGTGTGCATCTACTGCTTCAAATCCCAAGAAAACAAGTAAGGGTGTGCGGAAACCCCGTAAGAAGAAAGTAGATGACACCTTTTATAGGCTTAGGTTCCATCGACAAACGTGCGTGATATAGAGGTCCTGGAAAATTGCGTTTTCTCCAGGTACCACCATAGTGATATTGACAAAAGTTATATCAAAAGATACATAAGAGTGTAATCATTGTTAAGAAATAGGAGAAGTTTGTGTTATCTCAAAATTATTTACCCAATCAATAAAACGAGTGTATCATTCTACAAAGTGACAATGCTTCAATCCATTTTTTTCTTATTAAAGAAATAGAGGAGATAAGCTGCGAGAAGTAAAAAAGAACCACTGATTCATTGAATATAGTCCAGGAGAATTAGTCAAATAGTCAAACAGTTTGCTAACCAGGTAACTAGCAGAATAAACCTAAATGACAATGTTCAAATGTTGTAAAACTAGACCGGCACCATACTACATTTGTGTGAATTGCTTCAGCATATATCACAAATCATGTGTACTCAGCAACAAATCAAAAATTCAGTTTTTAAAAGGTCCAACTATTATGTGTTGCAACAAACTAAAACTGGAAGAAACAGATCTCATCAATTTAAAAGAACAAAATAGTATTTTAGAGAAAACTATAGGCGACATGGTGGAAGAGGACGAAATGAAAAATAAATATATTGCACAGATAAGACTGGAAGAGAAGATATTTGTTGAGGATGCAATAAAAAATGAAGAAGAACTTAAGGAACTGATTGTCTTTCGGGAAGAGGAAATCTTGAAGTCCAAAGAAAAAATCGAGGAGTTAGAGACTCATTTGAGGAGCTACATTAATAAGGTAACTGTTGACTCAGAAACTCAGACTCACCATTATAGCCTCCTGCGAACAAAAATCTGTTCTAGTTAAGGAAGCTGAAACAATGATGTGTGAAATGAAGAAGCTAGAAAACAAAATAAGAGAGTTGAGTCAACAAAATGAAGATTTGGTAACATCAATTGAGTCATTGACTGTAGAAAAATACAATTATGTAAGAGAACAAACAAGTTTGAAATCAAACAAGGATTTTATTGAAATAAGTGAAGACTGCAGTAACACCAGTAACATGATAAATAAAATTGGAAATAATGAAACAAAAATATATCCCAGTGGAGGGCATTTGGAAGTCCAGTCAAACAAAGTAACAAAAAAGCCGAGTTAGCTGATTACAATATCACTGTGTCCCCGCATCCGAATCTCCAGGAAGAACTCTCAGATATAGGAATCAAGAGAGTTGAAACTCAGAAGAATTTTCATACAGAAGATGGTTCCTTGGTGGCAAGTTCTTCAAACCCATCTAGGAAATTATTCATCTATGGCGACCAATATGCAACTGGTTTTCCAAGAGTCGTTACAAAAATTCTAGGTAACTTAAATTATGATATAAATGAGAAAATCATAAATAATATTGAAATCAGTAAACTTACAGAAAATATATTTTATGAAACTATAGAATTTGGTCGTGATGACACAATCATTGTTATGTTCAATACTAGCAATATTAGTAATAGTAAAGCCTTGCATGAGTTTTTAAACAACGTTCTGGGTCTTGGAAAACTCACCAATTTAATTATCATATCAGAACGCAATACATTTTTTGACAAAAAAATCAATAGAATCATTTTCACTAAAGTAAATTTATTTAAACGGCAAAACAGAAGTTGTTCCATACATTTTATGTCCGATAAAAAACATAAAGGTAGCAAATTTGGTATTACTGAAAAAATAAAAAAAATTACCAATCATATTTCCATGAGTCAACCCCAGATTGTTCTAAAAACAGTGCGAACAAATCTGCTTCCCACAGAATCTGTGATTATTGTTGATCAATCAAGTATTAAGAATCTATCAAACATAGAGCAGAGCAACTCCAACTCAAACCACAGTACTTTTTTAGACCAGACCGATTCTACGAAAAAGAGAACATAATCCTAGTCTTCACACTCAATGTCCAATCGATTAGAAACAAAGTTGATGATTTGTATATTCTCCTTGAAAGCCAAAATTTTCCCCATGTTGTATTACTTACTGAACATTGGTTACATCAAGGAGAACCTATATACATTCCTAATTACACCATGATATCTAATTTTAGTAGAACTGAATTCAACTGTGGTGGAACAATGATTCTGGTTCGAAATTTGTCTTTATTTGATCTGAAACTCACTAATGTAAAAAAATATGATGACCTTATAGTGGAAAAGCAATTTGAATTTAACTTAGCTCACTCTAGCACAGCAAACCTATTTGTGTTATGTATATACAGATCACCTAACACAAATGGTCTAATATTTCTTGAAAACCTGGAATTACTTTTACTTAAACTACCAACTAAGGCGACTATTATTTTGGCGGGTGACTTTAACATCAACTACGACGATGACACCTCTCCTTTGACCATTCAACTCCAAAATCTTCTCACTTCTTTTAACTTATGTATGCACACAAATGGTCCTACCAGGATAACACCAAGTTCTGAAAGCAAAATCGATTACATGTGCACTAACCTAACTGAAGGAAATGTTATCTGTTCAGTTATACCATCATGCGTTTCTGATCACGAAGCTATTTGCTGTGAAGTTGAGGTTTTGTATAGAAGTTTATCCAACAGGTTCACATACGGTAGATTATTCAGTGAAAGCAATTATAAAACTTTTTATAATAACTGTCTTGATGCCAATTGGAATGCGGTACAACATGCCGATGACCCCTTCCTTTCTTTTCATAACATATTATCCTATTGCTTTGAAATTTCCTTCCCTATTCAAAAAATAAAAATAAAAAATAAAATTAAAAAAGTATGGCTAACTAAAGGAATTCGCAATTCTGCTAAGAACCTGAAAAGTCTTCATCATATAAAAAAACATAGTAATAATAACCCTTGGTTCAATCACTATTACGTCAATTATAGAAAAATTTACAGAAATGTCATTAAGGCTGCAAAAAGAATGTATTATCACAACCGAATCTCGGCAAGTAACAACAAAACCAGGGAAACCTGGCGTATTGTAAATGATCTTCGCGGTAAAAATAATGGATCAAACAATATAACTTTGGATCCTAACATTCTCAATGAATATTATTGCACCATCGCTGAGAGATTGACAGAAAATATTGATGCGGCGCCGGATCCACTCCTTTATTTGAGTGAAATCCATATCTCAGAACCATTTGTATTGTATCCAACGAATCTGACGGAGCTCATGGATACAATTAAACAAGTTAAAAATAAAACCTCTTGCGGAATTGATAATATTTCAATAAATATTTTTGAGAACATGCCCATCTTCTCTCTAGAATTGTTGGTTCAGCTCATTAATGACTCTTTCGCAAAGGGACTCTACCCAAACTTTCTTAAAGTAAGTCTTGTAATTCCCATTCATAAAGGTGGAAATGCAATGGATCCCTCTAGTTTTCGACCGATTTCTCTTATTCCGACTTTGGGGAAAATTATAGAAAAGCTAGTCAAATCTAGATTAATGGATTTCATCCATGTGCACAACATTCTCAATCCTCAGCAATTTGGCTTTCAGCCACGTAAAAGCACATGCGATGCTGTCTTCTCCTTCATGAGAGAACTATACAGCAAACTGAATCAGAAGGAAGTTTGCGCGGCGGTATTTTGCGACCTTTCAAAAGCTTTTGATTGTGTAAACCACGAAATCCTGCTGCGCAAACTCCAACACTATGGGTTCAGAAATCTTAGCCTCAGTTGGATGGAATCTTACCTCGGAGAGCGTACCCAAATTGTGAGAACAGATACGTTGTCTAATACTGGTTCGATTAGTCATGGCGTACCACAGGGTTCAGTATTGGGGCCTATCTTGTTTCTACTTTATTTCAATGATATAGCTAATCTAAAGATTGACGGTAAATTTACAATTTTTGCGGACGACACAACAATCCTCTGGCACGATAATGAAGTAGAGAACCTGCACACAAAAATTGTCAAGGATATTTCCCTTGTGAAGGAGTGGTGTGATTCGAATTTGCTCTCGTTTAACACAAATAAAACCAGTCTCTTATCGATCAAGTGCAATCTACCAGAGATTCAAATGGGTACTGAAATGTTCATTGAACAAAAAAATGATACCAAGTTTCTTGGTATTCATCTAGATTATAAGCTCAACTTTGAAAGTCATGTGAAAACACTGAGATCAAAACTAGCCTCTGGTTGTTATGCCGTGAGGGTAGTGTCTAGTGAACTGGGTATGGCCACTGCCAAAGTAGTTTATCACGCTTTGATTGAATCCCACATCAGATACGGGTTACCCTTCTGGGGTATCTGCAATGATCACAATTTCCATTCTATCTTCATCCTCCAGAAACGGGCCGTTCGCTACCTCCTCAATGTTGGACCTAGGGTATCATGTAAACCTCTTTTCTTGGATCTCAAAATCCTTACCCTCCCAACTTTATTTATTCTTGAAACTGTATGTTTAGTCCACAGTAACAAATCCTCATATGAGACGGTTGTTAGTTCTACCCGCCAAAATAATAATCTAAGACTTCCCATTCCATCATCGAATTTAACAAAAAAGTCTCTCATTTATAATGCTTTGATATTATTTAATCATCTCCCGGTTACTACCAGAAAAATTGTCTCTCCAGTTCTATTCAGGAGATCTGTAAAAAGTCTTCTTATCAATGAACCATACTACAGTGTTCAAGAGTATCTAGACAAAGATTGGAATTGCTCGAACTTATCTTAACCTCGTACACTCGTATGTTAATTCTATTCTCTTCTCTTTATATGACATTCGCTTCTTGCGTAGTCTAATTTTAACTACATGTAACATAATTTTACACATGATATATATGTTGTTGTTTGTTAATTATTTTATCATATTGTGCCATGTAAATAGCATTATCTTCTTCCATGCTATACACGCTTGTACATTATACCATTATATTTTATAATAATATTCTATGATGAACCTGTTCACTATTATTCTTTTTTGACGACTTGTGATTTTATCAACATATATTTACGCATACCGTTTTTATATTCTGTATAACTTTATTTTTATATTTATAAACGCTTTGTCAACAAGAATTCATTCTTCGGACAATAAAGTATATTTTGATTTGATTTGATTTGATTTGACCTTCAAGAATGTGATGGGTGATTTGGAAGATGTATCGCTTCATTCTTTTGGTCCAGTGCAGCGTTGTGGAGACATGCTTAAGAAAGCGAAATGCAGCATCGTAAAATCGAGAGCTATCATCGTCAAATGCGATGACGATGTTCGAAGAGGTAGCATGGACGACGAGGTGGTTCTTCAGAAGCTCGATGCAAAGATTGTATCATCGAAGGCTGAACTGATCAAAATGTGTGAAGATGCAGATAAACTCCGTTTCAAAATCACACAGAAAAATCAGTCCGCCCTTTGTTTGAAAATGCAAGCTGAGATTGAGCTTCAGGAGTCCACTAAACTTTTTGATATAGCATCTGTACGTGATAAGTGGCGAAAAGAGTTTGATCACGCATTCCAATCTGATAGTGATTAGCTCTGAGGATTATGAAATGTTATAAATGTTGTGAGTTGAAATGAAAGACTTTTTCAAAAAATCTATGAAGTGGGGAGGAGTATGCAGATTATTTCAGTTTTGGCATACTCTGGGCGTTGCGTTTGATTGGGGCAACGTTCACCACTTCATGATTCATTTATTTTGAAAAAAAAACTCAAAAATAGTTCTATGTTTTCTATAGTGTATTAATAATCTTACAGCTTAGTGAGAATAATAAGTAATACAATTTCATTCAAATATTAAACCATAGCACTTTTGTGTAACCATGAATTATTTCCGCTTGGAAGGCCTAACCACTTAATGTATAGTTTATTTCCTTTCCTCCTCAACACTTTTTCAACTAGGTATACATCAGGATTTTGCGTTTTCAATAATTCTTCTCCATAAAAACATCCTCTAATCGGGCTCCCATCCATGTCTTCAAGAATATAAGTTATGGGGTATGTTTGGTTAATTTTAACAATTTTGAATAGTTCTGTTGTGTAATTGGCAGTGAAACCCTTTTCGAAAATATTCTTGTACTTGCTTATACGTACAATATCATTCATTCGAAATTTGGGAATACTTTGGTTTCTTCGAGGGATTACTTTGGAACTTTTGAATTTTAGTTTTGTTGCTGGCATAACATCGATTGGTTTCATACCAATTGTACGATGCACCTTATTGTTATATTTGCTTGTTATGATTTGAAGAATATTCAACCATTTGTTGTGTCCCATCGCTGAAAATTCTCTATAAATTCACGTCTTTATTGTTCGAATTACTCTTACAGCTATGGCCGCCTTCATGGTGCTGAATGTTGAATAATGGTTGATCTTATATTTTCGCATCAAAAATGAAAAAGAACTATTGAAAAATTCTGATCCTTGATCGCTTTGTAGATGTTTCGGGGAATAGTTGGATTCTTTCAGCACATCTTCCATTGCATTGGTTACAGCACTACCTGTTTTATTTTTAATCGGCTTCGTCCATAGATATTTCGAGTAGCAATCAATGACCACAAGAACATATCGATATCCTTTGTTATGTTTAGCATAAGGTTGTAATTCGGCAAGATCTATTTGCCACAGATCTGCAGAACCTTTGACGGTGGTGGTTCTTCTGATGAAATTACGTCTTGCCTGCTTATGTAACTCATTGACAACTTGTCGTTTGACATCACTTATTTCATTATCCATCTCCTCGCAATCACTTTGTAGTGTTTTAATTTGTTTTCATTCAGACAAACAATTTGGCAATGTTACGGCATCATATAATGAGAACAAACTGATCATTTTTGCTGATGTATTAGATTATTATACCTTCCTCACGTAATTCTTCAATTATGGAAATTATTTCATTATCATGTCCAGTGTGTCCAGCTGACTTTGAAGATATCAATAGCCGCAAACGAGCGACTAACTCCTTGGGTGAATTCCAGTAAACATAATTCGCAGGTTTGGGATCATACATTTTCTGCATTTTCATTCGATGGAACCGTTCACCTTTTTTTGTCCTACTTCTGGTCGTCTGATAATGTGATAAGTTTAGTATAGGTTTAATAACTTCACGGAATTTTTTAGATTTCGGGTGTTTGAAACCATTTCGCAGTAGATGTTGTTTGTAAGGTGCATTTGTTAGCCTCAATATTTTGGCATATGTATGACGAACTTCATCATCATCATCAACTTCAGGTGGGTTTTTCAAAAAAATCATGTTGTATAACTCCAGACTACTTGGGAATTCATGTGTTTGTGTTTTATTTTTGTTCCAAAATAATATATTTCCATCACTGAAACGTACATTGTGACTCCCCATTTTCAGTTTTTGTGTAGTAGGATCTAACCGTATGCCAAATATTCTGTCATAAGCTGCATTCTTAGTTTTGACATTTTCCAAATGTCTTTTCAAAACATCTCCAGTATTGTCTTCAAAATTATCAAATACGGACTTTTCATCTTTTCCGAATTCTTTGATGGTATCTGTCTCACTGTCAACAGATGATAATTCACTACCATATGATGAATTATTTCCCACTGAAGTACTCCTAAATTTTATTGGAGTAGACTGAGAATTCACTTGCTTCATCGAAAACGTCGGCTGTGGTGGTTGTGGTTTCGTGGTAGCAGCAGCTGAAGAAAGATCATTTAATGGCTTCATTATGGGATCATAGAGTTTTTCAAGCGCCATTCGATTTTCAATAAGTCCACTCTTGACAGAGTTAAATTTCTGCCGTACAGCTTCTGTTGTCTCAACAAGTTGGCGTTTCAAATTCAATTCATTGTTTTTATCTTCAACTACTTTATCATTTTTTGTCTTCATTTTGCTTCACAAGAGAGAGAATACACTGAAGTAACCTCTATGCAATTCAGCGATCGATTGAATGCGTATTGTATTATCATGGATATATAAAACTATCGAACCCCATGCGATATCTACCTTCATGCATTTTTCTATCCTTATCAATGACCAGAAATCCATATTGATCCTCCCAACATTTAACACACATCAATTGGAATTGCTTGAATGTTACATCGGGTGACACGTGATCGGAATAAATATGGTGTAGATTCGTTTCATCTTGCTTGAATATTACGATAAAGTTGGTATTATCTCGAACTAACTGTTTGGGCACTCGTGAATATGTTTGAGCAAGATAAAAACAGTCAACATCTTTATAACGTCCCATACAGAAATATGATCTTATAATATCCTGTTTTTCACATATTACATCATCGAAAATGAAAACAGAATTTGGTTTGGCATCGGATGGTTCCACTATTTCTGCATTATTACTGAACGTATAAAATCCCAACCCTTTTATGGGTTCCAATACATTTCGTAGGAATTGATATTTGGGTTGATTGAGTGATTTCGAATAGAGATAAACATTTGTGAATCGCAGTCGTTGTGGATGTGTTAAAAGAGAGATCATGGCATTCGTCTTTCCACAATTCGATGGTCCGATAATGACTCCTCGAACAGATGATGGAAGTAGTGGACCATGCCGCAACACTTTCTGTCCATTCAATCCACAACCGAATTTTTCATCTAGATTATCTACAGCAAACTTTTCTTTCTGCTTCACAATGCGCATCGTACCGTGGTTGGAGACTATGTAAGCGATGATATGCTGTGAACATTTCATTTAAATGAGTACCATCAAACGATACGGATGTGTTCGTAGTGGATGCAGAAAAAGCGGTCGTGGATTCGTTAATAATTCAATAAACAAATTGCCGTTCGAATTACATTTACCCGGAGGATATCAGTATTGTGGACCCGGTACAAAATTGGAAAAACGTTTAGCCCGCAAAGATCCTGAAATCAATAAATTGGATATTGCATGCAAACAACACGATATTCAATATTTGAATCATCTAACTGATCTCACAGCGAGACATAGAGCAGACAAAGAACTCGAATACGAAGCTTGGAACAGAGTTAAATCGAAGGACGCTGGTATTAAGGAAAGAATAGCTATCCTACTCGTTACCAACATTATGAAATCAAAGAGACGTTTCGGTATGGGTTGTAGTAGTACTACTGTGAAGACAAAGAAGAGGAATCAACCGAAGAAAAAGAAGAGAAATCAACCGAAGAAGAAGAAAAATAATCTCATAAAAATCGCCTTTGATTCTGGGGTGGTTCATAAAGTGCGGAATGTACTGAAAAAAGCTGGGGGTGAGCAATTTTTGACGAATAATTTGAAAAAAGCCACCGTAGTGGCATTGCATGCAGCACGTAAATACCTCAAAGCTGCCGGTGGAAAGAAAACAATCCGCACGCCTCGCATAATTCCAATTCCTAAAGTCGGAGGGATTCTACCATTGATACCAATTTTTGCTGGATTGTCTGCGCTCGGAAGTTTAGCTGGTGCTGTTGCAGGCATCACCAGAGCTGTGAATTCAGCAAAAGCAAGCAGAACCGCCCTGATCGAAGCGAATCGTCATAATAGGAAAATGGAAAGTGTGGCATTGGGTAAAAGTGGTAGTGGTATATACCTTAAACCTTATCGTAAAGGACTCGGACTCTATTTGAAACCATACAATCCAAAAAACTAGTTGATTCCCTACCTCGAAAACCTCTCACCGACATCGATCTCACTTATTATGCCAAGAAAATGAAAATTCCATACTTTCGCGGTATTTTCATGCGTGATACATTACCCACTAGAGGTCCACGACACCGCGAGACCGCCATTGTCAATTTAGATGGAATAAGAGGATCGGGAACACATTGGGTGGCATACAGCAAATGTGGGAAAGACATTACATACTTTGATAGTTTTGGAAATCTACCCCCACCAATAGAGTTGATTCAATACTTCCAGAAATGTTCGAAAGTGAAAATTCTATATAACTATGATCGCCAGCAGAAGTTCAACACAGTTTTCTGCGGTCACTTGTGCCTGAAGTTTCTCTCTGAATTATTATAGAATGGATACAACTCCAGCAATGACTCAAGAGGCTATTAGGACGATGGGATTATCTCTCAAGATGTATTCAAAATATCGGACCTTCAAAAGAATGGATCGAGTGATGCTTGCAAATATGCTGAAGGAAGTGATACTCGCATGCGCTGCACATGAGATTGCTTCTGTTTGGGAAAGGTTACCTAAAAGTCTACAAGATGATATCGACATAATGAAATATAGATATTGCAATGACCACCACAATCTTGACGGCGAAAGCATTTCAGATTCTGATGTGAATGATGGTCCTATACCTCGAAAAATATTCTGCTGTTATTGCAATATGAAGGATATGAATATTGGTGCTAATAAAAATGAAATGGATATTGATGAACCATCTCCGAAAAAGCGTAGGTTGTCCCGAGTGTGTTGTAGACAACAATAAATTGAAGTGAAATCCATAAAATGTATCAGTCATGTCACGGAAGTTCGAACTACAAGCTGTCGGGACGAGTGTTTTGAGTGCAGACTTTTTCCCACCCATTGAATTGGATAGAAACAGTCGTTATGGATTGGGACTTTTAGGATTCTATGGATGCAACACAGTAAATAATGTAACTGAAAAAAACCAGTTTTAGAATCAGTGATATAATTTCACCAATACTTCAGAAGTACACAATTGAAATTCCATGTGGTGCCTATGAAATAGATGAGATCAATGCAATTATTCAGAAACATATCATGTTTCGATTGTTTCATGGGAAAAATCAAAACGATACCAATGCAGATGATATATTCTACCTACATGCCGATAATAATACTTTCAAATGTGAGATGCGATCAAAATATGAAATTGATCTAACTCATCCGAATTCCATAGCAAAGATGATGGGTTTTAATTTTGATAGATTTCAACCGAATCAGAGACACGAATCCTCACATCCGATAAATATAACAACTGTGAGACTAATCCGCTTAGATTGCAACATTATATCTGGTTCATATATAAACAATGAAGAATCCCACATTCTTTTTTCATTCGATATCGATGTGGAGCCTGGATTCAATCTCACAAAAGAACCACACAAGATTATATATATGCCCATCAGTCCAGAAGGTCGTCAGTTGATTCACAACATCACAGTGCGTATTTTGGATCATAATAATAATCTCATTGATTTTGGAAGTGCAGAAGAGATTGTTATAATTTTGGAATTGAAAAAAATCTAATAACTATTATGGGTTTTTGTTATAATAGACAGAATCGACAAGGATTTGAAAACATTCCACAAATAGCTAAAAAGGAAGGTTCGAATAGAAAAAGGCTCATTCCAAAAGTGTACGCTAAACAGTTAGCACACCACACTGCTCTCTCGCTGAGAGATCTCAAATTTTTTAAATCAATTGGACTGAAAGTAAGGAACAATAGTGCTCGAAACAAATAGTGAAAAGTTGAATATATTTGACGAGCCGATGCTCGATCATTCCCTCACAAGTTTACATGAGCATACATATAAACCATATGGATCACCATTGTTTAGGAATTCAGATGAAATTCGAATTGCAATCAATAATCAAGCCGTTATACTTGACATTGCTGAGAGTTTCATTTATATAGAAGGTAAATTCACACCTAAAGATGAAACAAAATTCTTTTTTGATGAAATTCGCTACGAAATGGGTGGTGAACAAGTTGCTGTGGTCAGGAAGCCGGGGATAACATCTACAATGAAGAATATGATTTCATTTGGACAATCGCATGCTAACACTTTATTAACAACTGGATGGGGACTTTCGGAAACCAAACAGGATATCTTGGATACAACTAGTCACGTATTCAGTGGTAAATTACCACTGAAATATTTGATGGGTTTCGCTGAAGATTACAACAAAAGTATCTTGAATGCCAAACAAGAAATTATTTTAATAATCGCTCGATCCTTCAAGAACTCATATATTGGTGAGGTTGATGCTGATTTGGAAATCAATAAAATTGAGTGGAAAAGAAGACACATAGTGCCAGAAGATAAGCACAAGCTCAAACTTTTAAATAGAATCAACAAAAGCGGTCTGAATGCTAAAATCAAGTTGGCTTATCGCATGTGGGATCTCTATGAACTTCCATCACTACGTGGCACGTCTTCAGACATATGGGCTATCAAGACAACCAACGCCCTTGAAACACCTCGTTACATCATCATTGGATTCCAAAGCACTACCACTTCTGAAGACAGGACAAAGGACATCACTAAATTCACAACTGCTGATATCAATAACATTCGTGTGTACTTGAACTCTGAAGTATACCCATAGTAACGTTGGAATTTGGATTTCGATAAAAAACTCGATACTTCGGCTTATTATGCCTATGAGAACTTTCAACGAAGTTATTATGATAAAGATATGAGTGAACCTCTCATGGACATTGGTCAATTTCGACAAAATCCACTATTCATCATTGATTGTTCACATCAGCCGAATGCCACAAAATCATCAACTATTGATATTAAGCTCGAGTTTGAAACTAGGAAAGTCAACTTCCCAGCCAACACCAAAGTATATGCACTCATTCTGCATGATACATTTTTGACATACAATGCATTGGATGGTTCAGTTCACTGCAGATATTGATGAAGACACACACACACATTTTTTTTGATTATTATGTATTTCATTTTTCTTTCTTTATTCATGTAAAAGAGAAATAGGTAAATAAAACATGTGTAAAAAAATTTTATGTTTTTTTATTCAAATATTATTAGCTTAGAATTCAAATAGTCTTAGGTATGTACAAACAATCTAATATAACTTCTTCTTCATCTTCATCATAATTTTCTCCTTCTTCGATTTCACTATCATCATCATCCAGTTGGTACTTTTTGATGATGTCTTCAGGTAGGTATGGTAGGAGACGGTGGAGAAATCTTTTCAGCTCACATTCAATCATTGCGTCGCAGAGGTGATGTAGATCGAAAGAACCATCTGTATATTTCTCGCAGAGATCCACACCCTTTTTGTAGTTCTCGTAATCACGCATACAGTGTTGGATCCTTTCTTCATCATAGCATACGCTCAGGTCATAAATGGTGGCGTGGTGAGCATCCTCGCTCAAAGCACGCAACTCAGAAGTTAACCTTTCAACAGCTGAAGAGATGTCTATGGCTTCGGTCCAGTGTTGACTTGCATACATCATCCACATTTTTCAAAAATGAAGCTATGATCAAAGAGAAATTATTGAAATAAGAATGCTACAAAAATAATCAGTACTACTCACATTAGACTTTTGATGATGTCTCCACCGAAGAGTGTGTTTAACAATGTATGAAAAGTTTTTATATTTTCCTTACAATTATCACCTATAATATAAAAGAATCAGAATTAGCCTATGACAAGTGGAAATTATATATTACAATTATTCAGTGAGATCAAATTTGACCAACGATCTCGTTTTCATGCCGGCAAAGCTTTGTCGACTCTGACCCAAATATGCTACTGTATATTTACCACCTGATGAATTGATGCATGTTACATCATCATCGGTAAATTGTTCTGAAACGCGTTTTGGCAGCCATGTTTTGAATAATGTATCATTGCTTACATCAAGTAGTATCAATAAAATGGATTTACCAAACCGGGTAGAACAAACTGACATCGTCTTAATTGGGTAAGCTTCATTCAGTGGCAAATATGATATTACTTTTTGCTCTAACACTTTCATCTCTTGTTTAATTATAGAATTGATTTTTTGTAAATCTACTTTTGGAACTGACATGATGATAATATATATGGAAAATATAAATAATTTTCAATAGAAAAACACACTCACTGATCTATCTCTGTGTAGGCACTGAATAACTTCACTACTCTTGCTGACTGCTCGACTGCTAGGTATACAACTTCTGATTTCATATCACCATACCAACTTCTTTTATAATAGATAGTGAACCACCCCCCACCACAGACTTATGAAACATGTATGATACAAAGCCCCCACCATGCGCGAGTTTGCATCGCATCGATAGAGGGCGGAGAGTAAATAGTAGTCGATGAGTCACCGCAGCGTATGGGTGTGTGACGTCAGCGCGGATCCACCCCACCCTATCGAGAGCGAGGGCGGATGCGCATAGCGTCATGCGACCCCTCCTCCCACCACCATCGCAAGGTATACATCACTGGAGAGTAATCAGAGTTCACATATCTGACTGGATCTCCGTGGTGTGCAGACGTGTTATACCCTCTCTATACTTCGGTATAGATTTGTATGTGTACTCCACACATAAGGGTCATACACAATGGCAGAGTAAGTATACATGAAGGACATGGAAGACATTGAGGTAAGAAAAATATATTAAGTACTTGGAAAAAGTACTTGTCCGTGTATGAAAAAAAAATCCAAGACATTATAATCTCAATGTCAAACACAAACCCTGAACACCTCCCAACAATATACATCATGGTCAATGCTAAGGGCAAGCCCAAGTCCTAGGTCAAGTCCTAGGTCGAGGTCATAGGTCGAGGTCAAAGGTCATAGGTCAAGGTCACTTATGACGTCATAGTGGTGGGGGGAGGCCCAGAACCGGCTCAAATCTCCTACTTACACAGAACGTACTTTTTATGCCACCATACAAAAAATTGGGATTAACACCCGTGTGCAATCATTAGCTACAGTTTCAATGAAATACCTTCACTGGAAACCATCGGTCAGCAAAGTTTTCTGAAAAATCACAAGTGTAAAATACCCTTATACGGGGGCTGATTCCAATTTTTTGTATGGTGGCATAAAAATACGTTTTGAGCAATCATTATCTACAGTTTCAATGAAATACCTTCACTGGAAACCATCGGTCAGCAAAGTTTTCCGAAAAATCACGAGTAAAAACTACCCTTATGTGGGGGCTGATCCAATTTTTTCCTATGGTGGCGCAAGAATTACGTTTTGAAAAATTAAATTTTACTGTTTCAATGAAATATATTTAAAGGAAACCCTGGTCAGCAAAATTTTTCGAAAAATCACAAGTATAAACTACCCTTACGTGGGGGCTGATCCAATTTTTTCCTATGGTAGCACAACAAGTACGTTTTGAAAAATCATATTGAGTATACTGTTTCAATGAAATATATTCACTGGAAATCCTCGGTCAGCGAAGTTTTTCAAAAAATCACAAGTATAAACTACCCTTATACGGGAGCTGATCCCAATTTTTCGTATGGTGGCAGAAAAAATACGTTTTGGGTAACCATTATTTGCAGTTTCAATGGAATATCTTCACTGGAAACCATCGGTCAGCAAAGTTTTTCGAAAACTCAAGTGTAAACTACCCTTATTAGGGGGTTGATTTGAATTTTTTCTATGGTGGCACGAACAACTCATCATATATAACTTAGTTTTAGATTTTGGTTCGGTTAAATATTTCCCAAGGTTCTGAAAGGCAGAATTATTTTTTGGTCAGCAAATTATCCACACTCTTAAAACGATATCCACTTTATTTTTGAGGATCTTTCAACCGACGATGAAGATACTGGTTGAAAGCCCAGGGCGACCAAGAATGTTTAGATATCGGTTAGACCATTTCAACTTGTGGAATGAAATATAATTCAAAAACCGATTTCGATTATTCAGAGAATCTGTACACATTAAAGCAAATTTAAAATAAAAAATGGGACCTTTATAAAACTGACATTCTAGAGTGAAAGTTAACTTGACTGTTAAAATTAAAGTTAACTGTCAAACATTTTTATAATACTGGCCCTTAGAATGGCATTTTTAGTACAGATGGACTTTTTAATGATTCAAGAATTGATACAAAGGTATATATGTGCTGCTAGACATTTGCCCAGTTTTTATCAAAAACGGTTCCTTTTTTAGAGCAAATCTAAGAGCCGAAAGAAAATATTTAAGAGATTTTAGTGATCCTTTTTGTTTGATAACACATTCTGTATTATCCATGTATTAATTATAAATTAAAACTTCATTATCAACAGTTTTTTTGAAGGCTGACCGCCTTGTTCTCTAACAATGTTGCCAACATACTATATCGAATAGCACAGAACTTATATGATACACATTCAAAATTTGTTTAGACTTATAAATGATTTAAATCATTTTCTACAGCTGATGGACAACGGACGACACGTATTCACTTTCAATTGACAGGTCAAGACCTACTCAGAAGGTTTTTTGACCATTGAAACCAGTGACATTAGCAATATATTTTTAAAAAAATGAAGTTGCTATGGTTATGTTTTTAAAAATTTGCTTTGGATACATATTGTGGATCTGTGGAATTAGAGCGGTAAGCTGAATGTCCTTTTATAGTATATTCACATTTATAATACGTACGATGTAAACAATGATGTGTCCAGGTGATCGCCAATTCTCGCAGCGCTATTGGCCGATAGAACATTCTCAGAAAACGTGGTGTAACGCCGTAGTCACATTTCATGCTCGCGCTAACCCGCCACTGCAAGTTCAGGTAGGGCCGAAAATTAGTTTTGTCATAACTTCGCTAAAAATTATAGTGGAAGGAAAAAGTGCATATCGTTTCTGAAGACTTCTACTTCATCATGCAAATATAACATGTGAGTATTTGAGTACCTAAAATGTGTTTTGTCCCCCTTCACATAACCCTTCAACGATATTTACGGAGGATCCGAAAGTCATGGATATTTTAGTTGATATGAAATAATTATACTGAAGCAGAAATCAATACCCTCTTTGGACCATATGCAACGATTTAAGACTAGTGAGACAAGTCTCACTTATAGGGGAAAGTCGGGTAACTGTGCGCAGTTTTACCTTTTTGTGTAAAACTTGGTATAAAACATCTTCAAATATAAATTCCTATAGATCATTGTGAACTTTGATATTTTCTCCACGATTTGATTCGTTCAAATTTATTGAATACGAATATTTAAGATATTTTGAATATTTTATAAAAATCGGTTGCACTGCGCACATTTACCCCATACCTATGGGGTGAATATGCGCACTATTCGGGTGAATGTGCGCAGTGAAAATATTAGACATTTTACAGTACCTAATTTTCGGAGTTTCATTGGAGAGAGACCATGAAACATTTTTGCCAGTCTCACAACATGTTGAACCAATTCCTGTTCATGTTGATCAGAAAAAGTAATAGAGCCACCCAAACGGAGATCTTTGAAACGTTCACCCTCCTCGAGTTTCATTTTTTTTCTAATTGTGGACTCCGGAATCCCATGTTCCCTGGCTGCAGCCCGTATAGAACATACATTACTGATTTCATGAATCGCATTTTGTAATTCTTCCTTAGTCCATTTTCCCTTTTCTGTTTTTCTTTTATATTGCCTCGGCATCTATGAAAAAATAATTGCATTTAATATTATGTTCGTATGGGGTAACTGTGCGCGCGTGCATTAACCCCCCGTCCATCGCGCACAGTTACCCGATTTAGTTTCTTGGGAAATGGCTTTGCCCAAATCTTTCATTATCAGTTTGCCAAATTCAATTCAAATAGTAAGATATTCTAAAAAAAATGCCCTTTCTACTGATTCAAAAATCATACAATAAAAGTAAAAACTATCTTACTTACCGCTTAAAATGTTTGGATCAAATTTGATATCACGCCACCATCGAAACAATGTCAACATACTGAGCGCACCGTATGTGAGATTTTCGTGAAACTTGAGCAAAATTTGCAGTTGGGCGCTTGAATGATAGATGTCACAAGACGTTTTCGAAGATATATTCAATGGCCTGTCTACAACATGGGTGCGCACAGTTCCCCGCTGCGCATATTCACCCGACTTTCCCCTACATGCCAAAGAAAAAAGTGGGTTTTCAACTCACCCATAATCCCGGCCATTTCTTCAGTAAATGTTGAAAATAATCGCTCATACATTCCTACATAAAAAATGAAGTATGTGATTTCAAGCTTGAGGTTTGCACTTCACAATAGTGTTATTAAATATATATATATGCATGATATGAATAAGCGATTATTTTCAACATTTAGTGAAGAGAATGCCGATTTTATGGATAAGTTGAAAATGAGGCAGGAGTAAAACAAAGTTTTTTTTTTTGGCATGTACAAGTGGGACCTGTTACACTACTTTAAAATTGTTGCATATAGTCCAAAGAGGGTATGGGTTGCTGCTCCAGTATGATAATTCCATATTTACTAAATTATTCATGATTTTCGGATCGTCCGCAAACATCTCCGTTAGGTACTCAAATATACTCGCATATTATATTCGCATGAGAAGATAGGAGTCTTCAGAAACAATGTGAACTTTTCCTTTTCCTCCGATTATTTTTAGCAGAGTTTTATGACAAATCAAATATTCGGCTCCGCCAGAACTTTCAGCGGCGGGTAAGGGTGAATCTGAAACTTGATGTCGGCGTTCAATCACGTTTTCTAGGAAAACGAGCGCATTTCATAAGAAATTACTGGGAATAATTTTTGTGGAAAATTGAATTGTTTTTCATCCTGTTGAGTTGTTTTTTCGATAAATCATATACTTTCCAAGATTACATCAAAAATATATTCATATATTTTTAAACGAGAAAAAAAAAAGTTCCAGCCCTAGCATACCAAGTTTGGTAGTGTTACAATCGATTCTTGTTTCAAACCCAATCGTACTGGATCAATACCAATTTTGAACGAAAACCGCAAATTTCAATTCAATCGGAAGACTAGAAGTTGGTGTTAGAGATCCAAAATGGTCTGTATATATAATTTTATTATTCTTATTATTACTAATATGCGCGCTCCAATTGCACTAAACGGCGCCTGCGCCACCGGGTTTGAATGAAGTATGTGCCGTGATAACAGACATGCTGGAGGAGAGAAAACACGTGAACACCCGCTATAACCCACATTTTGGTTTTGAAAACTTTTGCTTTGGTGTTGTGTGTTCGTCAAGTTTCTGAGGTTTGTGCCGCTCTGCCACGACGTGCCAGTCGCAGCTTCCTCATCATCAACAGGGGTCCCTTGTCACAGGAAAGAAACTGCAACTTGAGGTAAGCCGTTTAGTGCTGTCGATTCATTTCATTTCCCGCAACGTTTTCTCAATCAACTATTATTGTACAGTCCATTTTTCAAACCAGACAAAAGGCTACCGGAGCCGTAACATTGGTCCTTTCGACCCGATTTTCTCTTCAGTTGAAAGAGAAAACATTTTAGCATTTTACCGCCAAGAATTACATTGCTCACACTCTTCGTTTCATTCCTGAACAAGGGCTCAAAGAATCTGCAAGTTAACATTGATAAAGTGTTTTTTGACAGTATTTCAGGACAATTTCATGAAAAATTCATGAGTGTCTCATAACCGCATCCACCTTATTATACTACATAAAATTTTGCAATTACCTACATTTAAATTCAACGAAATCGTTCAGCCATCTTTAAAGGTAACGTTCAGCGCAAACTCCTAATAATAATTAATTCGTTATTAGTTTGCTCAGTCACGTTATTTTCAGTGTTTACCTATACCTAGAATCGTTCAAACTCTCATACACCTGCAAAAAAGGATAGGTTGCATTTCTCGACAATCTTTCGCCAGGGTCACTTACCCATTGCAAAAAATTTGAATAAAAAGACCATCGCTCAGCTGATTGTAGTTCAGGGAAATTAGTCATTTTTAAAATGGAAAAAATAAAGAAATATAACACTTTGAAAAACACTTGCATTGGTGAAATAAATGTGATTGTTAACTTAGCTAGAAGGGCAAAAACGGAAAAAACGGTTAGAACTCTCTTCAAGGTTCGAGTCGATGATTTACAAGATGTTTACGATGAATTTCTGAAACAACATTCCAATGTTGTAGCAGCCCTTATAGCTGACGAACATTATGATGCTGATGTTGACAATCAGTTGCGTGAAGCCTTCTTGAGTGATTATTATGAAATCAAAGCCACTTATATCGAGTTGTTTGAGAGTGGTGTTCACACTAATACTGCGCTCAATTCCACCACAATTGGACAAACAATGCATAACACTCATATTCGACTTCCAAAAATCGAACTTTCGAAGTTTTCCGGAGATTATAAAATGTTTCAAAGTTATATCGATTTATTCAATGCACTAGTACATAATAACACATCTCTTAATGATGTGGAGAAATTCAATTATTTGTTATCCTCGTTACAAGCAGGGCCTCTTAGCCTTGTTCGCACTTTACCGCTCACCGCAGACAACTATTCCATTGCTTATGATACGCTTGTGAAACGATACTCAAATACTCGTCTCAGAGCGCAGGCACATTATAAGGCAATTGAGAATACCCAAAAAATCAGTTCTGATAATCCACTTGCACTCCGAAAGCTCCTTAAAACATTTTGTGAAAATATAGCTGCCCTCAAAAATCTAGATTTTCCGACTGATGAATGGGATTTTGATGATGTTGCTCCAACGTCTTGATAAACCTATTATCACTGCTTTTGAACTTGCACATAAATCAACGAATGTTCCCTCGTTTGAATCACTAGTTCATTTTCTGAATCAACATTGTACTGTGTTAGAAACTTTAAATAGCTCTCGAGATCACACTAAAGCTTCGAGTACTAGTGGGTTTTCGATAAAGCCATCGCCACCCACTCCTGCTCGGCACAATACCACTTACCGCACAACTTCGCTTTTCGTAAATAAATCGCCTGCAGTTACATGCGTATTCTGTAAAGAAAATCATGCTCTCTATACTTGTCCTGCATTTGCCAATAAAAGTCAAACAGAACGATATAATTTCTGTAAAAACTTACGACTTTGCTTCAATTGTTTAAGTAGTTCTAACGATTTGAAATCTTGTCGCTCCACCGCCTGTTGCAAACGTTGCAACTCAACCTCCCATCATACGCTCTTGCATTTCGAAAAAAACAATTCACATTCGAACTTCGCCTCTCCTCATTCAAACTCCGCTTCGTCGCATCCGAACTCCGCTCACATGCTTTCAACCTCTTCTACCGCATCTGCTCCCGCCCAAGAAGAAGGTGTTCAAAATTCACCTCTCATAGGTGCCTGTGTCTTATTAGCCACTGCTTTAGTTGCATTTTCAGACAGCATTGGAAACTTTCACACGTTCCGATGCATATTAGACTCGGGAAGTATGGTTTCTATAATAAGTCAACGCGCTTGCAATACGTTGAGATTATCTAAATCACCACACTCTGTAGAAATACAAGGGTTAGGTTCAATGCAAACACGCTTGAATAGCG